>BQMF02000118.1:0-600000 GCA_027922465.2 Turritopsis dohrnii | reverse complement strand
CAAGCAAAACCAGTCTTTTTCGCACTTGCTTCATTCCCCAAATCATGTGGATGCATTCTGAAAATAATCATCAGTTTTGAACATCAACACACAGCTTTCCACATAAGCTATCATTCACAATTCTCAGGATTCTGCTGCTTGCTGTTTGTTTGTTCGTAATTTTTCTGTGAAGAATGAGCTATTGTATTATCGTTTCTTCAACTCCTGAAAAGAAGTAATAAAAGAAACTAAATAAATAAGGTCAATATAAAACAAAAAATATGACATAATATGTCATATACAACGCACTTTTATTTAAGATAAGAACAATTTTATAAGAACACCAGCCTCAAACTTTAATATTCTCTGATCTAGTCATTTATAATCCATCCAATAACAGGGTGGTAAACAGTTCCTAGATAGAGCATGCGGTTAGCTGCAGAGCAGGAATTACAATTATCAGGAGCTAAGATAAGAAAGATTAAGTAAAAAATGTTTATGAAGGAAGAAAGGTTTGTTATGTTTTGAAACTTCAAAAAAATGCAAAGATCACTAATTCTCGGGACCAATCATCTCTGCTTCACCAAATTGTTCTGTAAAATATGCATAAAAAGAGTAACTCAAGCTTTGACTGTGAAAATGACTATGCGATTTTGTGTGATACAAAAAGACATATAACTTGGAAATAAAGATATGGTTATATCAACAATGACGCTAACTTCAGCGGGTAAGTAAGATTATTTTTCCTGTGATCTATATCATGTTGTAAAATAACTTTAAAATTTTGTATTTTTTGTCTCTTTGCGCAACATAAACAACAACTCTTTCCTTCTTAGCGTTTGATGTTGACGCCAGCTGAATTTTTGCATGGGATCTTCTTATCATCTGTTGATGAACAAAATCAAACAGAAACTCTAATCATTTATATTATAGGTCATTCATCCATAATCAGCAGAAAAAAAAACAGAACGGCCTAATAAAAAGTATTACACAATTCTGGTGGTTATTTGAAAATATGCATCCCACGCTATTTCCTTTTCGCACCCCCTAAATGTATCTGATCCCAGCCCTCTGAATTTACGACGGCATTCAGCTTTTGCCGTTGTGAAGGTGTCGTAAATCAAAATTTTGCTGACTACTTAGAGTGCCTGTGGTGCTCCCTACCGCTATGTGCGGCTTGCCGCTAACTTTGAGTTTGATGGTTTATTTACTTCATTTAAAGACAACAAATCAAACCAAACTAATTATTATCTAAAAGTATATTCATTCAGCCATCGTTATGGAAAGTTTCAAAAAAGTGAATTGCCAAATACTTACCGTAAAGCGGGGTGACTTCGATCAGCGGGGTGACTTCGATCAGTAAAAATAAACTGTTTAAACTCTGAAATTAAAGTGCGTTTTTCACATTTTTTAAGATTTTCATTTAGATTCTTATTGTAAAATATCATCAGAATCGTCTTCAAGTTAAACAATCAATTTCTTCCGAAATTAACGACGAAAAACATCAAAATTTTCACCGCTCACATATGTCATCGCTCTACGTCGTATTCAAGAGTTTAGCCTGGACATTTTTGGTAGATATGTGAAGTATAGAGGCTGATGGTAAAGAAAATTATAATGTCTTAAAGAAATTCTGTTCTTCACCGCTATATTCTGTTTTTCTTTTCCTTATTCCTTTATCGATAATATCGTGTTTATAAAAACACGAAAAAAACGAATGTTTTATATCGCTATAAGTTACATGTTCGCAAGAACTTCGTGAAAAGTCGTCGTATCTCATGGGAGATTTAATGACTTACCGAAGAAATTTTAATAAGCGTGCTCTTTCCCCATGATGATAGATCTCAAAAATATTGTTTGAGATACAATGAAATTTCAATGTTAATTTCGTTTCGTATTAACGAGAGTCACACATGTGTGAAAGTCTTAAATATCTTTTGTTTTACTAATATTCGCTGATCTTTTACGGTCGAACATTTACCGCGGATGAGAAATGGTGGTCTGTTAATATTGTAATAATGGCGCTTTAAAAACATTGTCAAATATAAATTTAAGTAATTTGGCGCTTCTCATAAGCTGATCGAAGTCACCCCATAATCGATATTGTCGTTTTCTTGGAAAGATCAGGTTATTTCTCTGGAATTACAAGTTAAGTTAATGTGAAATTTTGCAATGAAATAGAAGAAATATGTAATGTAATGATTCCAAAGTTTCAGAAGTAATGGTTTAGTATTTCGGAAGTTACTTTTAAAATAGTGGCAAAATTGATCGAAGTCACCCCGCTTTACGGTACTGATTAATAGAGTAAAATCCAATGATATATATAAGCGAAGCGCTAGATGTCCGACTACAATTCCCGTAGTGAGGCCTAAAAAAATATTGGCAGCCATTATAAATAGTGGCAAGAGTGAAAACGAAAGTGAATTTGTTTAAACACAAATAGAAAAATAAAACCATGTTTTTAAGTCTTATGTTCCAGTATATGCACAAATCAATTTCAGAACGGTTGTAGTATCCATTTTATGCGTTTCCGATCGAAAATTATGTGCCAAATGGATAAATGAGCTTTATTTAAGAGAAAGATTCACCAACAAAACATTCCTGTATGTGCAGTAAACACTTTCTCCCAAGAGATTATATACTCTTCAGTTTTGGTGATTCAAAACCATATTGGAAATCTAATGCCATTCCGTCTATCTTCAAATTCCTGATACTACATTCATTAAACACCACCAAAAGGCCCCAGGAAACTTCCCACAAAAAGAACTGCAGATTTACTGCTTTCGAACAAATATATTTCAACACTTGTAAACAAGACATAGAAAAAAAACTAAGTAATATGTATATATCAAACAATCATAAAATATAAACCAAACTGCGGGCATGGGTAGAAAAACAAGATTAGCATAGGACGAGAAAACCATGACTAGACAAAGATAAGCTGGATAAATGCTACATAAATAAACCAAGGTAGAAGCTGAGTAAAATGATACAAAACTCAAAATAAATAAACAAATTGGTAGTTGCAAAATTTCCAAATCAAAACAAACCATGCATAAAATATTCTATCAGGAAACATATGGCTCTTCTCAGGTGGACACATGGAAAATTTCATCATATGCATTTATGTTAATGTTTCAACACAGCAGCTTCTCGTTGGGAATTGTTTCAATCTTCTTAACATAGTTCTCAAACAAACAACCAATATATTGACAAAATGTGAATTCCCATCTACTACTTTCCCCATTGGAAATTAGGACCAATCTTGATTTGTTGTTTCCATATCTTTTGATTCTGCAAATCGATACTGGGAACTAAAGCATCAATATTGCTAAGATAGATCGTCAGATTTAAGTATGTTGGGCTAATCACAATATTGTCATAGTGAACCACAGGAAACACGCATCGAAGCCAAGGGTTTTGTAAATTTTGGTTTTGTAAATCAGCATCACAACTTTATATTCACTTGCAAAAGAGGTTTATAAATTAGTATTCAGTAATCAGTAATCTGATAGGCCACAGCATCACATGTGATGGAACAGGGGCACATTTTGACAAAAAGTATCAGATTTGTCATCAATAAAAATGCAATTTTGATTTTGAAGATGAGAGCTTGTTTTTATGCCTGACATGCCATATATGCTGAAGTTAGCCAAAAACATTTATATACACATCAGTTTCTTCTAGAACGAACCTACAAAAGACATTGAAACAGCCAAATATAAAAAAAGATACTGTGTTCGTTATATTTCCAAACGTAGTTTAATTGTTTAGAATAATATAGACATGAAAATAACGACAGCTGCATTAATTTTCGAACTTATTGCCTTTTGTTTTTATAATCGTAGTTCGTATTAAGTTCAATAACTATTTTTTCATCAAAATAAATAAACATACAAGATCATAACTCATGTTATTGCTAATTCTTTCACTTTTTCGCCCATTACACTGCACACTGTTTACATTTTTTGCCACTATTTATAATGGCTGCCAATTTTTTTTTCGGCCTCACTCTTTTGATAGCGTTTTTACGGGAGTTAGACATCCAGTGAAATATATATATCATTGGTAAAATCTAACACTGGGTCACGATCATTGTGAAAAAAATATTGAAAATGGCTTCCTCGGAAAATAAATGCTTCAAAATTCAGTTTCATAAATAACGGAGCATATCGATTCCTTGTTATTCCTCTGCTGTCTTGAATGCTACCAACATCTGAGATTTTATCCACACAAACAGTTTTCTTGTATATATCGTATACGCGAGCAAATCATCCAAAATTTACAGCAAGGTAATTCTGTAACCACGTGTCCTTTCACCGCTATAGCAACAAAATTTGTTCTTGTTTGCACTGATTTCAGCTTGATTATTCAATCAGTTAAATTTTTTTTTGCAGACATTCAATTAGCGTGAAATCCCACGTTGATAATATCACCCATAGATTTATCGTTCAAGAAAACGTGAAACTTGTTTCGTAGACCTTTTCACCCAAAGGACCAACTGTCATTAAAAAATTTTTATTGCGTTAACGCTTTTTAGCAATTGCAACTGCGTTGAATTCTATAGGATCATTCTAGCGTGTATCCTCCGCATGTTGAAAATCTCCGCCACAAGTGTAGAAACAATTGATTTCATATGTTGCGAGTGTAAAAAATAATTCAATACATGTTAATAATTACATTCGCCGTTCATGCTTTTAACAAAATTAACGATGTCTGTGTTTACTGTATAATTACTCTAGGTTCACAATAGGGCAATTCCCATCACGTGTCTAGATTTTTGCGATCAAAAGTTGACTTGTCGAGACGGCACTATTGTTTTCTAAAAAAACTTCGCTCATAAAAATATGGCTGCCTTCGATTTGTAAACAGTAAAGGCATGCATTTTTATTAAGCCTGTGGTTGTCTTATATCTGCAGAAGCAAAGTAGGAAAGCACTTAAATTGAGAGAAAAGGGATTAAACTGTTATTATGAACACTAAATTCCATAAAATTTTGTTATTTACATCACTTTTGACGAACGTGAAATTAGTTACCGGAAAGAGGAACAAGTTAGCGGAAAGAGGAACATCACCCCAATGATGTTTACGATTACAGTATTTGTTATCAATCTTATTCTCCTTGTTTGTTCTTGTTGATTTAGTATCTAGAATGACCAATTGTGGTGCTAAATCCATTTAACTGTGTTTTTACGTTTGCATTGACGAATTTTGCAACATTATAATTAAAGTTAGCGGTAAGGGGAGCAGTCACTCTACTTACTATATACTCTTACTTACTTAACACACAAGTCCTTTCATTTCTATCGTTCTATCTTATTCTTTCTATTTTCTCAATAACGTTAGTTTGTCTGGTTTGCTTATGTGATGAAACAAAATCAGTCATTTCTTTTTCTTTGAGAACTGGTTCCACCTTATTATCTCTAATGAACATTTCATTTCATCTTTTGAGTTGAGAGGAAAACCCAAGAGAAACTGGCGAGACTTAAACAATAGCAAAACAATGGCGAGTTATATCTAACATAAGGTTGATTTTGGCAATTCCTGGGAATTCCCCTGACATCTTCCATTCATTCTCAAAAACTTTCTTTCCATCATAGTAACATTTGTTAACGTCACGTCTTCGATCTAAAAATGTTAATAAGATGAACATATTTTCCTTTCAAAAATCTTTCAACGATACTCAAATAATGCCAAATAGAAAGCCCTTATGCAGGAATGTGTATTATAAAGTGTTATAATGTCAATTTGGGATTTGTTTTTCGGTGGATTATTTTGTTCGATAAGTTCATATTCCATTCAAGTCAGTTTCGGTTTTGTTTTCAATACAGATTGTCTTGTGATTGTTCTTTTCGCTTGCCATGAAATTAGTAAAGAAACCTTAGAGCGTAGGTTCGTTGTTTTTAAATCAAATAATCCCTGCGGGTTTAAATCTATTTTAAATCTTGTAACTTCTTGTTCCAGATAACACTATTGATTTATAAAGTATTTAGTTCCTGTTTTATTACCCATTATTCTAAACCAATATTTTTCATGTTACACGGCGGCATTTTTTTGCCGTCGTAAATAATGATCCGCCGTCGCAATTTTCAAATACAACGGCATTTTTTTCGCTGTCAGTCTTTTTTCCTAATTCAGAGGGCTGTGATCCTAACCCTAACCCTGACCCTAAAACATCCTGGACAGAGAGTGGGAGGTGTGAAAGGGAAATAGCACCTATGCATCATACACCAGGGTTTCATGGGCACAGTGATGACCATGCACATAAGGTGCTTGCAAAGGTTTTGTCAAGTGAGCCTCCGTTAAGTAGTCTCCGTTAAGCCTCCATTAATGACTTGATGAACATAATATATTAGAGGGGGGGGGGGGGGGGGGGGGGGGATCATTTATCATTTTATTATGATTATTGTGAATACTTTAATAAACCCAAGATATCTTTCAATCTGTAGTGAAGTCTCAAAAACATAATAATAAGGACGGTATGACAGAACCGACGGACGACATCGATGTTTCTCCACCGCAGAGCTGAACGTTTACAAATATACAACAAAGTAAAGGTTTTTGGGTGTTTTTCAATAGTTTTAAGACCACTTCTGGTTCTGGTGATCAGTTCACGGAGGCTGGTATCACAAAAAGAGTCTTAACGGAGGCTGAGTGTTTTGAACGTCTGAAACTAATTTGTTAACGGAGGCTGTTCTCATAATACAAATATACAACGAAGTAAAGGTTTTAGGTGGTTTTCAATAGTTTTAAGACCACTTCTAGTGCATTGATCAGTTAACGGAGGCTGCTATCACAAAAAGAGTCTTAACAGAGGCTAAGTATTTTGACCGTCCAAAACTGATTTGTTAACGGAGGCTGTTCTCATAATACAAATATACAACGAAGAATAGGTTTTTAGGTGGTTTTCAATAGTTTTAAGACCACTTCTGGTGCACTGTTTGTTAACGGAGGCTGGTATCACAAAAAGATTCTTTACGGAGGCTGCGTATTTTGACCATCCAAACTGCTTTGTTAACGGAGGCTGTTCTCATAATACAAAAGAAGTACTTTTTCCCGATACTGAAGATATGTGAAGTTATCATATTTAATGTATTTAATATGGCACTTCTTTGTTCCACCACCACTATGGACAAAAACGGCAAAACATAACTGCAACACAGAGTATTTTCATTGAAGTAACCTGTCTATTCATATAGAATTACACTTCTTTGCAACAAATTTATCCCCTGGGTCTGTGCTGAAGTGTTCCATTCTAGAAAACCACTTTGTGTTCTTAAAAAACGTTTGTTTTGCATTTTGTTTTCAATTCTTGATAATTTATGCGTAATCAGAATCAGAATCTACTAATTATTACTGATTGATTTGTCAGAATAACTGATTATTTCTGATAAATTTCTGATTATTGATCAGTATTACTGATTATTTTATCAGTATTTACCGATTATTTTATCAGTAATTACTGATTCGTCGAACGAGATTACTGATAAATCGTATTGTTTTCTAATCAGTAATTTACTGATAAATTTATCAGAAATTATAACTTGTTATGATTTTCCCTCAAAACATCACAAATGAATGTTTCTTCATCAAGTTTGTAACGTTCTTTGACAAATCAGAAAATGTTCAGTTTTAGTTTTGCACCCCTTCCTCATTCACTTTTAGTAATAACATGAGAAGATTTGTTTTGTTTTTGTGTATGTAAATGGCACACACGAGCATGCACGAAAACCTGTTTTAGGTACATGAAAGCTAGTGTGCGCAAATTTTAATTTATTGAAGCCCTGTTGATAGTAATACTTGTAATAATAGTAATACATTGGAAGATTAGGCAGTTTTTGGCCAACGACAACATCTATATAATTTGTTCCGTTATTTATTGTTTCTTGTGACTATGCTTTCTTGGAAATATAAATAATAATACCCAATCGTCATAAAATTAATTTCACAACAGTTTTTTTCACAAAACTTAGTCCACACTTAAAGTTTTCACATAATGTCATTACTTCCTGAATCGTATTTGGATGATTAATTTTGGTGATCACTATATTAGGGTGGAAAGCTTTTAAGTCAAGTTGTTTTGACCCTTTGTATGTATATATTTTATAGCTGGTGTTATTGCTCTTCTTGATGAATCTGAGCCTGAATTGAAGGTAACTGTTTGCTTCCATTTGAAGAATGTCAAGATTTGTAACACATCATGGATTATTCTTTCACTCACTATTTCCACAGGTTTTGTAAAACATCAGTTTAATTGTGCAGTTTTTGTTTTTCAGTATTATGCATTAAAGAAGTTGGATAGTATTGTTGACGAATTCTGGGCCGAAATATCAGATGTTATTACAAAAATGTAAGGTTACTGTATAACAATTTTATGTTCAAAAATCCTTGTTAAAAAGTATTTCATTTTATTGAAATTTGTTTTTAAGCATGCATTTATGCCTACAGTGTTACAAAATATTTTTCTGTTGTTATAGAGAGGAGCTCTGTGAAAATGATTCTTTTCGATACAAAGATTTGTCTTCTTTGGTCGCATCAAAGGTAAGAAAATTGATCGAGTGATATCACATGTGATGTACCCATGTTAGTAAAACTATCGTTGCAAAAGGAGAAGGATACTGATCACTTCCATCTATATCTAACCTTAAGGTTTACTATCACTTGGGCGCATTTGAAGATTCTGTAATGTATGCTCTTGGTGCTGGTAACTTATTCAATGTCAACGGCCATTCAGAATATGTGGAAACTACAATCGGTGGGTAAAAACTGTCGTTGTTGAATACAAGTACTTGTTTAGGAATTAAGCGCGCTTATAATGAAAATTTATACAGCATGATACTCTTCACAGATAGCTTTCGTTTGTGGGACTGAGTTTTCCTTTAATTCATATGCAAAGTCAAGTAGGCACTACTTTGTCGGTGAATTTGAAAACACTCATTTATGCTATTTTGTGTTGTTAGCTATATTCGTGTGTTTTGGTCATGGTATACTTACATATTCCTATGCTATTGTTGTTTCTTTTTTCCAGCGAAATGTATTGATCTGTATACACAACTTCGTATCAAAGCCGCAATGAACCCATCTGAAGAGGTTTATATCGATGGAAGACTTGAAGAAATCGTCAACAAGATGTTTGTCAGATGTTTCAGTGACAAAAAATTTAAACAGGTGTTCTGTTACAAATCATTTTATAATAACAGTGATGATCTTTGTGTGAAGCACTGAAATAATTTGCGTCAGTCATCAATCATGAATAATAATCATAATAATAATAATCATCAAAAATTTGAGGGTCTGTATGCTTGCTTTGATTTGGACCCATCCATCGCCGAAGTAAATATTTCTTTCTTTCTTTTAGGCAATTGGTATTGCATTGGAAACTAGGAGATTAGATATTTTTGAGCAAGCAATTTTAAAATCTGTAGGAATAAGTTTTTGTTTTCATGTGCTAATTTGGTTTTATCCAGACTGTATCATTCATCATACGAAACATATTTATTGCAGGAGGATATTCAAGGAATGTTGAGTTACTGTTTAAGCATTAGTATGGGACTAATCGAGAGTCGTTCATTCAGAAATGGGGTAAGTACTTCTAAGGGTAATTTTGCTTTCTAAGCAGTTATGTTGTGGCTAATTTACTATGTGTTTTGTGTTTCCATAGGTTCTCCGTGTCCTTGTCAAATTATATTTAAACTTGACAACACCAGACCATATAAGTGTCTGCCAGGTAATACGAACAAATACAGTTCTTTCATGGTATTACTATTTCTAGCACAGTTCAGAATTAGCTGAGGTTATATTGTTTATATATCTTAGTGTCTCATTTTCCTTGATGATCCAGACTCAGTTGCAGATATTTTGGAGAAACTGATCAAAAGCACGACAGACTCAACCCTGATGGCATACCAAATTGGATTTGATTTATATGAAAACGCATCACAGCAATTTCTACTTGGTATTCGTAATGCTCTTCGAACCTTAGCACCTGCACCACTTGCTGATATAGAAAAACAGGGTGCCATACCGAAACCTGAACCAAAGGATGATGGGTGCGTTTATATTTGGTCTTGTTTTTTTTAGGTTTTGCCTTGACTACAGCTTCATCTAAAAGAAACTTTTCACTTTTACTTTTTACAATTTATGGAAAACACTGTTTGCTAATTTTCTTGTGTTTTTTTTCATCTAAGTTGATAACTGGTGTTGTCACAAGTTATAATATTGTTGAATAATTTTCATTCATTTGTTTTTGCTCTCAATTAAAAAGAGATAAACCGATGGAAACAGACGAAACGACAACAACATCAGCTGATACTACAGAAAAATCGAATAAGCAAGAGAAAGAATTAACAGAGACAGAAAAAACTTTACAAAACCGTATTGTAAAACTAGTTGAAATATTAAGTGGTGATACGACCATAAAACTGCACCTAGAATTCCTTATACGAAGTAACCATGCCGACCTTTTGATACTTAAAAACACTAAGGTATGTGTTTTTAATTGGAATGTCTGGAAATGTCTAGGTTTTGCACGAATCAGTCAAAACCAGGGAGAAAAATCAAGTCATTGTCTTATGATCCAGAAAGTGTGCTCTTATGTGATATACATTCAGTGCATACTGTAAATATTGGATTGCCAGTGTATTTGACACGTGGAAAACCTATGCTATATGCTATACATTTCTTTTTATTTGCAGTTGATTTTTATCTTCAATATAACAATATGTTCTAATATTAGGATATTGTTCGGAATTCTATATGTCATTCTGCAACCGTTATATCCAATGCCTTCATGCATTGTGGAACGACCAGTGACACGTTTCTTCGAAATAATCTGGAATGGTTGGCCCGTGCAACAAATTGGGCAAAATTCACTGCAACCGCCAGTCTGGGTGTTATCCACAAGGTTTTCGTGTTCAGTTTTTGTGTTTCTTTTGTGTACCGATGTTTATCTAATCCAATCATATCTTTGTTGAGTAGGGTCATGAAAAGGAGTCACTAAAGCTTATGGGATCATATCTACCAAAGGACAGTGGATCTGGCAGTGCGTACCAGGAAGGGGGTGGCTTGTATGCTTTAGGTATTTTATTTACGTTTGTTCTAACAGAGTTTTAGCAACAGTTCTTGACATGTTTGTTGATGGACAGTCTGTTTTATCACTGTTAGGTTTAATCCATTCAAATCATGGCGAAAGTATTAAAGAATATTTATTACAGCAATTAAAAAATGCAACAACAGATGTAAGATATTATTGCGATCTCTCCTATCTTTTGAAAGCACACTGTTATCAAGCCATGGATGTGCCAGCTTGAATTATTGACAAAAAGTTGTCTGTTTTGATGAACAGGACCTTGCCACCTTATATGGATTGAAATTATTCAAAAAACTCTCTCTGCTTTTTATATATTGTTTTCAATGGTGAGAACTCTCTTAATAGATGGTCCGTCATGGAGGTTGTCTTGGACTTGGTCTTGCTGCTATGGGAACACAACAGAACGGTAGGAAAAGTCTTCATTTAAAAAAAAAAAGAATGAAAAATCGAAGTTGAAATTTCATTGATTGATTTCACTCTTCTGAATTTACCTTATCATCAATATGTCTTCATCTCTCCTGAATGGTCTCACATGTTTTGCATCATAGACATATATGACCAGCTGAAATTGAACTTGTATCAAGATGATGCAGTTACTGGTACGTAGTACTAACAGTTGCTGCCATGATTACTCCTATCAGAAATCGTTTTGTGATGAACAGGAGCTTTGTATTAATTTAATCTTCAACCCAAGAAATGCATTTCTACTTTTCCCTACACTGCTGTGAAAGCTATGGCGACCATCATTAGCCTCGCTTGTTCAACTTGTGGATTCCCTGATTTTTGACAACTTGTTGTAAATGTGTTGTTGTTTTTTTTTTGTAAGGAAAAGTTTTTTGTAAGGGAAAGTTTTCCGTTTGCTTCAGGTGAAGCTGCTGGTATTGCAATGGGTCTTGTCATGTTAGCATCAAATTCTTCACAAGCGATTGACGAAATGGTCATGGTAGGATGGAATAATCCATAAACATTCTGCCTCAGACTCCTTCTTCCTGTGTTTACTTTGTGTTCTCTTCTGTCCTCGTTTAGTACGCCCAAGAAACTCAGCATGAGAAAATCCTGCGAGGACTGGCTATTGGAATTGCTTTGGTAACTGATTATTCTGTTCTGGTGATACGGACAAATTCCTGACAATCCAACCTGCTAAGGCTGGTATAGTTGTTTCATGAGCGTATACTCTAATCTCCTTATAGGTGGTATATGGTCGAATGGAAGAAGCAGATCCACTTATTGAAAACTTACTCCTTGATAAAGTATGTTTTGTTTACTACTTCACATTCCTTTTAGAATTCTCAGTTTTGATTTACTATCCATATTACGTTTAGGATCCAATATTGCGACGAAGCGGCATGTACACTGTCGCAATGGCTTATGCAGGAACCGGAAACAACAAGGCCATCCGGAAGTTGTTACATGTAGCGGTAAGCGGCTTGTCATTCATCTGTTGACGTGATATAATATGTTAGTTATCATATCAGGTGGCTCAAATAACAAACAAAAGCTGTTCGTCGTGCTGATATGTCAGCTATGACGTTACAGAGTTATTAAACATTTTTCGCTTCACTTTTGCAAAATTTCTTTTTTTAAGAAACAAGAGTTTCTTACCAGTAAAATGTTCTTCGTTTTTTTTTCGAAGAAACAACCCTACTTGCTCTTGGACATAATTATTTTAGACATTTTACCGACCGTGGTCACACTTAAAACCCGAATCTTGTGTGACTTGCCCTGTCATTATTCAATAGTGGAGTTCCTTTCTCTGATTTTCCTTGATTTTATTTCAGGTTAGTGATGTAAATGATGACGTCAGAAGGGCAGCTGTTCAGTCTTTAGGATTTCTCTTATTCAGGTGAAGATGTTGCCTTGTTAACTCCAATAATTAGCAAAATGGGTAAAGTTCAACCACCTTGATATATTGTTTCTGTATCTCGCTTACCTCAGAACTCCCGAACAGGTACCAAGCGTTGTATCATTACTTTCCGAAAGTTATAACCCACACGTGAGATGCGGTGCCGCAATGGCACTTGGGATCGCTTGTGCTGGTACAGGCTTGAAGGTACGTCTCCCAGTCCAGACCGTTTCATGTGTTCTCATGGTTTAGTTTGGTGAGGCTGGCCACGTAACAATGTTATGGTTGTTGTTATTTTCGTACTGGTTTTGAATGGTTTTAGGAAGCGATTGGATTGATCGAACCTTTGATGAACGACCCAGTGAATTACGTCCGCCAGGTATGTGGGGGCTTGTTCGAAGTTGTTTCGGTTTATGAAGTAATGTGTAAAAGCTGCTCTCATGTTGGTTAAATCCACTCTTGGGTTTCCATTCCCTTCGACTTTCAACGATTATGATTGCAGCAACGCGACTTGCGACAGAGTAGTTTACTTAACAGCAAAAGTATGTCACAACATTGCTGTAACTTACACGAAGTGGTTAATAATTCTTCTGGAATATTTTAGTTATTGTCATGGAAACATTTGTTGCCATCCTATCTTCTGTTCTCTTTTTCTCATGTCTTAGTATGCTTTGATTGCGTCAGCATTGATCACAATCCAACAAACAGAAGTGATGTGTCCAAAGGTAACATGTCCATGTTCAGTCGAAATTTAAGAAGTCGGTGAAAAGGCATGAGTCGGATCTTAGCATTTCTGTTGTTAGTTGTTTGTTTGTTTGTATGAGCGTTACTTGTTATGATGTTCCTTTGTTTACTTTTGAAGGTGAAACAAATTCGAGAAACTTACATGAAAATCATCTCGGATAAACACGAAGACAGCATTGCCAAGTTTGGTGCCATCCTTGCACAAGGGATCATAGACGCTGGTAAGCTTAAAACTGGGATTAAAATATTTAAACAAAAAGTTAGTTTTTTCCGTCTACAAACTCACTTTGGTTTTTCTTATCATGTGTATAGGTGGACGGAACGCTACTGTCTCGTTACAGTCTCGTGCTGGCCAAAATCATATGCCGACAATTGTCGGTTTGTTCGTCTTCTCGCAGTTCTGGTACTGGTACCCTCTTTCACATTTCCTATCATTATCCTTCACGCCGACTACTATCATTGGGTTAAATTCTAATTTGAAGGTATGCGCTTGAGTATGATATACCTTTTTGAGATATAACAGGGTATCCACTGGGTCTGGAAAAGCTGGAAAAAGAGCTTTTTTTGAAATTAGGGATGGAAAAGCTGGAAAACAGTACATTTGCAGCTTTTTTAGGCTGGAAAAGCTGGATTTTTATTTTTCATGATCCAAAACTTTTTATTTTGCTTTAATTTGAATAATTAAAATTTATTTTTAAATGAGACGAAACAATCTATGTCTAACAAGTCAAGTGAATGCAATGCAACGAAGAATGTAATAAGTCTGCCATTATACGTAAGATGGCTTTTTGATTTACAAAATCAAAATGTTTTTAAGGGCTGGAAAATAGCATAATTTCACTGGGTTAGGCTGAAAAAGCGTACAGATTTCTGAAATTTTTGGCTGGAAAAAGTATCATTTTTAGGAAAATTAGGCTGGATTTTGAAATCTTAGATCAGTGGACACCCTGTATAAATATTGTTATGTAAAGTTGACTCATACATCTTTCTTTTTAGATGCCGAAAATCCAGTTTTGTTCACATGCGAAGCCGTCGGTATATGCGTATCCTGAGCCGCTGCAACCACCAAAGAAGGAGGAGAAAGAAAAAGTCTCAACGGCGGTATTGTCGATTACTGCCAAAGCAAAAGCCCGCCAAAAGAAATCAAATCAGGACGAAACAATGGAAGTTGTAAGTTTTCTGTCTTGTTGTTACCTCACTGCTTGTTTGTTTTCATAGCTATTCTAAGCTGCAATTTTCAAAGCGGTATATTCAATGGTTTTTGTTGCTTCGTTCATTTTAATGAATTTGTAACGTTTCGTTTACTCGAAGGACGAGTCAAAGGACGACACGAAGTCCTCGAAAGAAAAGGAGTCGAGTAAAACGAAAGAAAAAGATGAAGACGAGACTGAGAAGTCTGGTACTAGCAAAGAAGAGGAAAAGGAGAATGTTGAGACAAAAACCAAAAAGGAACCGGAACCCGAATCGGAAATGATTGACAACCCGGCACGTGTTTTACCAGCTCAATTGAAAAAATTAACTTTAGGGGAAGCATGTCGATACAAGCCTTTAAAAATTGTAAGTGATCGTTTTCTACGGGCGTTGTTCTGTTGCAAAACCTTGGTTATGGGCGGTGTTTATGTTGGTTATGGGCGGTGTTTTGTATGTCTTTAATAGTCAACAGAGCCGTTTGAATCATCGAATACATAATGCAGTTACATAAAAGATTGAGATTCACGTGTGGGAGACTCGTTTGTTTTAGGTAAATATCGGTGGTATTATTGTCATGAGAGACTCTCAAACTGACGAACCAGAAGATTTGATCGAGCCACTACCTGGTATATCCTCTCTCTGCTTTCTCGTCTTTTTTTCGTACATAAGAACCTCTTAGAATTTATAATCTATGTCTTTCAGGGTTTTTTTCCGTGCCTGTTTTCAGCCTTATTTGTTCTTATTTATTCTGAAGCGGTAACGAACATCGTTTTGCAGATAGTTCACTGTCATGAAGTAAAGAAGATTTGACGTGGCTTGCTTGATGAAAGTGTGTGCGTATATATACGTGCACTTTCAACTGTGTTTTATGTTTTAGCTTCGACTACACCGTCCGCAGCTGATGAAGAAGAAGAACCAGCGCCGCCCGAGCCATTCGAATACACTGAAGATTAGTTCAGTTTGAATTTAAGGGAAGAATGACCATGATGGAACTGTTGTAGAATTGTTTAACGAAAAACAAAACTTGAAGTTGTTGAAAGATCAATTTGTTTTTTGGGAAGGGTTGTACATTCAACCAGTTGTTTGATTATTAGCCTCACGTACGAGGAAGCCTTAAGTAATAAGTAATCTTGATCAAAACATGAGAAGTCTGTCCAGTAACATAACATTTAGAACGTGAAGCATCTTGCTATCAAAAACCTTTCATGATGAATTGAAGGAATAACCCTGGCTCAGCATTATATTATACTCCTTACTTAGAAGTCGTTGTTTTTCTTCTTCTTTTCGTTTTCACAAAACAACGTAATCTATAAGCTTCTACTGAATTGACGAGCTAGGTTGTTTTGTTAATTTTTCTTGGACCGCGGAATCACACAAAATCTGTTTATTATGGACCGCGGAATCACACAAAATCTGTTTATCATGGAAACCGTCGTTTGCAGCATTTGAATAACAAAATGTCCGGTGTAAAAGCCAGACCACAACCATAGCCGACTTGCTGTTGCTCTTACACATTATGTATATAGTTTTTGTTGCTCTTCTATACGCACCCGTCATTTAAACATGTTTTTTTATCAGGTCTCCGAATATGAACATCTTTTTTTTTTGTTTTTTTTTTGAAAACTTTGTCTCGCACATAAACACACTCACGTTAGATTTGATCGTTCTTTATAACATGTTCATCGAGACGGTGTTGAAGGACACGAACTAATCATATTTTGAAAAATTAAAAGGAAATGAGAAAATGTTTATTCCATTTTATGAGGTACGTTTTGAAGTTTACCACATTTTCTAATATGGTAGCTAAACTATTTGTTGATTTTCACCTCCTTATTATAATCGCTCTTTCAGATGTATTAACCAGAATACAGCTGTTGATAATACTACTTGCGATGCAACCTCGTCATCATTCTCCTTTCATTCCTCATTAATCTATCGAAGTATTGCTGTTGTTACGTAACCTGAAAACAAATTCTTCTTAAAAAGAGATAAATTTGGGTGATTTAAAAATTTATGGATACAAACATTTTATATGTTGGTCGAAGCTTGTTTGTAAGTAAAGAAAGGTTGAGAACATGCGCTGTAACATAAACCTGAAGATGTTCGATAGGACGAAAAGCTTTGTGTAAACTTTAGGAGAGTTTTAACTATTGTTTCGAAAATATGTTAGCATAAAGGTTGAGACGATTTCTACAAAAATCGGATATAAGAAATGGATAAGTGGAAATTTTTTAAAAACCTGGTTGTTGCATGGTGCTATAGGAGGATACCGTAACATAGAAGGTGATTCCCTTTTCTCTTAGATGATATCCTTATGTGGTTAATTTTTTTGGCAAACACGTTGTATTACCTTTATTTTCATATGTCATTGATTGTAAATTCTTAACGATAGCCTGTTTTGAAAACACATTTTTTCTGAAGTTATGAATGGCCTGAATTTTTACCCTTTGGTTACAGTTAGCCATTCCATTAACGTATGATCATTCTCATATGTACAGCGTTTACGATGGACGACTTTTCTGCGCATGCTCAACATTGGGCATGATTGTAATTATGATTTATAGATTTATTTGCATTTTCGTTTGCCGGCAATGATAACCAGGAACGTTGTGGTGTAGATACTGACTGTTTTTTATGATTGTGACGGTTACTTCGAGTAAGTTCTCGTGAAACTTCAACTTTTGTTTTTAGAGTTTTTCTGATTTTAAGATTTAAATGCATTTAAATAAGATTTAAACTTTCTGTCTGGTTATTTCGGACTTTTTTCGAACCCTAACTAAGAAACCTCGTAGGAGGAACATTTGGAAAGTTCATGTCACTGGTTTTAAACGAAGCAAAATTGTCTCTGACTAATGATATAAAATACCTGTTTCAAGGAAACTCGGTGACTAAAAATGCATTTGCATTTTGATTCAATCATTTTTTAAGTTTCCATGGAGACAAGAGAAATTACATCCCTTGATTTGTAAATACGTTCGAATAGAATGATGGGAATGATCTTGTGATAATTTCCAACCGTGGCTGTGCTGATAATTTTTTTGATGGTAAAGATGGTAGCCAAACAGACATATACCAGGAAACCTAACAAAATGAATCTGTAAATAGACGATCTTCTTTTCCTGATTTTCGTCTTCTTATAAAGTGACGCGTAGTATTTTGCAAGCGATACAATTCGAGATACGATCCGGTTAATAAGTTCCCAGTGGGCAAAATCGCTAAAACGTTACTGCGACGAAGAGCAATTTCATTGAAATAGTGTGTGCATTTCCATAGTAATGCACTCCTTCGCAGTGGTTATTCAACAAATTTGCCGATTGGGTTAAGTTAAATATATCTGAAGCAAGTACACTTCCTGAAAGTGTAGTGATGGTATTACAGTAGACTCTCTCTAACTCGAACCTCGAAGGGGAAAACAAAATCGTTCGAATTATGGAGAGTTCGAGTTATAGAGAGTGATACTGCTAGGTTTTAGCTTGAAGGGACTCACTGATTCAGTTCGAATTATGGAGAGTTCGAGGAATGGAAAGTCGAATTATAGAGAGTCCACTGTAAAACTAAATAATCGAAGAACTTTGAACGGATTGAAAGAGATTTTAGTGTAAGGAAATCAAAACACTTAAGTCTTGTTCCGTTAAGCAAACTCAGCCTTGCTTGATTAATGTGGTGGAGCGACGGCGCTTGTCCGCTAATTGGTTATTACAAAAAAAAAACAACGTGAATTTGACGTCATCAAGCGTAATCAAGGGTTATGGGAGAAGAGAAGAGGACACTATGGATGGACTCGTCAAAACTGTTGGATCTTAACCACATCAGTTCGTCGTGCGACAATATACAGCTAGCAATCTCCGGCAACGACATTCCGTCAACCGTCAAAACCGCCAACTCGAAATGCGAAAGCTTTGGAGACGACGGGGGTGTTGTACAGAATATTGTCAACAAAGATAAAAACAATAAAAACAAAAACAATTTTCTTGGTTTTTTTCGTGGAGTGTTCACAAGAAGAAATACGAAAACAAGCAAAGAACCACCACCAACTTCAGAGGGAGAAAGCTATAGCCATGGAAACGACCATGCACTCATGTCTCATGAACTGGATAGCAGCAAATTTGAAGGGGAAACAGAATGCTTAAACGTTGACAAGTCGAAAGTACTCAGCAAAAGTGTGGAGCTGAATTCATCGATATCCAATTCTATGTATGATCAGGAGAAGGTTTATGAAAATGTTACAGTTAAATTTCACAATGCTTTATTAAAGAATCAAAATGGTGGAACAGCTGCGTCTTCTTCTCCATCAACATCAATGCCGTCCGTTAGTATTTCCCACCGTAGGCCATCATACCAAAATTCGCATCCAATCGATACTGGTTGGCCACTGATGTAGACATATGGAATGGCAAGATGGAATTTCAAAACTATGATTGAATTTTGAAATAAAGCCTCAACCATTCCCAAACGTGGCCTTGTCAAATATAATTTACCTCACAGTAACTTTTGGCCGAGGTTTTCTGTTGTGACGTATGTTGTTTTGATGGTTAATTTTATAAGAAATCAGTTTAAAAATTACTTTACACAAAACTTTAGAAATTCTTAGAACTAGACGTCTAGGTGGCACTATAAAACATTTTCACCAGTAATTTTATGATAAATGTTTTTTCACTTCACTAGGGGATGGAATCCGATGTTTTTGGGGAAATATCTCGAGAACCAATTGGGATAACTGATGTTTTTTAGACGGCGACATTGACGTTGGGGTGGCAAAAAAGTTTGGGTCAAAATAAAATTTTGGGGATGGCTCTGTGACGTTATTGAAATCTTAGCGTAGCGAAACGACCCCATACATTTCTTTTGATAAGTTTCTCTAGCTCTACAACATGGGTGTCACTTCCGTACAGGATTCCATGATTTCATTTTTCTTCAGCTATTTCTTGAAACGCAAATCCCTCATTTGCGCACGTCGTTTTTGAAATTAATAGTCGCAGAAAACGTTTACGCGGGATACTAAGCAGAATATGTTGATGTCTACAGGTGCGAGACATATCATTCATAAGTTTTCCTTCCCAAACACTTAACAAATAGTAAAATATTTAAAGGAAACTAAGCTAAAAGAAATCACAAGCTAGTTTTCTTGTACTGCTTGAAGCCCAAAGGCTCTTTACGCGTGTTTATTTCCATGACTTTCTTAGTGCGATGTATCGTTTTTTTTCTCTAACTCATCCGTGAAAATATCATCGGTTAAAATCTTCGCCAATTTTACACAATTGTCACTGAACAACTTTTGTTTTTATAACACCACAGATACTTAGTTTATTCATTTCTAATATATTTCACAGTTTCTAAAAAATCTTTCCTTTTCCTATAAAGATGTACATTAATAACCGATTTTACATAAATATCTACAATAAATTTCATAAAGTGCAAAATAGATTCAGCGGAGAAGCGTGCCGATTTTTTTTCCCCAGTTTTCCTTTGCCTTGCAAAATATTAAAATGGAGAGAACATAATTGTATCCGCATATTATCAAAATGAAAAGAAGCAACCCCCTTTATAAGCAACGGTACTCGTTTGGTAAGTAAAACACTAGTACTGAAAGCCTAACTGGTTAAGCAACTAAAAATATTGTTATGCTTCAAATTACCCTCTATAAATAAATACATATTGTAATAACTCAGTTACAACAGTAAATAAATAAGTAAATACAAAATCTTTTAATCATATGTATATTGTTCACGATTTAAGAAGACATGGGCACGATTTTATCCTTTGTAGTTTGTTTTATTATTCTTGTTGTATTTTGTTCTTATATTTTCAATAGTACTACTGTAGCATGAACATATAAAGTTATTGTATATACCATCCTTTCGATTTCATAAGTTAGGAAAGTTAAGCAATTTGAGTTCTGATCAAAATCAACAGTTGCTTATAAAAAAAAATCGTGTAACTGAATGCCAAAAATCTACAAGCTTGTAGGGTTTTTTGTTTAATTTTCTATTGTTTAAGCTGAAATCAAGAGAATGGCCTCCTTAGTGGATATATGTTGAAAATTCAATGCGAAGGAGTATATATACATACTATTTCAGTGAAAATAATGCTCTTCTTTGGGGTAAATGTTTGAAGATTTTTGCTAAACAAGCTTATTAGCCATTGTGTCCTTCAATGTATTGCACTTTAATATTTTGTTGGAAGGGTTATAAAACACTGGGAACCGAACAAAAATAAGAAAAGTCTGCGACAAAAGAATAGTTGATGATTTTTTACTAATGCACGATGGAAGACGAAGTTCATAGATACCGACATGCGAAAACCTAATCTACCATATAAGCAGGGAACTATTAAGACTCACCACGAAAAGCAAAACAGCGAGTTGGGATCCCTCCACAGCCCTCCTCCGTTCATCACAGAAACAATACTTTGAAAACATGCCGAAAGAATAGAGTGTCTTATTTTAAACCGCAATCAGCAGTTGCTGTTCCTTTATTTCGCGATCACTTTCCTGTTATCTAAATCTAACTAGAGGATATATAAGGTAGCATTTGATATACTCGGTTTCTACAGCTGAAATCGTGTTCGAGTCCTATTTCGATTTCTTCACTTTGAGATGCGTTTTAAAAGCAGCGCAGTGAGAATGTGAGGATCTGTTGACTGGCCGGGCGCTGTTGCGTTACGCCAGGGCGCAAGTACGCTTGCTTGCTTTCTCAATAACCACTAATTTCGTGGGAAAATAGTTGGGAATTCTCTTCGTTTGAAGAAACAAGCGTGTCTCTGATAACTTACGTCATCAAAGCGAAAAACCCACAAAAATTCTTAATGCATTTTTAAAGACAAACGGTTTTTGATATAATGTAAAAGCGAAAAATTTTAAGAACGACACTTCGGACAATTCGTAATCGTCAATCATTTATTAACTTATTTATTGTCTTAAACAATTATCACTCTCCTTCTTTTTTCAACCCTCCACCACAATGTTCTTTTTGTTCACTTGGAAAAACAAGAATCTCGTCACATCAAATTTCACTTCATCTCTTCTATCATCCCCTTCCCACTTTTCATTAACGTTAAACAGGATACAATATTGTCAAATATTAAAAACAGATCGAGTAGTCACGATAATGACAATTAAGATGTGAGTAAATGTCATTTTTAGAAAAAAAAAACCTCTTTATCCTTCAAAGCATTTCGGTGTCATTGTAACTGGTTATAAATTTTTAATTCGTTTATACTTTTCGATCTTTTACTAAACGACTTACGATTTACAATGTATTGGCAGATGATCAGGGATAAAAAAGACGAAGCATATTATCATAAAATGGCGCGTAATTAATTGGCAATACAATTTTCAAGACTCGGTAACTATGGCAGATCTGTATTCTTCATTCATTGTTGCTGTTTCCTGCTTCAGAATTAACACTAATGCTGACTATTAGAAGGGTTTAGTGTTGTCTTCCATGAATTAGTATACATATACAAATGTAATTAGAGAAGATATCTTGTATTCAGTCTGATTAAATTTATCTCTTATTTGTTTTTCTTACCTTGCTATCCATCATGGAAATCAACTCAGCAACAAATTGGTGGCTATGGTGTATGATGCTCTCTTTCCGATGCTTTATTTATGGAAGTCTTCCATTTTGTGTTTTGATGTTTGTTAACTTTAGTTTGTATGGAACGGTCTTTTATTTACATTTCCCGTTTTTCGGTATTAACATCTTCATATCGGTATACAGGTGATTACCTCGTGTTCGGTTAAAAATAGTTTTGGTGATATAAAAAGAATCTCATGTAATGAAAGGCACGAAAATCAATGAAGTTGTGAATAGTTTAGAAAGTTTGGGAATCAACAATTCGTAGTTCAAAAACAAAAATTGGGAAAATTCTATATTTCCACCCAAAAAGATCTAGAACAGCTAAGATTTCCGTATCAGTAAAAATTCATTATTTTGACAGCGAGTTTTATTTTATACACAACACTATGCTGGTTTTGTTTACATATCCGTTAAGCACTGGCATTACAAGATGTAGCCTCATGGAATCAATAGATCGATTCTATTTCATGGAGGGCGGGCTTTGTTTTTCTATATTTCTCCTAATTTTTACAGTTTATTTATCATGAAATATCATTAAGCAACAAACGAAATCTAAGAGAAAGAAACACGAAACAAAACACAAAAATAACAAATTTATATCATGAATAATTTAAGTAGTTGAGCCAGTTAACCACTTTATAGAAATGTATTGTTTTATTTGTTGTTGTTATTTCTTACTATCGGACTTTTAAATGGCGACCGCAGATAATCGGAACTTTTACTGTATGTGATTACTCCGTTCGACCTTAAAAACCGGTAAAGACCAATTTATTTTGATGAATTTTTGTTTTTCTTTGCATTGTACAAAACTGATATGTCATTGCGCAAGTCATACGTTACCTACTATTTCAGTTTTTTCTCTATGTTTAACAAACTTTAATTTTTGACTTCCCGACGTAATGACGAAATTTTTCATAACGCTATGTTAACACTAACAGGACAAGTTATCTTTTAAAAAAATGTCTATTTATCGGCTCGCCAAACGTGTATATTATACAGGCATAAAGAAAATAACTTAAATGCCAGAATGTATTCTTTGGCCAAGCTAATAAGGCGTGCCATGGAGTTTGATCACGAGCCAGAATCTAAATAACTCCCTATGAAACAAGTCGGACACAATCATATCTTGCACTATGCATATTATACCCGTTCAGTCAAATCACTGTGAACAACGACCGCCTTTATACAATACCGAATTTTGCAGTCATGGAAACTTTTTATTTCTTTTGTTAGACAATAAACAACAACACAGGATTCCTTATGAAGGCTTGACAAAAAAACGTTAGTAATATTTTTTAAGAGAATACTCCACACGATATTGTCTCGTCACAAAATGAAAACTGCACAGGATCAATAGATATTTATAACTAAACACATGACGGATTTCTTGCGTTTAATATCTTTTTATAAAATTCTTATAGTATTCTGTTTTTTTACCTTTTCATTCAATTCATATTTGTGTCTTTCTTTATCACGATATTTGTTTCGAACAAATACACACACAGTATGAAAATTATGACGGTATCATATAAACTCCCATTTTTTGTGAATAATGTTATGTTCTTTCAATGATTTTACATATCATGAACTAAAACGTCAACGGAATGTTTGATTTTGTTTTTTAGAATTTTGTCTTTTGTTTGTGTATTTGTTTTTCCTTTATGTTCGACTTCGAAATTATGATATTGACACTAAACGTGCCTTGAACGTTTAAAGCCTGCTCGTTTTGTGATGGTAAAAACTTTTTTATATATAAATAAAAATGAAATTAAGTTGTTTAGAAATATTGTACAAGATTTGACTCGATTGAACCACACAGAGGAAAGGTTAGCTTTCTCAACTTTATGTGGATTAGCGAGGTTTGTTTACAAAAGAAAAATATTGGATATTATCTGACCTTGTCAATTTCCAAATAATATTCATAACTATACATTGTAGTGTTGGACAATGACTTGTATCTTTCATTTTTCGTAATTTTTGATTTTTAGGAAGAACAAAAGTATAACACACACTGCATGCTATTAATCGGGTCTTTATAGTTTAGCATACCATTTAATGACTGAGTCAATCCGGCTTTCTTTTCACTTGTGGATAAGTATTTTTTTTTCATCTCTTAATGACAACGAAAGAAATTCTTTAATCATTTTAATCAGAAAGCGATACTGAGCTTGCTAATGAAGTAATGATATCATCGAGAGGATATTTGCTGGGATATTGAAGAAATCTCTGGAATACTGTTATAATAATGGTATAGTGGAAAATGATCATTCATCAGAAGAATTAGAAATCTCGAAACAACTCTATATTAATTTTGGCAATTATTTATGTGGTGATAATCCAAACTGAACAAACAAGAGAATTCGAAAGAGAATTCCACCATTTTCGTAAAGACCATGAATTCGACGAATATATCCGTTAAAATATGGACCCGATATTTATATACGATGACGTTGATCTTGCTTTATACGTCGCAAGTTTTATGTGTGACTCTATTTGACAAATCAAAATCTTATGCGATATATGACGTCTGGAATATCACGACTGTCGGAAAACTAGAACTGACGTTCAAAACACAAAGTCAGTATTGTTTGCTATTATACGTTGATGATATTTCTCACGACACTTCGAAGATTGAACGAGGAGGTGAAAGAAAAAAAATCGGTAGTTATTTTGAAGTGTCCATCGTGAAAGGAAAGTTGTCCATTACCAGACAAGTTGGTTCGCTTGAAAACAAAAAAGTGACCCTGGGTAACAACTTGAATGATTTAGCTTGGCACAAATTAAAGATCACTAAGCTAGTTCAGACGTTAAAAATTGAAATAGACGACGAATACAAAATCATACCGTTCCCAGAACGTATAGCCAATAGTTTTCATATCAATTCAAGACTTTTTATTGGTGGATTGTCAGAGAAAAAGTCAAGAAACTCTTATGGATACGCCAGAGCTAGGCCAAGGTAAGACATGATTTTTCCTTATCGAAATAAATGATTTTAGTAATGACGTCACAAAGATGAGGTCATTAGATTACCGGGGAATTTCATTGGAACAATGCGAAGTTGTAAGATGATGCTCTTTTATAGGTCGAAAATTTAAAAAGCAGTTTGAATTTCATTCTCTGCAAATATTGCAGCAGTAACGAAAACTGTAATAAAAACCTTCCACGTTTCGATATTATTAAGCAATCGTCAACCGCTGCAAACATTGTGCATTGAACAGACATCTTGTCCAAACAAAAATTATTTAGCAGAAAGATTAAAGAAAACACAGAGCAATTTCTTGTACATTGAGTTTTTCATTCTTTTAAAAATGTTCCAATGTTTCTTGTTTGTTTTTGTTTTCTTACCTTTTTATCAAAATTTGCGTTGACGTTTTTTTTTTATGGAAGAATGATACCGAAGTTGCGTAAAACATACATACATGTCTGTGGTATATATAAAGCACAGTCAATATTTAATTTGCAGAACAAATTAACATAAGGGACTTTGTGTGTATGACTACATTCGATATCAGACAACAAGATTGGATAAAGTTGCATAAATGATTTTTCAGAATCTGACAACTGTTAGTACGTATGACTATTTTGAGGACTGGAACTTTTGCGTAAAAACACGAAACTTTTCCCGAGGATGGCAAGACGAAAGAAATTATTATTTTCTTTTTGATTGAATTATGTAGCTACGAGGCTTTCTTTTAACAACAAAAAAGATGAAATGTCTGAAAGAAGAAAAAAATGATCGTTTACCTCGAGTCTGCCATACAATGAATTTTTGATTTTTTTTGATTGATTGATTTATTATTATTTTTTTGAACGTGGTAAAATAACTTTCAAGTTTTGGAATTTATCATAATTTAAAGTAAAAAAAACTTTTGCGTCTCGCTGATTTTACATTTTCAGACAGAAACTTTTGCAAAAATCTCCAAAAGTTTCGACCATTAAGATGTAACAGTGGTACTTCGGGAATGCAATTTCTGACCCTCCGTAACATTTCCGTAATATCCTAAGCAAGAGGGCCGTGGTGACGAGGTTGAAGGTCCTTAATTCTACCATCCACGAACGTACAATGCAGCTTTTAGTTTCATATTTAAGCAAACTCGATACCAGGGTTCTTGCCGCCATTCCTATTTGGCAAAGGTGGGGGACCTGGTTTCAGAGTTGACTTCAATGAGCTTGAAGTAGGTTCAAGAATCCGAAACACAACTTATTGTTGAGTTTTTCATAACTTTTACGAAACATTTTTTTGTCACCCACACAGCGTTGCTTGTTATTGAGGAGATGTGTCCAGTGACGTCATAAGCTGCTTAAGATTTCATTCTTATTTGAAATGGAGGAAAAATGGTCATCAATAGATGTATAGTTTGCCTGATTTTAAGTGCACAATAAAAAAATTCCTGACCGGATATAAAGTTTTTAGCATAATCTGTCAAAAGAATGCTAAAATCTTCTGCAGGTTTTTTGAAAACAATGTTATGGTTTGCCTTAATCAATCACAATCGATCATTTCTTTCCCAATTTTTTCCCGATGCCCCGACTTCACTTTAAACGGGCGACATTGTGGGAAAGGGTTTGAGAATTCAAAATGTATTGGAAGTGATTCGTTTTTAATGGTGCTTGACCACGTACCCTTCAGTATATATCGAATGTTAAGTATGAACTCACCAGGAGAATTATAAACGTATAAATAATTTTACTGGAATCAGAAATAATAGAAACGGTTTGATGTTGATTTCTGTGAAGGTACTACGTGATGTGTGCCAAAAACGTCAGATATCAGCACCCCGGGTAAACATTTTTACCGTGTCTAACTCCGAAAACGATGTGTCAAATCCCCTTTCCCGTGTGCATAAAAAAACAACAATCAAATCACGGAATCGCGACTCAAAAGTATACCCATGTTATAGAGCTCGAAAAACTGAGCAAAAAACTGAATGGGATTGTTTTAGTACGATTGCACCAACAATACGGTGTCGTGGTCACACATAAGCGTTGTAATCTATACAGTCAAATCAATAATCAAATTTCGCCCTAATAAATTTATCATGAGAAGGTTGGTCATAGCATTCTTTACTTACCGGCGTCTCACCATAACGAATACCGAGGAAAAATGTTTGTTATATAGGGAGTTATATAAGAGAACTTTGAAGGTTTAGGGATGCTCGTAAAAGCAATATGTTGGCTACATCATCAGGTCTGAGAGTTCAGTGTGGTAAAGTTTGTAAGGGTTTAACCAGCACAAAGGAAGTGTCGGCGCTTCATAGAATCTTCTTTTGATGTTCTTCAATGTCCTCTTTCAGGTTTGTAGGATGCATCGAAAATCTGAAGTATTCATCGGGATCTTTGATTTTATCTCCCGTCTATCGGTTTATCAAGGGTGAAAGTTTAGCTCCAAAATGTCTGAACATGTGCAGCATTAACCCGTGCCAAAATTCAGGGAGATGTGTTAACTTATTCACCAGAGCTGGCTGCGATTGTTTTGGGACTGGATATGATGGAGATAGATGTACAAATCGTAAGTGATACGATATATTATATTCGGAATATCATACGGCACAAAATATATCATTCATAAAACGTAGAAATGTATCTGTAGCCCAGTCTCAAAAACTTGATTTTCGGAAGATAAAAGACAACCACCGATATCAGATATTTCACTTTCCGCTGTGCTGAAATTATCACATTTTTGTCTTCAGCATCGGCCATCGTTCACGTGACCGCTAAAGATTACATCAAACTGAGTTACCATGACTCGTATTCAAAAACACTGACGTCATTCTTACGCCTTCGTTTCAAGGCCGTCGAAAAAAACGGATTGATATTTTACACGAAGAGAACTGGGAATTATTTCGTGGTTGAATTAATCAACGGACATTTACGGGTAGCCGGAGGTATTCTGACCAAAGGTTTGTTCGTTACGATTTTGCTTTTTTTCTAATTAGAAAGCACCATAGTGTGGATGTAGCCTAACCGTCATCTCACCTTTTCAAACCCTGTCACTTGTGACACGTTACGAATAAGTTCATGCTCTGGGTGCTATTCATAACACGAAAATAATATCCTGATTTGACAAGTTTTACATTACTTCAAGGTGCAAAACAAGCCTTCAGAGAATTATATTTTTATTCCAGGTTCAAAGGATGTCGTGTTGCAAGAAAATTTATGGGATGGGAATTGGCACTCAGTGAATATCTTCAGAAACAGTAAAATGATCGGTGTGATCGTTGATAACAGACGGCAAGTTAATTTGACCGTTGACGCCGTTTACGATGCATCTAGCGAAGATGAACCGGTGTATATCGGCGGTTTGAAATCACCCGGCTATTTTTTCGGTGTTAAATCACGAAGAGGATTCGTGGGTTGTTTACAACAATTGGAATATAACAAGGTAATATTTCAACCTCACAACCAGTTACGAAAACTAGCGCACATCTGGCAAATGATTCTAATGTTGTGCATCATCACTTCAAACTCGTGTACTCGCGTGTGATACGCGTTTCTCTAGGCTCTTCAAACTATCCTGTTATTATATCTTTCATAAGACATCTTATCATAAAATACTTACAGATTGGGGGAGGATTCACCTTGATTTGATTTTGTTCTACTAATATCCAACGTGAAGTGCATTAATCAAACACATCGCTAACTTATGTCATGTTAATCTATGTCATTTTAATTTATGTCATGTTAATTTATGGCATGTTAATTTATTTGTGTTTTGCTCAGTTCGAGTACACTATCTTCGAAATGATAAGTTTAGATAGAATTAGATTGGAATGGGAAATTAGGGTAAATACATGGGCACGAAGCTGGAACAGTTGCCTAACAACTCATTGTAAAATATCTTAGCAAGTTTTTCAAATCAAATGTGTCACACACGAAAAAGTGACAACTTCCATTTCCACACAAAAAAAACCGCTTCAAGTTGAATGATGTCAACTGCACTCATGTTAGACTTTTTTTCTCGTGCTCTAAGTTTGCTTGTGGAGCAAAGCATCTAAGAAAAAAGAAACAGTTGCTTAGACCTATCGACGGTAAAAGTTATGTGTTTTTACGATACAGCATGAACGCTTTTCAATCTAGAACAACATCATTTACAAAGTACAGAAGACAATCAACAAGAAGATTTTGGTGGTTGGGGAAGTGCAACCAGGGTGCCCGTTCAACAAATCAAACATTAATCTGCCAACCAAGAAACCGGGTAAGTGCTTAAATGGCGAACGGCATGAAACCAATACCTTTAGGGAAGAAATTTTCGCGGTTGAGAAGGTAAAAATGGCCGATTTTAAATTAAATTAAATTCCGCGAAAATTCCTTCCTGCGAAAATTTCTTTCCTTAAGGTATGCTATTTTCGTTCGTTACAAACAGCGCTTTGTTTCCAGCAAGATGGAAACTGAGGGAGGCCTTTTTGATTCATAGACAGGCGAGTAGGAAAAAACGCGACCTTTAAGATTTTAATGTACTAACTAGAGCAACTGGAATTAAAACACCTTTGAAAACATTAGAACCGACATTGTATGGAAACAATAGATATTATAAATTCCATATGCTCAACTTGAATCCCAGTCTCAATATCGCTTGCGTGCACTGAAAAGATTTCCTGTTCATGGTAGGAAGAGGGGTATATATGCTATGTCGATCACATCTAAGAAATCCGTTCTTTGTATTGCATCATAGAAGCAGGACGTTGGCCGTGGTTGGTGGATTATTAATTACGAATAATTAAGGATTAATTATTGCTTAACAAGATGATTGGGCTAATTGGATTCAGGTTCACATTCACACCCATCTAATAAGCCTCATGTAATTTGTTGAAATAAACCTTCCTCTCGATTTAAGTTCCTGCGTTGAAAAACAATCAGAAGCCCCGTTTCCACTACAGAAAAATTAATTCCCTCAAAGTAATTGCTTTTCATGGAATATTTTCGGTCAGTAATTTCCATTTCTAATTGAAAAAGTAATTTAGAACAATTAGCAGTCATAGCAACTATCAAAGGATCGAATTTACAGACTAAGAAGATCTGAAAAAATGAAAATAGTTTATCCTTTAGTTGATGTTCCCACGCCAGCGGTTTATTTTTTGAACTTCGCATGTTTAAATGACGTCAACGTTTTCTTCCAAGTTTCTTTTGAGTTGATCAATTTCTTTATGTTTTAGGTCCCACCTCACGACATGTTGAACTGACAGAGGAGAGCGGTTCAAAAACAAACGTGGTAAGGCGCACTTACCCGTTGTTGTTTTGAAAACTACATTCAACATTGTACAGTGTGATTCAAAAATAAGGCTACCCAAAAAATTATTCGCTGTAGCGTTTGACATAATTGTTGGATTAAGAAAAGTTTTATACCAACAGAAAGAGAAAGAGAAGGGCTATCCAATGACAGTAAAATTGCATTGAAATGTTAAATATTTCAGAAGTTATAAGGGATTTTATCCGAAATTTTATTAGTCTGATTTTTTATGATCAATTAACACTTCGATATAATAGCAATTAAGTCGTAAAAAATCAAAAAACACTATTAAAAGCACAAGTATCTTTTTTGTTTCCCTGCACGTGCTATATGCCTCTATGAAATTCTGTTGGCCTATTTCCCAGCCTGACGTTTCTCGCAGTACCTTAAGGAGAGATTTCCCAAATAAAGAACTGGTGCATTAATTGTACAGAATGGCTAATACGCACAGGAACGAGGCTGGGCATGTAAACAATGTCTTGCCAACAAAACAGCTAAAACTTTGGGGAAACCAGCTGGCATATATTTACCAGGATATTTATTTTGTAGTCATTTTTAGCCCTGATATCCATATAACATATGGTTTTATAAAATTAAATAAAAATTAACATAATGCTCTGTTCATTGTTCCGTTCAGATCAAAGAAATTCACACACGGGAAAGTGGAATCGGCCAAAATGTTATCGTCTGGATCACTGCCGCCATAGTGGTCGGAACCATATTGATCATGATCTCCGCCGCATGTGTTGTACATCATATAAGGATCAGATATCATCATTCCAACAGAAGTAAATCTTATTCCTCTAACAAAGAAAACGAGGGAGGAGAGCAAACAGAACTGACCACCAAAATATCTGATACAAACACGTACAGTTCGTCACCCGAGTTAACACCCACGATGAAGAGTCAAAAACATGAGTACCATAGAACACGCACGGTGAAGAGTGACAAACACGATTGTGGCGGAAACAAAACAAGAGCGGACATTAAATTAATGAGCGATGACGGAGATGAAGAAGATAAGTTATGAAAAGTGGCGTGGATAATGGAATCGATTGATGGAAGCCCAATAAATCATTGTCTATCACGTGCAAAATCTACGGTAGACGAACCAACTTGCTAACAAAGTATTGCACTGACAAATGCAGATCATATGTCCTAGAAGGTCCGATGAATGGTGAAATGACAAAATCGTTTGACGTTTGTACGAGATTTCATTGGACGAATCGCGATACTAAAAAGGTAAAAAAAAAAAACCCACAAAAAACCTAACTCGTGTATTATATAATTATAATGTGAATTAAATTATTTGCTCCTATAACAGATCATTTCAGAACTGTCCAAAATTTTTTAAAGTTACTTTTTTCCATTGACGTTGAATCATTCCCCTTGCTGCTTTGCTGACACAAGGAGAATGGGGACTAGCAACCCAGTTGACGATAGCCAATGATAGCCACGATAACATTCAGGCTACAGTTCTATGCAGTTCACACAACTGGTAAGGTATTTAGGATAATGACAAACACGTTTTAAAGGTAATACCATCAATTCTGACAGTAAGCGTTCACAGAATCCGCGCAACGTTCGAAATAAATACCACTCATTCAATGTTGTCAAACGCAACCTCGTACCCAGGGTTAAATTCGCTTTCTAAACGAATTCCATCCAGAAAACGTAAAGCAGAAACAATCCGAAGATTTCTAAAATTACCAATTTTCTTTTTTGATGATGATAAAATTGTTTTTTGATAATAACTGATGATGAAGCTGTCAAACTGTTGTACTGGAAAAGCATATTCCTGGTTGAAATTTTCTGACACAGTTTTTGTGATGGAAAGGTACTTGGGACCTTCCGAAGCTGCAGCGATGACGTCACAAAACGAAACATTCAAAGATTTGCTGCCGATTGAAAAAAGTTGTTGAGGATATTTTCATCAGATTTTCACTTTCTGTAATAAACATCGTAAAAATAGTGTTTTGAAGTCTTACTGAAAATCTAGACGGGAGAATAGCAGCAGTCTGTTCTCAACAAGTTCATAAAAAAAGAGAAAAACTTCATGTAACGATTAACTGACGTGCAAAATTTAAATTGTTTTGTAGTTCAGTGCAGAACGGTAACGAAATACACCTTTCCCGAATTTTTGTTTAAATGCCGAGTTAATGCTTAGTTATCAAGTTTAGCCTCGTTTCTATGTATTTCATGTTTTCAGTAAGTAATAATTACTCGTTCTTTCAGTTCCCCAGTGGAGTAATTAGAAGTAATTAAGTTTGAAAAAGAGGCGAAACTTAGAGGTAAAGCGGTGTTTAAACAGAAATTCGGGAAAGGTCAATTCCCCGATTTCCGACAGATTACGACGAGTACCTAATTGGGGATAATTTCGTCGGGGAAAATTTCGTCATCTTGCAAAATTTTACTAATAGATGAGTTTCTGATGTTAATTACCAGTTAAAGATCTGTTTAAACTAAAAATTTAATAAACTTCACAAAAATAGATTTCGAGTGCTAATGAGTATTATTTTTAATAATTTTTTTTGTCTTAAAAACGCCTCCTGAGAACCGGTTTAACCGACAGTGTGCAGAGAGCATCTAATTGCCAACCAAGATGCGTGCGCATATTGGTAGGAAATTGACTTGATCTATTAAGCATTTATGTTGAAACTCACAGCAATTATCGAGCAAAAAACACTAATGTTTATAAACATCACGTCACTTAGAAACTCATCTATACTTTCTCATAAATTTCACTTTTTCAAAACTTTTCGTCGGGGAAAGTTTTCGTCCAGAAGCAAATATTTCGTCACTTTTCCCCGACGAAATTATCCCCGATAAGGTAATTATGCGGCTACATAATCGAAAGCAACAAAACTTTTTGCATGCGATACCTAACTTGATTTCCGCTCTGCAGACTGAGAGATCAACATTCTACATTTCCCATGTAAACTAAACACGAAAGAATGTGCATATACAAATGATGTTTCTTTATTAACAAAATAAAATCTTTCTTTTTTTGTTTTTAAATACAATTTGAATATAAACAGAGATCCAATATAAAACATACGCCAGTAAAAAAACATAACGTTTATAAAAACACGACTTTGATTATTATTTTTTTTTTTTCATTCGAAAGACGAAACGGTTAAGCAAAGCTTACTTGTCAAAAGTCCATGGCTCAAAACTCCTCACATGCATATTTTGCAACAAAACAGAGATATGTATTTTACATATCTCTCAACAAAATAAGAACAAAAAAAATCCAGCTTCTAATCAAATACGAAACAATAAAGTCAATAAAATACGTTGGTTTCTTTCAAAAGTTCCGTCAAGTATACATACGTCAAATATACATACACATCTAAAGTCTGTTCATAAATTATATGCACTGATTTCAGCTTTTATATAAAAACCAGGCTCAAGGGAATTTATGTAATTTGTTAAATCTGGTTTCCACATGGTAACTGAAATTAGTGCACATATTTTTTGAACAGACTTTAGTTAACTATTTCTTCAAATTTTCTTCCTGCGCAGACAGCCTCGTTCCTATCTGGATGAAGATGACGTATGTTTGTAAGATATTCTATTATCAAGATCATCCACAATCATTATTTGGATTTAACAGGATGTCTGCTAGAAGTTTTTGTTGTTTTTTCAGAAAGAAAAGATATATAACAAATAAAGAACTGAAGAATAAAGGAGGCCGGGTGAACATCCCCTATTGACATAACAAAAAAGAAGAACAGAAATATTTTGAGAATATTTTAACGGACTCTTTATTTAGTATGAGTCTTCATATGTCGCGTCAGGTTGAACTTGGAATGGAAACCTTTTTCACAAATGGAACATGTAAAGTCGAAAGTGGACGAATGAGTCTTAAAATGCTGTTTCCATGATGCTTTGCGATCGGCTGGTAAACTTTTACTGCATATTTTACATTGAAACACAACGTTAGCATATTCGTTTTGCCATCCGTCCAACACAAACGGGACTGATTTCAAAGCCTCACTTCCCTATTAAAGAATACATATTCATACTAAAAGCATATCGCACCTAATCTTCTTCGTAAAGATGTTCCCAAGCCGACTGCCATAAGACGAAAAAATCCTTCAATATGACAAATAAAACATTAACGGAACAGTTTCGCCGCGACTCAGCTATGTACGAAGCCCGACCACAAACAAGATAACCGGCGTTTTTCAGCCGGGAACAAAATATCCCGACATTCAATAACCATATAGCAGCGTCTTTCCGGTTGTATCCTTAATGACTTTTCCGTACATGCCTATTCAAATTGGAGGCAGTACCAAAAGATTTGGCACATATGTCACACGTGTGAGACGGTGTATGCAGGTTGTAGTGAGTTTTCCAATACTTTTTATTCGGCACTTCCTTAGAACAGATGCGACAATGGTACTTCACGTAAACATACGGGTTATCCCATTCTTCAGTGATTGGTTCCAATTTCACCTTTTTACCCTGCAATGAAACCAGGCGGTTTTCTAGGAGACTAAAAACAGGGTTGCCAGCAAAAATTCAAAGTCTTTCAGGGCTGCAGGAAAAAAAAATCACAAATGAGAAAAATTTCCCAAATTTTCAAGGTCATCGAATGACTTTTCAAGGTTATTCGAGGTCCTCAAGGACACTTTTTTAAATTCAAGGCTTTTCAAGGTCCGCTGGCAACCCTGAAAAATCCTTTGCATTCTCTGCTGGATGAAAGATGATTCACAAGCAGACCTATACATTAATTTTCGAAACAATATCGTTTGTTAAGGAGTTATTTTGTTTTATTGAAACGGTACATAAATTTGGTAGAAACGAAAGAAATTGATTTTGATCTTCGAAACACTTTTCTACTCCAATCGAACATGCGTTTTGTTCACTCAGTAGTTGAAATTCTTTCAACTACCAGCCGAACAGGATTGCGTCGGCCAATCAAAATTCTCGTGAAAACAGGCATTTATGGGGTCTTTCCTGAATGTCAATTATATTCATTCGGACTCAATTTCATCGTCTTATAACATCCTTTTACGTTAATATTTAAGTAGGAATGTACAAACTATTAGGTGCAGTGAAATTTCTGCGATAATGCAGCCAGGTTTTTTCACCAGTTGTTGTTGTAACATCTTGAGCGTGTAACTTGTCATAAAGCTATCTTGCTCACTCTTCGTTCTCCATATGCCAGCTCACATCTACGATTACTTTTTTTACAAGAACATTCCAATTTGAGTTCAAAACTTAAGGATAGGAATATATTTGGAATTTGTAGAAATATTCGCGCAACCTGGTCCGTCTACAGCTGAAAACCAACAAAAATGAAATGTCAACAACCATGTAAATAACACCAAAAAGGCTGATAAGAAATAACCTGTTGCATCCTACGATACCCGAAGCTTATTATCACAAGTCACGGCTAAATGTAATCAAAAAGAAAGTAATCGATATAGATTTAACCTGACTAATGAAATATGAATTTTCCATTCTCTTTCAGTCCCACATTCTGATCTTTTCAGCAAATCTGGGCCGGAGAAGCATAAAAAATATACTGGCTACGCATAGGTTTAGTTTAGGAATTTCCCATTAAAATGAATTGGGTAAAATAAAAACAATATGGATTTTCTTGGCAGGAGTTTAAAAATTCCAAATCAGAAAACATTTTTTTCGCGAGAATTTGTTGTTTTTCTGGAAATGTTCTGTAGCGTCGTCAAAACAAGTTTTTTTTATTTGATGTATGATAACGAATTTGCAACTACTATAATGTAGCTTCGTTTACACGGCCTGTTAATCACGTAAAACTTTTGCTTATCCTCGCAACACGGTCACTGTACAGTCAGATCAGATGAATGTATGATAACGAATTTGCAACTACTATAGTGTAGCTTCGTTTACACGGCCTGTTAATCACGTAAAACTTTTGCTTATCCTCGCAACACGGTCACTGTACAGTCAGATCAGATGAATGTATGGTAACGAATTTGCAACTACTATAGTGTAGCTTCGTTTACACGGCCTGTTAATCACGTAAAACTTTTGCTTATCCTCGCAACACGGTCACTGTACAGTCAGATCAGATGAATGTATGATAACGAATTTGCAACTACTATAGTGTAGCTTCGTTTACACGGCCTGTTAATCACGTAAAACTTTTGCTTATCCTCGCAACACGGTCACTGTACAGTCAGATCAGATGACAATTCATTTTTATTTCATAGTTTGACTCTTTACGCAGAAAAAAATTTACAGACTTAATTTTTCCGAATAAAAACACATTCAGGAAAATATACATCGAAAATTCTTTTGGAACTAGATCAAGTATCGCCTCAAAACCGTGAAGAAGATGGTCAAGATGAGGATGGCAGTTTTGGATGTCGTACCGCCCATTCCACCCCCTCAGTTTGACGTTACTGGCTATTGTGTATACCAGCTACCTCGAGAGAAGAAATTTTCGCGGGAATTTAATTTTGCGAATGGCTTACAATCAACTCACTTTCGCGATCTCGAAGAATATTCAAAATTTTCATTACAAAATTGAGTTAAGGATAGGGATATTTTTCAGGGTGGCCACGCTTCCTCTAAAGTCCTATTTTTTAACAATGTTCTCTAAAGTCCTCTATAGTCTTCTAAAAAACTGTTTTTTTTGAATCTCCACTAAAATCCTATATATTTTTTTCAGGTAATATAAAAAATGCAATGGAATGTTTTTGATAGTAGCCTATATTTTTGAAGTTTGAGTTTTATCAGTTTTGTCATTTAAGGCAGCTGCAAACTGTCAAATATTTTTCATTTTTTGCATCGATGTTGAATGGTTTGAAAATTCTTATACAAAAATAAAGTTGGAATAAATAAAGGCTGAAATACACGATCATGGATCAATTTAAACTGACAGTTTTTTTTCTTCAGTTAAACTGATAAAATGCACCTGTCTACACGTTCAGTTTAAAATGAAAAAAATGTCATCTTTTCTTGTTTTTTAACATGGGCAGTGCAGTAGAAGGTGCAGTAATTGCAGCGGTTGTGGCTTTTATTGTAAAAAGAAACAAGAGGCCAGGAGGCCTGAAGGTCAGCGCTTTCGCCAAAGTTGAAAAATGCTTGACTGTGAAGCAAAATGGAAAAATCACATTTTTGTTCCAGGAAGGTCAAAATAGGAATTCATGAGTGATAAACGAAGTAATAGTGGTAATAAGACATTCAATGTTAAAACCAAACAGGTCTCGTCTCAAAATTGTGTCCATATTAATTCAATAAAAATTTTGCAAAGGAATGACTAAAAATAACTGATGATATTTAAAAAATACCATGTGCTTGTATGAGTGGTAATGCACCATTCATATATTTGTCACTGAAAATAAAAAAAGCATGCAAAACAACTGCCGATTATTTAAGAGCCAGTTTTTGTAAGAGGCTGACACCAGTGATAGTGACCACCTCAAAATTATCTCATTTCGAGATATTTTCTTGTCTATGTTGTGAATGGTAACTGTGCCAAATATTTTGCTCTAAACTCGTCTTGGCTCTGAGTTACGGTTTCATGAAATGGGAGCAACAGGACCAGTAAATCATGAAAACCAAATTTGGGCAGTTTTCGAAGGTCATTATTTTTAAAACGAAACACATGTACAAAATTTTTGCAATGAATATTACTTCAAAATCAAATGGGGAACAAGAATATATGACAAAACGATGTACCAAAATTGTCAGCCTCGAACAAAAAATATATAAGTGACGAAATTAAAAAAAAAAAAAAAATGACAAGACTATAAGTAAGTGAAGAGACATATATAATGACTCCACATAGGTAATTTATTTAATAGACAATATTCATTCTATTAAAGTGATGTATGTAGAGTTTACAAACATGTTTATTTCGCTCTTTTGCTTTAATTACAACATTACATTACAAAAAACACAGAATATCATTGTTAGAGTCATTTTAGATTATGTGTACCACACACTGCTTACCGAAAGCTAGCCGTACCTAAGCCGTACCTTAGCCGTATACTTAAGAAAACCAATGATTTAAGTTGCTGTGTATGACAAAAGTAATTCAATCAAGTTCAAAACAGTTAGAGAAGTGATGTAACAATAATAAATTAGCATTACTTTGTATTCCAAGTTCAAATTCTAATTAAATCAATAAGTAGTATGTTAGGCGATAAACGTTTACCTACATTTTATAAACTTCAAGATGTTGTCTGATTATTTTTGATGACTATACTATAGATAGATTTACATATTTTATTTTTGTGTGAGTGACATTTAAAACTTGCCTATATTGAGGGACACATTTGTATGAATACATAAAAAATAACATATACATATCCGATAATACACAGGTCCTTTTTTTTTGGAGAGGCAGCAGCAGAGCTCTCTCTATCTCCAGGTCTGACTAATGTGGCACAAAACACAAAATCAGCGCTCGCTAACTCAACAGTGTTATAATAACAGATTCAATGATGATATACGTTGATATTACGAATTCTTTTACTTCTCTGGTGAAAAATAACCCTTCCCTTCAGCTTTCATCTCCAAAAAACGATACCTGTGTGATGGGCAAACTGTAACTCGTGTTTTAATTTGAGGCCGCACTCACCCTGATAAAATAGCTGTAATTATAAATTATCTGAAAAATCTGAATTAAGCCACGATTAGCAAATAGCCTCTATTCCACCCTTATTTTTAAGCGGTATCAGATTTCTATGAGGAATCCAGGCTAGAACTGTGGACAAAACTCTGGGACGGAAGTACACACGCTAATGAAAGATCAGCTGCTTTCCGCGCTGACCAAAAAAAAAGTGTAAGAAAGAAACGAACAGTTTGGGTGAAGCCGTGGTTACAACAGAGACATTTATTGGGATGCATGCACCACGTTGTGAAAATGAATTAAGGCAGAAAGATCATTTGGAGAATCAAAAGTTCTTGTGTATTGAACCTGTTACTTTTAATGAATTACTGCTCCTTATTAAACATTCGATATGGAAGAGAAATTCCCTCGTTTATCATTTTTCTTCATTCTATTTCTTATTTTTGACGTGCAAATAACCGCTCACTTCATTTTCACATAAAACTGCCACAAAATCATTCGGAAGTATTCGTCATGCGTTGAAAACAAAAGAAACATTTGGTTTATCTCATGATTTCAATAGAGTATTTTCATCAGTTTAACTGAAAAAGATGAACACGTCCATCTTTTAAAAAAAACTGATCAGCTTAAAAGGATCATGAAAAATTCATCAGTTTTTTCTGTCATCAGTTAAAACTGTCAGTTTAAACTGATCGTGTATTTCAGCCTTAATACAAAAATAAAAATTTGAATCCTCCAAAATCCCATTTTTCCTTCGAAAAATTGTTGTTTTTTTCAGAAAAATCCTCTAATTTTAAGAAAAAAGTCCTCTATTTTTTTCATAAAAGTTCTGTGGCCACCCTGTTTTTGGAATTTGATGAAATATTCGCGTAACCTGCTCCATCTACAGCTGAAAACCAACAAAAATGAAATGTCAACAACCATGTAAATAACAAAAGAAAAGGCTGATAAGAAATAACCTGTTGCATCTTAAGATATCTGAAGCTTACGACCAAATGTAATCAAAAGTAATTGATAGAGATTTAACCGACTACTAGGCGTTTGCCATTCTCTTTCAGTCCCACATTCTGATCTTTTCAGCAAACCAGGGCCGGAGAAGCATAAAAAATATACTGGCTACGCATAGGTTTAGTTTAGGAATTTCCCATTATAATGAATTGGGTAAAATAAAAACGATATGGAATTTCTTGGCAGGAGTTTAAAAAATTCCAAATCAGAAAACATTTTTTTCGCGAGAGTTTAATTTTGCAAAATTTTCTTCCCACAAAATTTTGTTTCCTTAAGGTAGAAGAATGTTTTGAAATCCACAATCGCCATTTTTGCTTTGTCTTTTGAAAAGTAGGATAAAAACAATGACATTGGCGTAGGGGTTTCTGTGAGCCAGGAAATTGTGCATGCAATCTCCAGGGCATAGAAAAACTATAATTGTAATTATGATGAAAGGAATTGTCAATCGAAATGGAAGATGGAAAAAAACAAACTGCAAGCAATCCATTGAGTTGCCAAAAAATATATTTGTTGACTCCAATAAAACTAAGAATATTTACAAAATTAAAAATCTTTTTGCAGTTAAGTCTTTTGGTTAACCTTTTGTAAAACAAAAAAACTTCGGTTTCTTACATCAGTTTTTAAGGTAGAAACCAGAAAATAAGTTAAGGAAGTCGCTTACAAATAGTTTCGTCAGAACATAACCAAAACAAATATTTTATACATATATAAATATACACACCAAATTAGCTATCCAACCAAAGACTATAAAATGTATATATATAATAAACTCAAATAAAAATAGGTTCACGTTAGTTTGTGTATATATATAAAATGCTCATCAGAAAGTTGAAGGCCTGGTTTACATTGCATGTTAGTATCAGACAATAATGAGCTATCTTCAATGCTTTCTATCAGTTGATGGAGTGATCAAAAACGTAAGATTTGGATCAACAAAACAAAATCTGCATTTCAAAGCGGAAAACAATAGAAAACAAACAAAATACAAACGAGATTAGAAACGTTAATAGGAAACAAACAAAATTTAAACAAGACAGAAAGCTTGGTCACACTACCCTGTAAACTGACATGTTCTTACTTTCACTAACACTTAGGTATAACTATTGAGATAGGAACAACACGTACTTATTCTACTGACTGATGGAGATTCCTCAATAAAATGCAATAGATGGGTATGCTTTCAGTGATGACTTTTTGAGATTTTCATGACATTTTAAAGAAGGAAGCAACCGAGTCTCACACAAAATTGTTGTTAGTATATGAGCAACTATTTATTATCTACCTTATATTAAGCGTCTTCAAAACCATGCTTACTTATGTTATGTTTTTTTAATTGATACGCTGTGATGAATGACTTAGCACACTGTTCACACTGAAATGGTTTTTCGTTAGTGTGGGTCAAGAAATGCCTCTTCCAGGTGTTTCGATACTTGGCTGACTGTTCTTTACTACATATACGGCAAGCAATAATAAGCTTTACATATGGATTGTCGAAATTTTCGAGAATCCTCAGATCTGACGAACCCATGTCAGTGGCAGACTTCTACAATGCAATAGAGAAAGGACTACAAGTTCAGATTACTGAAAGAAATAACCATCACAGTGACATCAACTCTCCCAGAAAGTGAGGGGGCTGGGACCGGGTTGGTAGAACAACCACGGCTCCAGCTCCAGGGTGTGAACTTAAGAACCACTAACGTCTATCTATCTTAATTGCATACTCAATACTGCTCGTCTTTTAAGTGTTTCTTTACATGAGAGGTCCACGCAGTCTTTTGAACGAACGCTCTACCACACGTGTCACACTGGAACGGCTTCAGCTCATCACTCGCATGAGTTAAATAGTGTCTCTTCCAGCTGGATTGATGCTTCAAAGATTGCTCTTTGTTACAAACTTTGCATACAACAATGATTTTCACGTAAGGATTATCGAAATGTTCAATGTACTTCATATCACTTGATTTCGATGCTCGCTGTTGTGGAAGGAGAGAGACGTCAGACAACTCTCATTTAACAAGTCTTAGTAGGTTGGGATATGTGAAATAATGATTAAAAAAAAAAAAAGAAAGAAAAAGAAATCATTTTTATTCTGTTTTGATGTTCAAATCAGAATGCTTCCCCATATAATGTTTTCTCATTGCTGTATAAGTTATGAAAGCCTTCTTGCAAACCGAACATTGATGCGGTTTCTGGTCGTTCGGGACGTGAGTCAAGTAATGCTTTTTCCAATTACTCGAAAACTTTAGAGACATTTCTCGATTGCAAATCTTACAAGCAAGTATAATCTTGACGTATGGATTGGAGAAATTTTCAATATATTGCAAGTTAGAGTTGTTGGATGCTTTTCTGGGTTGACTGATGCTCATTTCATCCCTCTGCAAGAAAAATAAAAATCCGAAAAATAAAAATATAGTGATAGCTTAGAGGACAACTCTCTCATATGAGAAAGGTTGGACGCAACTCGAATTACTCTGTTTCTAACCATTAGCTGGACTGAACCTTCTCTGCTTAAGGGAATGTTTTCTACGTAGGCTATAGCCTGAGGTATGCATAATAAAAACATATATAAAAATAATCAGTTCCCAGTTTTCTTTATGCAAAATGTGGTTCCGTCTTCGTCGCTGCCATTTCCGTTTTAACAGTTAGATAGCTATCTCCGATCCCATGCGCCTTTGCAACATGTTTCCTTAAGTAATCAGCTCGAATGAAGGATCTGGCGCAATGCTGGCACTGGTGAGGTTTCTGCTCACTGTGGGTGTAAAAATGCTGACGCCAGTTCCCAGGATGCTTCAGTGACTGCTCCTTACTACATATTTTACAGACCACAACGAGTTTCACAAAGGGGTTATCAAAATTCTCAATGTACTTAATACTTGACGCGTTTATATTGGAAGATTTCATGTCTGGAGTACCCGTGGTGGACGGCTTCTGGAAAAGGTTGAAAAAACGTCATGCAAATAAACAAAATTGGAAGAAATCAATCAATCAAGTTCAATCCGTTCACAGCATTTAGTCAGACTCTCATCCGAGGCTAGGAAGTGATGCAACATATGTGTACTGCTAAGTTATTTTCAATAATGCTTATTTTTGGAATCATATATTCATTGAAAACTGTTGCTTGGAGGAACTTCTTGCTTGCAGGCTAACTGTTCGTGTTGCTTCAGGTGCTTTCTTCAACTGCGGCGCTGTGACAAATGCTTTCGGACAAAAGTGACATTTGTGGGGCTTTTCTTCGTTGGACACATGACTCAAATAATGTGTTTTCCAGTTGTGGGAAAATTTCAAACTTTGCTCTTTATTACACACTTTACACACCAAGATGATCTTCACATATGGGTTCTCGAAATTTTCAATGTATTTCAATGTGGAGTTACTTGTGACCTTCCCTTTGGCATTTGCAACTAACTTAAACTAGAACGTAAAATACATAAATAACCTTAATAAACTATTCACATCATAACATAAACAGTCAACTCTCTCATCTTTCCAACCAAAAGAAACTTGTTGACGTTTTATCCTGTTCCTAAAGAACTTCTGGCTCGGTACAATCTACATCAGGTTTAATAAAATGCTTCTTTTCCACATGCTTTGCAAGACTTGCGCGGTTATCGATTCCGATCGAACGGACAGCGCACTGGAATGGCTTCTCGTCACTTGACTCGTGTGTTTTGTAGTGACGCTTCCAATTTCCTGGAAACTTGGAAGCTTCTTTGTTGCATATTTTACAGACGACGAGAAGCTTTACATACGGATTACTAAAGTTTTCAATGTACTTCAAGCTACCAGCATTCTCTACTTTCTTAGGCTACAAAATAAATAGATTGTGTTCCTATAGTAATAGAAATTAAAGTTTCTAGGTGATCTCTAAGCAGGAAAGACTTGACCAAAAATTACTGTCAACAAAAAGAGTACTTAAAGATGATCAATGATATTACATAGATAACAAAACACTGAATGTGCTGAATAACCCTATCAATGGTTAACAATAATCAAGCATCCGAATAAATATCAAACATGGTGGAACCATTCAACAGTTTTCATTTTTAATTTCAGCTTCAGCTTCAACTTCTACACCATGCTGACTCATTACATGTCGTTTTAAACTGATAGCTTGGGCAAACGCCTTCTCACAGTGACTGCACTTATGAGGCTTCTCGTCATCTGACACGTGTGTTAGGTAGTGACGCTTCCAATTCCGTGAGAACTTCGAGGCATCCTTGTTACATATTTTACAGACGACGAGAAGCTTTACATACGGATTACTAAAGTTTTCAATGTACTTCAAGCTACCAGCATTCTCTACTTTCTTAGGCTACAAAATAAATAGATTCGTCTCCTATAAGTTATAGAATGACATTAACAATCAACTCTCCCAAAGCAGGAAAGACCAGACCATAAGTTATTGTCAAAGAAATGAGGACTTGAAAACAAACAATTATATATACGAACAAAAATATTGAAAAGAAAGAGGTCTAAAAAGCAGACAAGAAAAATTAACTCAAAAACCCAATCAAGAAGTAGAGGTTAGTAACCAACATCCAAACAAACAAGGTTTCAGCACTTTTCATTTTTAATTCCACTAGCAGCTTCAACTTTTACATCACGGTGACTTGCTAAGTGTCGTTTTAAACTGATAGCCTGGGCAAACGCTTTCTCACAGTGACTGCACTTGAACGGCTTTTCCTCATTCGACACATGTATTAGGTAATGAGCTTTCCAATTTCCTGGAAACTTTGATGCTTCCTTGTTGCAAATCTTACAGACAATGATGAGCTTCACATATGGATTATCAAAGTTTTCAATATACTTCATACTGCCATTGTCTACTTTCTTTGGTTTCTTCAACTACAAGGTGGGAGACATGGTTCACAGAAATCTCAAACGAAACTCAGAGTTCAACTCTCTCACTATAGGTAAGACTATTTCATGTGGTAATCAAATAGCACAAAGCAAAACAACTGCTAAATATGAAGAGTACCTATACCAAAATACAAGTATATAATGTATATAATGATCTCAAGGTACTATTCCCTATCTATACTATCTTTAGGAAGAAACATAGCTCTTTCTTTCGTGTAAATGTGTGATTAAGGACTTGTGTCAAGTTCTGTGCTGTTCAAAACATTAACCCGATAGACCATTTGAATAAAACACATATCATCAAGACTTGCTGATCCCAACAACACTAAACATTACTGTTTCTCACTTTTTAGCAAAAAACAGCTCCTCTACGCAAAGGATGATGATTTACGACGTGTTGTTTCAAACAAACAGCAGAGTGAAAGCTTTGTCTCGGTGCAAGCACTTGTGTGCTTTCTCAGTATTTGATAGTGAGTGTGACAGTGAAATTGCGTTCCAATTATGTAATCGAATTTCAAGTTAACAACCAAGTATCTCTAAGCAGGAAAGTCTGGACCATAAATTACCGTGAGTGAAATGAGGACTTACAGACAAACAATTAATATACATCAGAACAAAAATATTGAAAAGAAAGAGGTCTAAAAAGCAGACAAGAAAAATTAACTCAAAAACCCAATCAAGAAGTAGAGGTTAGAAACCAACATTCAAACAAACAAGGTTTCAGCACTTTTCATTTTTAATTCCACTAGCAGCTTCAACTTTTACATCACGGTGACTTGCTAAGTGTCGTTTCAAATTGCCAAGCTGGGCAAAACCTTTGTCACAATGAGTACACTTGTGCGGCTTCTCTTCATCTGGCACATGAGTTAAATAGTGACGTTTCCACTTTCCTGGGGTCTTCGATGCTTCCTTGTTGCATATCTTACAGACAATGATCAGCTTCACATATGGATTATCAAAGTTTTCAATATAATTCATACTGCCATTGTTTACTTTCTTCAACTACAGAATGCAAGATAGCACAATTCACAGAATTCTCAAAAGAAACTTGGCGTTCAACTCTCTCACTATGAGTCAGACTGTTTCATGCGGTAATCACATAGCACAAAGCAAGACCAAGTGTATTAAGAGTCTCAATACAAAAATTTATATGATAAATAAATACTATACTGCACAGCATGGAAGATAGCTCTTGTATAAAGCTTTGCGAGATTCATAAGATGAGCCTGATAGATGAATTGATCGATGACAAAGCAAATTGAACAACATTTTATAAAGAAAAGTGTGATGTGACAAAACATGCAATTCAAGGATATATTCTTGACCCATCAACACCAAACATAATTTAACTAATCAGAGATTTTCCACTTTTTCCACTATCTTATTCACAACTCATGGTATCTTCCTACGTGTTTTTTTAAATGGATAGCCTGAGTGAACGCTTTCTCACAGTGACCACACTTGAACGGCTTCTCGTCATTCGACACATGTGTAAGGTAGTGAGCTTTCCAATTTCCTGGGAACTTTGATGCTTCCTTGTTGCAAATCTTACAGACAATGATGAGCTTCACATACGGATTATCAAAGTTTTCAATATTCTTCATACTGCCATTGTCTACTTTCTTTGGTTTCTTCAACTACAAGGTGGAAGACACGGTTCACAAAAATTTCAAACGAAACTCAGAGTTCAACTCTCTCACTATAGGTAAGACTGGTATATTTTCAATGTATTTAGTCTGTCTGTTTACTTAATGTTTGAGATTACGAACTACAGTGAAACATCAAGGTAACTAAAAAACCAGCACACCAATCAACATGCTTTACCATAGCTCTCTGTTTCACAAATAGTTTAAAATGTCAACTAAAATGTTAAGTAAACAATATAAACACACCCACAAAAACATTTCAAAACAAATCTAATCTTGAACATGACTATTCTTCTTTGATATCGGCATGGTTGCGTTGAATATGAGCTTTCAGCTGATTAGACTGCACAAACGTTTTCAAACAGAATTTACATTCGTGAGGTTTAACATCAGAATGGGTGAGAAAGTGTGCTTTCCAGTTACCAGGATTCTTCGAAGTCTGCTCCTTGTCACATATCTTACAAACCAACTTGATTTTAACATAAGGGTTGTCAAAATTCGCTACGTATTTCATAGCTGATGTGGAAGATACATTAACAGCACCATTATTTCTCTGAGATTTCAATGACTATTAACAAAATAACCATGTTTTTACAAAAGGACCATTTCTTGGCTTCCATACCAGTCTACTCCCTCATCAAAAGGCCTTGGCAGTTTCATGGGAGTATAAAAAAATTTAATAGAAATATTAATCACTTGTCAATTAGTTGCTATCAACTATAGTCATCTTTTTCACATGCACCTTTAAATGATTCTTCAAATTTGTAGCAGTGACGAATGCCTTTTCACATAAATAACACTGGTGTGGTAGATCTTCCTTGGCAGCATGAGTCAAAAAATGCCTTTTCCAAGCACTCACATGCTTCAGGGATTGTTCCTTATTACAAATCTTACATACTAATATGACTTTTACATAAGGATTATCAAAATGTTCAATGTATTTCAAACCAGATGAGCTGACAGATTTGGCTGACAGGGGATCTTTTGATGACACCTAAATGAACCCAACAACAGCGTGAAACATGTCCCAATGATACGTAGCCAACTCCCTCATAAGAACAAATGCCAGAATATTCCAACAATGCAGATGAAACGATGTTTTATGAATTATGGCCAAGACTACTAATATCCAAATCCTGCGACACAGGCTCAACTATTCCTTATGACTGTCATTGTAAGAAGGCCCTGAATTATTTCAACCAATACCAGACCACAGCCTCACTTGCGGCACACATATCTAACTTTACAAGACTTAAATGCATAATACTATCATGATGCAAACAAAATAAACGATGACAAGGACTTTTTAAAAAGATAGCAAAAAATAGCAATACAGCAGCAACAAACTTACATTATTTCGAACAATACCTTAAAAAGGTTCTTCAAAACAATTTCCAAAAACCTGTACAAAACTAAAACGTAGTCACAAGAAGGGAGGTATTGTGGAGACCAGACCATCCTCAGTACAATTTGAAGTTAGCAAGTTCATCAATCCAATGTGAAAAAGGCTGCCTCAGTTGGTGATGTTATATTCATGCTGATAATTTTCATGCGACTCTTGCCATGACTGATGAAGTATTTTACCAGGAATTGGAACAAGAATTGAACTGAGAATGGAGCTTATAATCATCTGGTGATGTTCACAATGGAAAAACAAACATATATCAACAAATCCATTTTAGGGGTAGCAGTATAATCTGCTGTTTCACTATTAGTGAGACGTTACCAATCATCTGTAAAGAAACCCATTCACAACTCTATAGAACATACAGGACTATTTTGCATTACAAAATTTGACCAATTTACAACTAGAAAGGCATTATCTTGATATTAATGCGATGAAAATAACAATAACTGCACCAGTCTTTGTTGGATATGTATCACCTGTGAATTTGGTGATTACAATTCATTAACATAACTTTTAAACCACAAATGCTAACAGCTTTCCAATGGAAATTTTTGACTACAGCAATACCAGTTGCTGGCTAGACTTAAGAGATTAACAATACTATTATATTATTACACAAGCCATTTTCTAATGTTTTTGCCAGGTAAAAATCAATACCGAAATGATATCGAAACCAAGATCAACAAAACCTATCAACTCATCACTGTCAGTTCCATACCTGATTTACTTGAATTTTAATTTCCATAAAATAGTGAACAAATTGCTCTTTGTCATTGAAATCCTCAACTCTGCACTTTGAGCTTACCGATTATAACGCTGAAGCTACACGATATGGAAAAACCAATCATGTACTTAAATTTTCTATGAACTTAATTCTTCAATGACTTTATCCGTTGATCAATATAGGTTTCAACTAGGTCATTCTTGCCTTCTTTCTGTGGAATACAACATGTAACAGACAACTTTATCAGTCTTCTAGATTGATATTTAAAACTTAACTTTATTATTATCATTGAGATACCTAGTGTTTTCTTTTAACTGAATTCATGAAATCCCCTTTCTTGAAAATTTTTTTTGCACTTTGAAAATGGTCTGGCCTAAAAAGTCCAGTGAAACAATAGTTTCAAATGGAACACAGGTGAATGACTGGTTTCACCAGATTCAGATCTCTCCTCTTGTGACTAGGACTAAAATAAAACAACGAGCTCGTAGTCTGAATAAACTAGAAAATATAGATACACAAAACAATTTTTTTTACATGTATAGTTCCTCTTTCTTTACATCAGTGCAATTGAATGAATTATTCAGTTGCTTATCATGAATTTTTTGATGCCGTTTCAAGTCACATGCTTGCTTGAAAGACTTATTACAAACAGTGCATGGGTACTTAGGAGCTTCAGTGTGAAATGAATAATGCTTCTTCCAGTAACTTGGCTTGGGGATTTCTTTAGAACAAATACGACATTTAAAATGGACAGTCACATAAGGATTATTCCAATTTGCAAAAACGCTATCACTGCCAACATCTTTATTAAGTTTGACCTGAAACCATGGTAAGAAAGTAGAAGTTATCAAATATCAACTTATAAACAACTTAAGTGAAAAACTACACTAACTTTCTGCAAACAAAATAATAATACCCATCTGGTAACAGAGCTCATGCAAAGCCATTATTTCTTGAAAGATTTTGATTTAATTGCTGACTGCTTCACATGCCAGTTCTCCATTGAGCTGTTCATAATGTAGTGTGTAATTGAGTGGACTTCCAGCACTCTGTTGTTTAAAGCTTGAACTTCCTTCTATGAATGTGCCTTTTTAGTTAAGCATTCTACTGTCACTGAGTGAAACTTTGACAGATTTCACATGGTTCCTCCAGGTTTAATTCAGGAAAAATCCAACAAGACGAGAAGAATCAAGTTGTTTTTTGAGTAAAACTGGGAATTTAGTTGGAATTTTATAAAATAATACCATGAACATTATGCATTGGGGAAGCCTGTACGCACGTCATTGAAATTATGTTTTGTTTTGAAACACTTTTGAAAGTATTTTTATTATTCCACATATACCACCCACCAACCTAGCCTTACCTCTTATGAGAGAGTTGACTGCTGCGATGTTAAGAGAAAAACCACAATCAAAAATGATTTAAGGAAATACGTAGAAGAAATTCAATAAGTTTTTTAATCAGAAAATTATCATAGCATTGTTGTGATGGGAAAACTAACGAACAAACTAAAACATAGTTTTAAAATTGTATAAGAATGTTTATGTGCTGGTATGCAAATACACTCTGTGAAAATCACAAGTATGTCACAATGAACAAAAGTTCACTCCTATTCAGGTTCTGTTTTCTGGTGAACACATAATTTCACATTTTCAGTAAGCCATTTTGACTAACAGTTTGCTGTTTAAACTATCAACCGAAAACAGCCTGGGAGCCATTTATTTAAAGGAAAGACGAGAAATTTAGTTATGAATATCTTAAGTACCAGCTAGACCAACAGTTAAATTTCCTAAAAGTTTCTTAATTTTGGAAAGAAAAATGGTTTAGTTTGTCCCTTACTTTTCCATTCTATCAAAAAACAGCAATAATTTTCTCAAATACTAATGAACACAATGAAAAAGCTCTTATTGACTAAAACAGATTGAAAAACGTTGAATAAGACGGTAAGTGAGAAAGAAATAACTTACAGTATCTTCCCCTTCGTTCTTCACACTTTGCCCTTTATTGCCATATGCACTAAATTTACCACGCTGGCCAGGTGAGCCAAAATCCTGCTGCATAGGTGACCCAAAACCTTGCTTTACATTCATTTGGTTCGGTGATTGTGGCACACGTCCACCCTTGGCATTTTTGGGTGGAGGAGTTTGTGGAAATCCCATCAACTAAAAAAATATCAAAAAAAAACAATGTAATATAACAATATCAGTTACTAGTTCTACGTTTTTCACATGTTTGGGACTTGTTTGTAAAGACCATTCTTATTTTCCTTCCCCCCAGCAATGCATGCATCTAACATATCAATGATACAATAACAAGAATGTGGCAGACTACTCACTGAAAATATGCTAGCTAGTATGCTTAGCCAGAAGTAAACATGAACAGGTGAAATATTTTACATGTGCCTTTATAATTCAAACTTTTACCACTTCATAAACACAACACATCATCCAGACATGATTTGGTACTGTTAGAACGGTACGGGTGCCAAAAAATATATGCGCTAAAAAGGTTTTTCAAAATTATTTTTGTACATTAGTTTAGAACTATCCTTTAAAAGACCTTAATTATTGCATCTACACAAGGTTTGCATTGATATATATCTTGTATTTGCTACAGTATTCTCAACTATACCATCCTATGCTACCAGTGCATTATCTTATTAAAACTTGGGAAAGAACAAACGTCACCACCATGCTAGCCAGCACTTGCTGGGGGTACCAATTAGAAATTATACACAAGCACATAAAATAATCAAAAAAAGGAAAACTAACTTGATTATTAGAGTGATTTAACATATCACTTGGAGTTATCAGTTCACCAGGCTGTGTAGCATTTGTACGGTTTATAAGGTTATGTATGTCAGCTTTACTGTCTTCAGATAGGTTGTAATTATTACCAAAATTCATGGCTTTGCTTGGATGATTATTTTCCATTTCTAACTTGGGCTAAAAAGTTAATCATTGCAATAATATCAAAAAATCATTACATAACATAATCATTGTAATTACCCCATTCAGGGTAAGTACAGGATATTTACCCTTTTCCTCTGCTTTCGACTTGTCTGTTCTTGGGTTTTAGCATTGTTGACAAAAGACCAAAACTCATCAATCAAATGCTGACAACTGGCTAAGTTTTCAGATGGTTCCCAAGTGGGCTCCCATTTAACTTTATACATCTGTTTGCCATCCTAAGGAATGCAAATGAAATGTTAGAAATCGACTGATCTGCTAAAAGAACTTAGAATAAATCTTCTCTGCCTGAAGAGTGATTACTCATGATTACTGAATTAATTCGGGTGACTGTTTTTTTCCTTAAGTTTTCATGAAGTGTAGCTATGTGTTCGAAACAAGTTTACATTCATTATTGTACTGTACAATAATGGTTCACGTTAGATTCACTAAAAATTCATTGAACCTTTCTATTGTTTGTGCAAAAATATCATCTTTTAGGAGAATGCTCTTTACTCATCAGCAAACAGGGCATTAGCTAGGCCTCACAGATAAGGTATAACATCATTTTCCAATTACCTCAAGGGAAGAAACTTTTGGGGGAAGAAAATTTCACGAGTTTCACAAATTCGCAAAATTATTTCTCATGAAAAATTTGATTTTTTCAAATTCGCAAAATTAAATTCTTGTGAAAAATCAATTTTTTGATTCTTGAAATTAAATTCCTGCAAAAATTTCTTCCTTAAAGGTAAGTCCAATCATATTAAATTTCCCAAATTAGGCTGAAATACACTATCATGATACATTCCAATGACATTGAAAATTAAAAATTTTGGTCGGATACATTATCATTGAAAATTACAACATGGACTCTGAAGAAGAAACAGCAGCTGCTGTTGTTAACATTTTAGCAAAAATGAGAGTTGAATGTAAAAACGAAAAAAAAAAAAAAAAAGAAGTGCATGGGTAAAGCCATGTGGCTAAATAGACAATATGAACTTGGCAGCTATAATACACTCATGTATGAATTACATGGGGAGGAAATGGCAGAGTATACAAGATATTTAAAAATGGTAAGGAATATTTTTGATGAGCTGCTTCATTTGAGACGTTGAAATTACGGAAAAAACAACTCATTTACGAGACTCAATTCCTGTTCAAGTTAAACTGGCTGCAACCTTGAAGTTTCTTACATCAGGGATTAACTACACCAAATTGCAGTATTTATTTCGAGTTCACAAAAGCACATTGTCCCAGTTCATCCCTGAAGTTTGCGAAGCTATTTATATGAGATTAAAACTTGGTTAACTCCTCCAATTTTCAATAATGTTTCAGTTGCTTTTTGCGTCTTCATAATGTTGTTTTCGTTCATGTTAGTGTCTTAATCACATCATGTGCAAGAAACATGTGCACAAAAACAATAGATTTTATTCCAAACAATAGAAAAAAATTACATTGAAAAATTAAAAGTTGAACATGTTCAACTTATCAGTGAAAACTGATAGTGTATTTCAGCATTTACTCTTTGGTCCCTAATAGACATCCAACACACCCCCTGGCTATTAGGTTTTTAGATTAGGACACTGTCCATAATAAACAACTCCTTACAAACCAATTACAATCAAATTGATGATCATAATTGATTGAGTTTAAGACCAAAAGAAAAGATTGTTTCGTTAATATTTACATACAACCAACTATTAGTGACCCATCAATGAGTGATTCACTCAGATAAAAATGAATCACAAGAGATTGCGATGTTCACCATAAGCAGGGTCTAATTTAGGCCGAAAGAGTGTCCGTTGATTGGACCCTGCCCTCATTATCATCAACCTTCCTAGGGGCAAAATTAATAGAAACTTTACCTAATATTTTCCATGGCTTGCAAAACATTTTCAGTCTAATACATTCGTTTAGTCATGCTGCATATTTTCATATTTAAATGAATATTAATATTTCTATTTTATTTAAAACTTTTATAAGTCACATGATTTTCCGATTTGAAAAGCAAGAGTCAAATTTAACCTTTTGAATTAACTGGATTTGAAGTTAGGATTTTCTGCAAAATCTAGAAACACATTTGCTGCAGTGGCTTGCTGCAATAATAAATAAGTGCTCTGCCTACTAACTTTTATTAATACACACAAAAAAAACTGAAAAAAACTTGGAACAAATAACTATTACTTCTGACAAAGTAGAAACACAAGAAAATAATAAAAGTAAATCTGGAACCATCATGTCACATGTACAGTGTACCCGTGAATGCAAAAAAATCCATTTAAAAGTCATATAAACTACGAGATAAACTTTGCACAAAATCGTTTGTTAATAATCAATTGAATACTTCAAAAAGTATACCTGGCCAATTTTGCAATCAACAATCTTTTTAATTCCAAAGGAACTTTCTGCCATCTCAAATTTTGATCCTCAGTAAAAACGTGTTTTCTTGGTGTCACACGAGTAGGTTTACCCACGTTGTTCGTTGATTATAAGGGAGATACCATTCGCTGAATACCATTCAGTTCCAGTCCACCAAAGTCCTTTCTTATACTGCTGTTATACTCCGTTATTGCAAGCCTACTCAAACTTCTACAAGAAAATGTCCAACAGCCATGGAACGTCAATTAAAGTGGGAATTTTTATTGTGGATTTATTCACTTAAGTTGCTGCTGCACCGTGATAAAATATGGTAAAAAAATCATTAAATGGTAATTAAAATTTGTTGAAATGAATGAGAAAACCAGTATGCCTAAAACGAGCCCGATCTAATTGAGAATTAACATAACTCCCGGGTCCTCCATATAAAGTTCCACACAGACAGTCGGATTAAAAACCTTAGGAGGGGGTAACACAAATGGACATGCTTTATCCCTTTAGCTGCAACCGTATTTGGTCAAAATCTCGCTGGCTCTCTAATTTTTCGCTGACAAAAAATTTTCATCGCCACCCTCTTTACCTATGATTTATTTGCGACCAACAAATTAATCTGCTGACGGAACACTTGGGCCTTTTCTAAGTTTTAATTTAGAAAGTATAATCGCTGAGAATATATCAGGAATACGAGAAAGTCCTTTGATGCCATTTTTTGCATGACCATATGTTTATGGGTATTCAGAACGTGTGTTTTAGTTCATGTTTTGTTTTTGCCCCATCATTGCCAGTGCATCTTGTTTTATCCACCTAACACATGGAACACAAATAGGAACAAATAAAAAAGACCCTTTGGCAAAGTTTGTATGTTTCCAAAAAGAAGTTTAAGTAATGTCTTCTCTTTCCTTTAAACTGACGTTTCGAACAAAACGAATTTTCATTCTTGGGCTTTTATTTTCGTGAAAAGAAATTCTTTGAATTTTAAATAAAGGGGTAAAACAAGCTATCTTTTTATCTTTGCTATGGAAGGCTAAAGATTATGTTTTCTTTCGGTGGAAATGTATTTCTTCCAGTTTCCGTCAACGGATTGTATGTTCATAGAATGGTTCTGTAGACATAAGCCAGTATTGAGCGAGGACAAAATGGACTAAATTCTCATAAAAACATACACATAGTAGTGGACTTGCAAATGGCGAGATCCAGGAATATTAATAGGTCTTTGTCATAAGAAAAATACAAGCATGAAAGTGTAGAAATAGGAGAAGTTTAACTATCAGTCACATAAGAACTGTCTGGAATTTTGTTTTACATGTAATAACTTTCGCATTTTGAAAATTTTAAATTTTCCATGGGCAAAAAAGAAAAACATGGAGAAAAAAAAGACGAAAGTATCTCGTTAAATTTTCTTTTTATTTATTTCAGATAATGGAATGAGAGAACAACAGAATACTAAAGTCGGGTATGTTCACACAAACGAAATCAACTAATATGTACATTTTCTTCTTGATCGTAAAACTGCCACGTGAATGTGATCATTACATTCACAACGGATTAATTGACATGTTCTACTTAGGTTCAATCTTCACTCAGATCCGACCAATCGGTTGATGTATCCGAAATTTCCGAATCGTTTTTATTAGTTTTTTTCTTGGAATCCCGACTGCTATTCGAACTTCGCGAATGCCGCCGAGACCTTTTCGTTTTGTCCTTGCTACGGCTCCGACTACGTGAGTGGGGACTGTGGCTACGAGAACGAGTTCTTGACCGACTCCGATGTCGTCTTCGAGAGCGTGAGCGCGACCGCGATCTTGAACTGGAATATGAGCGTGAACGACTTCTTGAATGAGAGCGTCCTCTTGATCTGGATTTACAAAACAAACCAATTATTTACTCCTGCTTAAGTATTGGTGAAAGAAGGGCGTTGTTTTAGAGAACTCTGTCGTTAGACAGTCTTCTTTATTACCTATTATTACTGTTATTACTGTATCATTTCGTTATTTTATTATCAACCATAGGTAAAAAAGATGTTTCTTACATAGAACTTGGTAGGTGCACTTATATATGAAAATCTCAAACGGAAAACAGATAACATCGTAACGTAGAAACATCACCGTGCTACGTGATCATCGTACAGGGTGTGTGCAAAGCTACTCATATTCCATAGTGTCTTACACCATCAGAAAACAAACTCTTGTGATTACCGCCCACCCTCATGAGCCAGTTACCGCCCTTCCCTAATACTCCACTCACCGTGAACGTGAATGCCGCCTCTTTCGTCGATCTCTCGATCTGGAGCGTGATCTTCGAGTGTTATCCCACCTGTTTCGCCTGTCACAAAATCAAAAGAAAAAAGAGAGTTTGTGTTTGGCTTACATGAATCCGTCTCAAACAATTTAAATAACATACCCGTATCCTGACGACCGAACTTTAGCCGCGTCTTCGCTTCTGTAGCCGTAAGCATCCCGTTGGTTGTAATACTTGAAGACCGGGTGATTCGGATTAACAAAACTCGGATCATAACCCCCGGAGCGAAATGCGCGCTCAGGATCGAAATCTGTCCGGTTTGGGACAGAATAGGCATTACCAGGATTACGGAAAACGTGAAGAAAATTACAAGCTTTGCCACGTGGACATAATCTTTTATCGAATAATCCTACAGAAAATTTTTTTTTACCAAAATCGAAAAAAAAAAACAACAACAACAACAACAAATTGGAAAATCTCGAAATAAGGTACATCAAAACAAGTCAATTATTAAAGGAACGGAAATCATGCCGAAATTTGGTTCAAAAATCAATTTAAAATGAGGTCAATCTAAAACGAGGTCAGCAATAACAAAAACATACCACATATAGAAGACGTCCAATTTGTGACCGGCGATAGTTCAACTGTTAACATTTTGCCAGCGTAATACCGTCCGTTGAACATCTTAATAGCTTCTAATGCTTCTGAATTTCTGAACAAATAAGGGTCAATGTTTTGTATTTTACTTGCGACTATTTTGACTATGAGCAAAATAATAGAAAATAAGAAGCAATTAATGGAAACCACATATTTGCAGGATAAATAATTTATCATCGCTTACTCTAGAACTATCCCAAAAATACGTAAAAAAAAAACAAAACAAATACAATGCAATCTACAAAGTGATCTACAAAATGCTTCAATATTTTTTTTTTTTTTTTTTTTGACAATCGGCAAATAACTTGATTATTCTGAATTTGAATTTTTCATCAATTTTTGGTTTAAAAAAAGGACATTTGGGCCTAATTTGCACCAATTCGATTTTTAAAAATGTTTCCAATATCATTATTAAAATTCTTTCTCCTTTCTTATGGCAAAGGCGGTCATCACAACGCTATTTATGGATTGGAGTATCGATAAGGAATTCTTTCAAAAAGAAGATCTCGACAACTTAGATTTAACTCGGTTATTCGGCTGATTAAGACAAGACGTGACAATTAGATGGATCTACTAGAAACAAAGTATATTTTGAAAGATCATACCTTGAATACTGCACATAAACATTGCCACGCAAATGAGGTACGTAATTTTGACAACACTATAATGAAATGATTATGTAAATTACATACGGACCAAGAAAATGTCTTCATGGTCTAATTCGTTACAACTCATCGTCCGTTCAGCAAGGACATTTTATATTGTTTTAAAGTGCAACAGAATACAACAGCTAGCACAGTACAGAAGAGTATATACGAAATCAAACGTAAGCCTCAAAGATCTTGCCACAACCACATAGTAAGGAAGCTTTTTTAGCCAAGTAACAGATTACACGTTTTTTCTCAACAACAACAAAAGAAGCAAACAAGGTCAGTAGTAATGTTGTTCTTCGTTTTGAGGAATGCTGACATCAGCATGCTAACAGTTCATTAAGTTAAACTTCTCCTCACAATTTCATTCCTTTTCACTAATATGGAGATTAAAACTCAAAGAGGGTTTGTCACCTTAAACTCAAAGAGGGTTTGTCACCTTAAACTCAAAGAGGGGTTTGTCACCTTAAACTCAAAGAGGGTTTGTCACCTTAAACTCAAAGAGGGGTTTGTCACCTTAAACTCAAAGAGGGTTTGTCACCTTAAACATGACCACAGTACCCGCTGCACGAAATTCCCCGATGACGTCATCATAGAACTTTTCGAATTCATGAATCATGTCCACTTCGTCATACTAAGAAAGAAACAAATGATTAAAAAAGGAGTTTGGAGCCTTCCAGTGCTCTGCACTATTGTTATGTTTATGAGAACAATCTACCAATCAATGACTGAGAATATGAAAGGAAGAGATCTTGTATAAATAAAAACTTTTGGTGTGCCTGTCTTATTCCTAATGGTCTGTTCATTGTTCAGGAAAAAGAAGAAGGAAAGTTTCTTGATTTCTTAAAATTTCATTTTGTACATTGCATCACAAAATGCTTTAAGCGAAATTCCAAACAATAAATCGTCTCTATTAGCTTATAAATTTTCAATGAAACAACAGGATGTTTATCTGGCAGTAAAAACATGTGTATGTGTTTTTTAACCATAATTATCTTGTTATTATTGATGATTGTGTAGTTGAGTTATTACCTCCAAACCAGAATCATTATTCCTTTCATTCAGCATGGGTATATTCAGTCGTGCATCTTGGAAGAAGTTCTGAATCAATACAGTTGTGCTGTTGTTAAATTTTAGATGGTTTCGGGAACACCTGATGAAAAGATATGAAATAAAAAGTCAAAAACAGCTGATTGTTCACAAAGGGACACAAAGAGAAAAGGCATATACTGACTTTGGGCCAAATCTACAAGCTCCAGTCTTCAAATAGAATTTGCAATTTCGAGGATCCTGAATAAATAATCAAAAAGAACTATAAAACGTCTGAAACACATGTTATCCTTTGAAATTGATAACGAATTTGTAATCGATGTGAGCAACGAATGTCTAAAAATCAAATTCAGATTCAAATTTAAATTTTTGCTTAATACCAACTAAAATGAAATTACCATCGCCAATGATATGATATCCATTCCACTTGGATCCATCAAATTCTGTTTTGGGACAAAACTCTGATTGGAGACTTCTGTCATTCGTTTTTCAGGATTGTGAAAATTATGATTTTCCTAAGAAACAAACATATTCATAAATCAGAACTGTTAAACCAAGTATTCTATTTCATTTTAACCTAGTTCATCCTACACTTAAAACTATATTATTTCATCTGCAGACTTCTGTCCACCACACTTTTATATATCAATGTTTCAAAATTGAAAGTAGCAGTCTTTTACAAGGAAATGTCTCTTTGTCAGAAACTGAAACATAACTATCCTCTTTAAGGGGATTTTCATTAACATTTGCTTTTACCAACATCAAGAGTTTAACGGGAATCCGAGTGTTCTTATAAGATACAGAATGATCGCTAATTAAGGCCACAGAGCTTCATATTCAATATAGTTTAATAAAAAGGACTGGAATTTCAATTTCTGAAGTGAAAATGAAGATATTTCAATCCAGAGTTTTGAACAAACTTTCCTTAGGATTTTCTTCAAAGGTCACAAAGCACGAGACAGAAATAAGTCAAGATAGGGAGGCTGAAGATTTTTAAATTCAATTACCCAATTCAATTCAATTATTCAAGTACCCTGTAAATATTTCCGCCAATGCTCAAGTGTGTTTTAAATTAATCAGATTTTGGTTTTACTTTATCATTATTTGTATTTACCAGTTTTAAGAAGATAGGAGAAGAGAACACGCCTTTCTCAAAATTTCTGTTCAAACATGATAACTATATTTCTGTTTCAGCATGATAATAGCTGAAGGGGGATACAGCCTTGAAAATAAACTTTTGCTATTTTCTGAATTTTTATTTCATTAAGTACCCGTAAATACTTGAGAAAGTTTGAGACATTGGATTTCAAGATCCTGTGTTATTCGTCTTCCTCACACCCACCAGACCTCAATAAACCCGCAAAACGTAAACATTAATACATACATTCTGTCTTTCTAAGTTGTCCATTTCTTTCCTGAATATTTCCTACAAAAATCAAAAGTCATCGTATATCATTACTATACCAGTAGAAAGTAAATCCATCTAGAATGAAGACTTAGTTCAACTTAATGAAACTCTAATTTCTGATGCACTTCAAAGTATAATCTATCCAAAACAGGAATTCATGTATGTATGCATAAACCCGCTGTACCATATCGCATCTTTCAGACATACGACTGAACGGTATGCTTGCTGACTGACGTTACTGCTTCTTATATACATGTTTGTTTATAGAATAAGTAGCCCAATACGTCACTTGAATAGTAAGTATATTTTTTAGGTAACTGAGAGTAAAAAGGTTAAGGTAAAATTGATAGTATCAGCATAGTATAGATAAGTTAAGCATCAAATTTCCATCACATATCCGAACAAGATATAGATGGTACCAAACATAGTCTTTGGGTAAATCATGACACATAAATTTCCTAACGGATGCTGGTCAGATGAAATCATTGCTGACATACACTGATCAACGACAAATTTTAGTCAACTTTTCATAAAAGAGAATTTATGTCAACATAATGTTGATGTTATTTCTAATATCGATGTTTTGAAAAAAGCACATTCAAGATCAGATGTGTTATCTTGTTCGTGAAATTAATCATTTTATTCCTTACTGTAGAATGGTTTCTTATTGGAGTTGAATACAGAAACTATGATTGAAAGATCTATAGAATAAAATCTTCTCGGTTGTCATAGGATAATTTGAAATATTGTTTAAACAATGCACATAATTATATAGAACAGCAGTAAAAACAAAGGTTTTTTGATTTTAATAACATTTTATAGAACTTTTTCTTAACAGTAACATCAACTTCACAGAAAAAACTGTGAAGACGGTCTTAGAAAGAAAATGTTTTAATACAAAATAATCATTGGTTTAAGCAAAAGTTGCTGGTTTTTTGACATTAAGTCCCCTTTATAAGATTGATCATTCCATGTTTAATGTTCTTCACCAAAAACAAAAATCCACGTAAACTTGAAACAGATCTCAATTGAATTAACAAACATTCTCATGTATTTGTTCATCATTTCGTATACAATAACAACCTTAAACCAGAAATGGGATTTCTAATTATCAACATTGGAAAAGATACAGATTTTAGTCTTCTCTGGTGCAGTGACAATGTAATCTTTCCTTCTGCATGCCATTATTTTTTTTTTTTTTATTATTTTGTTTAATAGGCTTTGTGTTCAATATTTAATAACTATATTGTTAAAAAAAATCAGTAAATAGAAACTACCGCTATTTTTACTTTTCCCAATTTAAATACTTACAATGTATACATGTCTGAAACAGATGAAAACAACAGATGCATCTGTCAACTGAGAGAAATATACACAGTCGTCTCCTTTTCACGAGTGCGAATGCACACACACGCGCTGTCACACGCGTCAAAAGTCCTAGGGGTACATTTAATCGCACACATCAATTTGTCATCATTGTGTGAAAAAAATCCTTTGTTCGTGGGCACAGCGTATGATTTTAACGAGTTTTAACATTTTAGTTTTCTTCTAACAAAGATTATTATGCAATAGTATTACTTATTTCATTTTCACTGTTATTAAAAGGGAGCATATTTTCCAATCACGTAAAATATCACATCTCAGGCGTAAATTTCAAACGTGTGATCACACTGGTGAGATCCGATTTTAATCACACACATAGGAAATTTTAGGAGTGTGTTTTGCCGCACACATGTTGTTTTTAAAAGGAGAAGACTGTATAAACAGATTTCAAGCAATTTGTTTAGATTACAAACACCACTACCTTATTAACCAATAGCTTTCAATATAAACAAGATAACAATATAACAAAAAATTTGAAATTCATTTCACAAAAAAAGTCACAAATACTTTGTTACTAAGAGCGGCAAGAGAGACAATTGACAAAACCACACAATAATTCTGTTTCTTTTGATTTATAAACACCAGCAAGGCAACTCTACAAGTCCAAATAATTTGTTGTCATTTCAACTAATTGCTGCAGTTGATATAAGTCCAGGGATCCAATAGTAAAATAATCAGCAAAAAAAGCCATTTGAAGGTTACATCAATGCCATAGAGATACTCAATAAACCAAATATTACCAATCATTTTGCCTGTGTTTGTTTTGCTTTTGCTTATTGCTATATTACATTATTAATTCCAGGTTCATGCCCTGCTTGCATCATATACTGACCAGCATGGGGCACATGATCAATATCAATGTTGGGAAATTTCTCTCCTTTCACATTGGAAATGCAATCTAATTTTCTTCTAGAATGGCATACTAGCTAGTACTGCTCAATACCGAATGGAAAGGAAAGTAGATTAATACAATACAATGACAATCTTGGAAAATTGAGCTAGCAACATAATTGGTTGCTGCACCTTTTGAAGTGTTGACAAACGAAATCGTTGACAAAAACACAACCACAATCTTACCTCTTTTCTGTCTTTCATATCACTCTGTTTTTTCTCTTTTTCTTCCCATTCATTTCTGATCTTTTGCTATGACAGAATTTTCAGGAATTCTTATTTGCTGAATGAAAAACCACTGCAAAGGAGTGCATTTCTATAGAAAAAATACTCTGTATCGCAATGACTTTTTGACACTTTAGCCTATTGGGACGGTTCAAACCCCCACAAACAACAAGAAAACAAATGTAAACAAATACTTCAGCTTCTTCTTTGTGCCTTTGTTTTTCATCTTCTTTTTCTTTTTTCTTCTTTATTTCGTTCAGAGCATCTTTTTCACGATCTAACCAATCCTGGTGTTCTTGCTCCCTATGAAAAATGTTTGTGACAAATCTATGTAGATGTATTGCTTTTATTGACAGCAACGATCCATATTTCAAATAATTAAATATATACATATCATTTTTTTAGTTCAATCTTTTACAAAAAGAACTAATAATTAATTATGCTTTGACAACACACAAACCTTTTCATCCTTTCCTTTGCTTCTTCTTCTATTTTCGCATTTACTTTGGACTGTATCCTACAAACATTTTATGATTTAGTTATGTCAGCACTCAAAAACAACATGACATATAATTGGGAGAATATACCACAAATCAATAGGCATTCATGAACGAATTAAATACTTTTCAAAAATTCCTAGTTCCAAACAATTTGCTCAGTCCAAACAAGTATCCAGTGAAATGAAAAAAGTGTAAAATGTAAAATGAAACCATCAGTTTTCTTTGATGTTTCACCCGTTAAAGTGCTCTCTAAAAATCATGTTGCTATGGTCCTGATAAAAAAGTGGGAATATTGTTTTGTACATGAAATGATAAAACAACAGAAATATTCAGTCAATAAAAGCTAAAATACACGATCATTTTAAAATGACATTTTTTAAATGATCATTTAAAACTGATCGTGTAAACACTCAAAAAATGACGAAAAATACCCGTCATTTTCAACTATCATTTAAAAATGATAACTCAAACATGTTCGAATTTTCATTTAAAAAATGACAGAATTTTTCTATTGAATTACGTCAGTTCTATTGTTTTACTCACTTTAGTATAGTCACACAATGAGTTTTTGCAGCTTATGAAGGAGAAAAACAAAGTGATGCATATAAAGTCTGCATATTAAATAAACATGTCATTGGTTATATTCATAATGATCTTCTGCTTGAAATTCCTTCACAAGCGTGTTATAAATTCCTAAGAAGTTTCGTTTTTGAAGCCAAGGTTTCACCCAATGTCTTTGTTTTTACCTTTAATTTCCCCCCTTTTGTCATTTGGACAACAGCAACAACTACGTTTGCTGCCGCCAGAGTCCATGACTGAAAAGTACTCTTTTACCATAGAACTTTTTGCAAAAATGTTGTAATCATAAATGATCGTGTGAACAGATATTCTAATCATTTTTTAAAGGATTAAAAAAATTATCATTTGTCATTTATCATTTTAAAATGATCGTGTATTTCAGTCTTAAGAAAAAACGAATCAGTTCATTTAAACAAAATCATTACAAATCATACTTGTAGTATTCACTATCTGCATTACGCCGTTCCTCTAAAAAATAAGGGAAAGTTTGAAGTTCATTTGAAACTTTAAAGCCACTAAAAAACCAAAGCAAACCATAACAATTTGCCATAATAATTTCGTCAAACTATTTTTTCCTTCCCATCAATTACCACTACTTGTATTAAAACATGATTTGTATTAAAAATTTCACAATGCAATTGTAGTTTGGATTAATGCTATAACTTGCTTCATCATCTACATACATTTACTTCAGTATTATTTCAAAACATTATTACGTTCCATATGTTCATGTCACCATTTTACGAGTAGTACCAGAGAAAAGAACAGATTTATAGCATAGATGAGTAGCAAAGTGAGTCTACTTCAGAAGCAGCATTATATATGCTATACACTCACAGCCTCACATACTAAGAAAACAGATTTAAATTTGACAAAAATTTTCCCATTCAACAAAATTTTCAGTTCCATTGAATATTTTGAAAACTTTTTACAGGATTCTCTCGCTATGCCAAAACTTGGAAGGAAAATGTTTTTAATTTAAGCTCAAACAATGGCATATTCAGCTACTCCAGGGACAAGATAGGCGGCAAACTTTCTCTGTAAAAAACTGACATCAAAAGTTTGAATATAAAAGTCTTTCATACAAACAACTAGTGAGAATTTGAGGGAACATAAGGTCAACAGGAGCAGCAGACACAGCTGACAAATGACAAAAGGGTATTGGTGGAAATAAAGACAAGATAACTTTCTCAAAAACAGACAAATGTATATGCAGCTCATCCCACATCTGCAAAAAATTAAATCCCTGCCAACCTTATCAACCCAGCACTAGTGTTGTGTACCTATTGCCACCAAAATGTCATTCCCATACATTATCCCTAAAACAAACGACCTTACAGTTTCTTACCTTCTTCTTCTTCTTCTTTTTGACGAGCATAGCTTTGTCTTGCTTCTTTTCGTCTCATTTTCTTCAAGTATCTTCGCCACTGTTTATGACTGTGGAAGGGGTAAAGTTAAGGTCTACACAAGGTAGTGCGTAACAAATAAATGTAAGCAAGTAGACTGAGTCTCTTTACACAAGGGATCTAATAATAAACATGTAACTTATAACATAAATATTTTATAGACCTTTTCTCCAGTGAAAATAAAGTAGAGCGAAATCAATTAAATCACTAATCAAAAAAACCAAAAAAAACATGTGCTCTACATATTCATGACGAGGAGTTCCAAAATTATAATTCCTAGTAAAACATTCAATTAAAAATCCAAAAGAAAATCCAATTTTATTGATTACACCCCGCTTTCATTGGTGATACAAAGAAACTTTGTGTCCCAAAGTTTAATGGCTTTCGTTTGTAAGCACCATAGGCCATATATAAGTTTCTTGTCAAGGCCGTTCAAAGGATACTTGTGTAAATCAACTACGTAATAGCACAAACAAAAGATTTGTTTTGATCTGAAATTTCTATGTTATATTTTTCAGCATTCTCTGGTTGTTCTGGGAAGACCTTGTTTTGAAGTTTTTTGGATCTGCTTGTGTTTTGGTCTGTGTCGTCTTTATTTCTGTTTCGGAAATGTTCGTGTACAACAAGATACGTGTCTCTGTACCTCAATTTGATGTTCTTCGTCAATTCTTCATCAGATAACTGCATCAATAGCTTTTCTTAGTTTACAGTAATTATCATAACTAAAAAACTAAACCAAAAGTCCTTCTTCTAGCACAATATCAAAGCATTAGAATTGTTATTCATTCATCTAGAAACTCACTAGAATCACCTGGATTTTCTTTCTTTTACTGTCCAAACTTAGGATGAAATGCAGAAACTCCAATTACGCAAATTTATATCTTGTACCTTTGTATGATACCTTTACTTCTATAACATGAACCTTGATTAGGTGAAAGGGATTCCTGTTCCCAGATAATATTTTAAGGAATGACAGTTGATAAAGAAGTCTTTTTTTAGTTTTTAGGCAGTTGTTTATTTATCTGTTGACTAGTACAACTTCTGAATTATAAAATGCCATGACATGTGCAGGAGGTAACACAGGATTCGAATTTGGGCGGCGCTAGTGACCTGCGAACCAAACCACGGTGAGATATCTCAAGGGGGATAATTGCTTTGCTATTCAATTATTTGTCCTTTTGTTTCTACTTCAGACCATTTACACCTTTGGACATTGGACATTCTGTTTTTGTAAAGCATTCTGATCAAATGAAATTGGAAATTCCATTTTAAAAACTATGAATCTATCTTAAACTGTTTGTCTTCATATTTTGCAGTCTCCTCCTTTTAAAAATAACATGCGTGTGGTTAAACGCACTCCTAAAATTTCCTACGGATGTGATTTTAATTGTATCATCATAACTCATTAGTACGATCAAACATTGTTCAAAATTTATGCCTGCGATCTGGTATTTTACATGATTGGAAAATATACGTCCTTTTAATAACTGTGAAAATGAAATACCGTAATGCATCGATTAAACGCCCCCCTTCTTTTAAACAGCCCCCTCGAATAGACGCCCCCTGTTTATTAGAGACACACTAATTAAGGCATGTAGAACTACTACATTGCATTGTTTCAGCCTCAATGTTTTCATTTTGTATAAAAATATGGAAATTTGCGATAGACACCTTTCTTTTTAAATTTTAAACTAACAGTTGGAAACTTTGTCTTTATTGACGATTATCTTGAAGTTTAATTTTGTATATTTTTTATCAATGTTTATATTTAGTTTATATTTTGTTTATATTTAGAAACGATCCCATACATTTTTTTGATCCGTTTTTCGAGCTCTACAACATGAGTACACTTTTAAGTCACGAATCTGTAATTAAAATTTTCGTCACAGGGTACGTACACGGGAATGGTGGATTTGACCTAATGCTTTCAAAGTTAAGTTTGGTAAAAAGGTTTTACCCGGGATACTAGTCTATATACTGATCTGCTTTTTTCATGCTTTCACTCTCTAAAATTTTGGGGCGTTTTTGCAGTCACTTATTCATAAAAATGTGTCAGACCACAGTTAACATTTTTCTATGATTACAGAGTTCGAATTAGCCGTTCGCAATTCGCAATTTGCGATCGCACTTTGACGTTTTGCGAGCGCTCTTTTACATTTTTTCTAAAAATTGTGAATGGTCAATAATGTTTTACAACTCTTCTTTTGCATACTTTATAAAATAGGAAGTTTTTTAACACAACTAAAGGCTGTAAATCACCTTCGTTTTTTAATGATCATTGAAAAAATGAAAATATATTCGATAACAAATTTCATTTTTTGTTTATCATTTTCAATGATCATTAAATTATGTTCAAACTTTTCCTTATTTCATGATCTTTCTTTTGAAATTGAGAGACTCTATTGAATTTGCATGGTGCCAAATAAACTACAGTCTCATTATGAGGCGCGCGATCTCATTAGTGCTTGCTATAACGCTCCTAGAGTTTGTTAATACGTGCTTTTGCCCTAAGTTATTATTCATCAATTTGCTGCTGCTGTTGCTAAGGTAATTTTGAAATTTCCTTCGTTATATGAATTTATTTCTTCATCTAACGAAAGAATATGAAAACAGAAGTGGTATTAGCAGGACCCTTTTTTGTGTTATTCAATGAAATCAAAAAGCATCTTAGTTTCCAGCTCCCTTTACAATAACAGTGAAATCTTATTATAATAATCCGCGTTGTGCATACCACTTTTATTTTAGAGAGTGATATATTTGTTTAATTTTTACGGTCATCGTCCTCTTATGTGCGCGTAAAACCACGTAGAGGCGAGAGACACTTTTTTCACGATCATTCCAAAAGCACGTGGCATCATTTGACGTCAGTTTTTTATGATCACGGGGAATCATTGCATTGCATCCCCAATCGAACGCGACGTTTTTGGGGAAATATCTCAAGAACCAATAGGGATAACTGACGTTTTTTGGGGTCTGCGATACGGGTGAAGGGGTGACGCAAAATTTGGGCCCAAATACTTTTGGGTGGTGCGGCTATGACGTCATAGAAATCTTTGATCGGTGATATCTCTCTAATGGTTGATCGTAGCGAAACGATCCCATACACTTTTTTGATCAGTTTTTCGAGCTCTACAACATGGGTATACTTTCCAATCGCGATTCCATGATTTATGTTTTCGTCACGGGGTATGTACACGGGAATGGTGGATTTGACCTAATGTTTTCGAAGTTAAGTTCGGTAAAAAGTTTTTACCCGGGATACTAGTGAAAACTATAATGAATGAAATAAAAATTCCAAGCAGCGTCCTTCAATCTGTTTGTATTTTTTTACATTACTTTTGGTTCACTGCCCCAGACCCCTACTTGCCTTTTGCACGCTTAGCACATAGCGTTTTGTCGCATTTTGCCACCAAATTTTTGCGAATGTACTTTACCTTTCTAATTTGAATGCTGGATTAGTATAAGAAAAGATACCTTTACATTGCATTTTGATCGTTTCGAACGTCTTTATTGGTTATAAATGTTTTGATTGATCAAGAAACAATAGACAACAACGAAGGTATTGCACACAGATTTATTAATGTTTTTAGGGTAACAGCCCTCTGAATTAGGAAAAAAGACTGACAGCGAAAAATGGCGTGGTATTTGGAAATTGTGACGGCAGAAAAATGCCATCGTGTAAGATGTTGATTGGTTTATTCCAGTAAAAATGTTGGTGTAGAATAATGGCAAATAAAACGGAAACTAAATAGTTTATAAATCAATAGTGTTATCTGGAACAAGAAGTTGCCAGATCTAATATTGTAAACCACAGGGGGTCTCCTGTGAACTTGTCCTGTTAATTGTTTGATTAGTCAAACTTTAAAAACAACAAACCTATGCTTTAGCGTTTCGTTACTAATTTCGCGGCAAGTGAAAAGAAAAATCACAAATCAATCTGTATTGAAATCAAAACCCAAACTGACTTGAATAGAATATGAACTTATCGAGAAAAAAATGCATCCAATAACAAAACCTAAACTGACTTCATCATACTTTATAACAGACATTCCTGCGTGAGGGCTTTCTATTTAGCATTATGTGAATATCGTTGAAAGATTTTTGAAAGGAAGATATGTTCGTCTTATTCACATTTTATAAATTGATGACGTGACATAAACAAATGTTCTACGGAAAGAAAATTTTTGAGAATAAACGGAAGAATTCCCAAGAATAGCCCAGACATACTCAATATTTGTATTCAAAAAGCATTGTAAGCAAAATTTTGCTGTCGTAATTTTGATTTACGGCAGTAAATTCAGAGGGCTGGGGTAAGTCCGCTTTTGAACTTTTTCGTTTTGTTTTTCTTATAGTATGGTTTCTGCATTGTTACTTTTCCTTTAGGGAAGACACATAAAAACAATATAATAAACGCTCAAAGAAATGAATATCATGGTTTTAAATCATGACGTTCTGGGTTCATGCAAAGAAAATAGCTAAAAGGTATAAAATTGTTTACAATTCATATTATGACACTTTTACGACTTACACGCTTGGTTTTCATTTACGTTTGGGTATGGATTCCAGTTAAAGCGATTTTAATCTTTTTGTTGTTTTCCTGTATGCACAATTTATTTTTACTACTGTATATATCATATCGTGAAAGATGTATGAATATTTTGATGTGTTTCAGACAGCCAACTAAAATGCTTTAGTCGGAATTCCTAGAGATTTTTAATTAAAAGGGTGGGAAGTGTTTTTTTCCATACTGACGTTAGATTTTATCATCACAGGGAACCATTGCATTGCATCTTCAATAGATACAATTTATTTTACAGAGTGAAAAAAGCGGATGCACAGCGCGTATTTTTATTTTTGATGGGTTTAAGATCTTCCAAGTAAAATGACTGTTCTCCTATATTTAAAGTTTAAAGTACTTACAACGATACCCTTTCTGTTCGTCATTATGTGATTTAATTTTTTGACACCATTTTTGAGACGTCACTTTCAGAATTAAAACTGGTAAAAATCTTTTACACAGGATACTAATAGAAATATAAATTTGGTGGTCTATTATGGTTTTTTCTGACTGTCTTGTTTAGAGTGGACCAAGCAGATTGACAAAGGTTCAAATGGTGTATCTAATAGAAAAAGCTAGCTAGAAAAGAAGTTAAGTATGTTGAATAATTAGTAGAGTTATAAAATCTCTTGATAAGCAATACCCCTTCTCCTGTTTATTTCATGTATTTGGTTTTATGGGGGAAAGAAACCTGAAACACTTCATCATAGAGTTAAAAGAGAAAGTATTTTCAAGAGAGCTTTGACTGATTTAAGTAAAAATTTATTTTGAGAATTATATAAGTTGAGAATGAAATGGAAACAAAATAAGAAACCCCGTTTGGAGAAACGTTAATTCATTAATTTTATATGTAAATTGATCTGTGGCTCCTGTAGATAAAGGTGTAAAAAAAAGAAAGAAATTAAAAACAAAAAAATTATAATCACCTAATTAGGAGAATAAAATCGCTTATTTAAGCTATACAGTGTGTCCACGAGAATGTGGGCACCTGGTTTAAAACACAAATAACTTTTGAAATTTTCACCAATACAATGCGGTTTTTATACCGTTGGAAAGAAGAATTTACGAGCTTTCCAAAAATATATTGTTATTTGCAAAAATTTTTATTTTAACGAATAATGACTGTTTTTATTTCGACATGGCTGTTAATTTTGTAATGATCAATAAAACAGACTTTAAACAAGCAATTAACTCATTGTTTCGTTAAAACAACCGTTGTGGGCGGTGTTGTGATAAGTTTATCACGAAATACTTCGACCAGGCACAAATTTTTTTCAATGTGTTAATTTAGCTTAAGTTTTTTATTATCTTTAATAACTTTGTATTCCCAATGCCTTGCCAAAATCTTTATAAGCAAAGAAAAACTTTTTAAAAGATTTTTTTTATATAATTTTTGTAAAAGCCTTTTGGAAATAAAAAAATATGTGCTTCCCAAGTTTCAGCTTTATCAAAATACTTTAATTTTTCATGATATCACTTGAGTCATTAATTCAAGCAAGCGTTAATTGATCATTATTAATTTAATTGCGTGGTTTCATGGTAAAATCCCCCCAAAATTTATTTTTCTATCAAAAAGATCTATTTGGAGAGAACAAAAAATTTTCTTTCTTTTGGTATAAAAACTGAAAAAAACAAGCACGAAAAACATAAGATATGCTTCTTGAAAGTTAGGTGCCCACATTCTCGTGGACACACTGTAGTTAAGTGATGTAGCTTAATTTGCAGTATTATTGTCCCCCTGCCTGACGGTTCGTCATCCTGCACGCACGTGTTATATATATAATTTATTTTTTACTTGTCTGTCAGTATAAATTCTGTCTATATTTACCTTAACTTCTTTGCAGGAGGTGCCTTTCCTTTACACTCAGGAGTCTTAATGGACAAACTCTTGTCACTACTTGTCGCAGAGGCGACATGCATCTTCATTACCTTTCTCCATTTTCCTTCATCAATAAATTTGCGGGTCGTCCGTCCGTTCTTCTAAGAACTTCGAAAATGTTTCAATGTGCGAAGCGATCTAAAAAGCAGACTGCAATAAAAGAAAATGTACGCTATCTTAGAAAATGATACAAAATTGATTTAAGATAACAATATTGTCTGCATGACATTACTATAAATTAAAAAGCAACAATTATATAATTAATGGCAAAAAAAATATTCATAATCAATCAATCTGCAATTTTATCTTTGCGAATACCATTACAGGTCTTGTCAAACAAGCCTCATTTCCACCCGTACGGGAACAGACAAAAATTTGCGAAATGGCTTCCAGAAAAAAGCAAGAGGATAAACACTTGAAAATTATAAGAGAACTTGTTGCACAGCCTCCGAATAAAAAATGCTTTGATTGTGGCCAACGAGGTCCAACCTATGTTAATATGACGATTGGTGCTTTTGTTTGCACATCATGCAGTGGATTACTGTGAGTTTTTACTCGTTAAACGCCCTTTTCTTTTATAAAGTTTACGTTACCTAATATTGCTTCCTTTCAGAAGAAATATTGCAGATCTCAAATTTTCCTCTTAAGTTTCACTGATTATCTGCATGTCCTTAGCTGGCTTCACTTCTTTTTCTTACCTCAGAATGATTTTTTTCCTCTCAGCTTTTTTGTGTTTATACGGTACCGTCAATCGTCCTGACTTCGGACATCCTTCCAAACTCCGGACACGCTAAATAAACAGACCTGTCTGGTAAACGAAATGTACATAATCAATCAAACCAAGTCACAATAAATACTAAAATATTAGATAAAGCTGATAAAATAATGTATTCAAACGCAATAAAGTCAGCGTGAAGCGTAAATAAGCGTGTAGAAAATAAGTGATTTGAAAAGAACGATAAAGGGATTGCAATAGCAATCCTGTCGAACGACTTAAAATAGTATTATAGCAGACGGTTTTTACTTGTATTAACTTTTGAAATAACTATGAATCTTTTATATGTAACTGAATGAGAACCAGGTAACCAGAGAACCAAGCATTGAATATCATTTAGCGAAATGTTTTGTTTACATTTTTTTTTCGACTTCTTTCTTTGATACTAATCAATTGCGTATGATGATTTTACAATACTCTTCTCTACGTAATGAGCACCTGCGTATGTTTGTATTTATGTCCGTGGACAATTATCCATAGTGGATATTCGCATTCAAACGCGCAGTGTAATTATAAATCACGTTCGTCTCAAGGGTACAGTCAACTAATTTAAGTGTTTCATTTTTGTTAAGTTTAGTTGTGACAAGTTTTAGATTTATAGTTTAATTCACAATGCAGTATGGACTTTTACTGATGTGGTTTGTATTTTGCGGATATGTTTGTTTTATGTCCGAAGTTTAGAAGGATGTCCAAAGTTAGGACGATAGACGGTAGTAGTACCGTGAAACGGGGTTGACTTCGATCAATTTTGACACTATTTTAAAAATAACTTCTGAAACTTTGGAATCATTACCTTATGTATGTTTTCTATTTCAGTGCAAAATTTCAAAATAATCTTGTAATTCCAGGGAAATAACTTGATCTTTCCAACAAAACGACAATATCGATTATGGGGTGACTTCGATCACCTTATGTGGAGCACCAAATTACTTATAGTTATATTTGGCAATGTTTTTAAAGTGCTATTATTGCAATATTAACAGACCACCATTTCTAATTTGCAATAAATGTTCGACAGTGAAGAAAATATTTTTTTTTGAGACATATCATAATTTTCTTTACATTTAGCCTCTATACTTCACGTATGAACCAAAAATTTCCAGGCTAGACTCTTGAATATGACGTAGAGTGATGACAAATGTGAGCGGTAAAATCTTTTTCATCGTTAGTTTTGGAAGAAATTGATCGTATTTCTTGAAGACGATTCAGGTGATATTTTACAATAGGAATCTAAATGAAAATCTTAAAAAATGTGAAAAACGCACTTTAATTTCAGAGTTTTAATAGTTTATTTTTACTGATCGAAGTCACCCCGCTTCACAGTACTGTAGTTAGAACTTATAATTACAGTGGTTGCAAATAAGAGATTTTTGGTTGGTCGGTCAAAATGAGCTGGGGGTCTGGCCCCTAGAAAATTTTCGTTATGCTCCGTAGCGCTCAACATTCTTGCTCAATTGACAACAAATTACTAGGTGTATTAACTGATTATTTGTTGTTGCTAGGGAGAATGACCACCGTTGCTAAGGTAATTTTGAAATTTCCTCGTGTTATTCAATGAAATAAAAAAGCATCTTAGTTTCCAGCTCCCTTAAAATACGATTTATCTTGACCAGCCCTCTGAATTTGCCTCGGCAATCGGCAATTGCCGAGGTAAATGCCGAGGCAAACAATATTTGCCTCGGCAAAAAAAAATGCCGAGGCATTTTTATTACGAAAGAAAAAAATTTTTCTTTTTACTTTTGAAAGAAAGATCAATTATTGCTACGGAAAGCTTCATCGAAATAACAATGAATATTCTTAATCACGTCATGTTATTTTCGAACTAAAATACAGGTATTGAGTTCACGTACATAATATCTAAAAAAAGCTTTAAGAATTAGCACATTTGCAGCTGATTTTTTTTTCTTCCTCTTTATAATAACGAAGAGAAAAAGTAAAAACAAAAGAACATAAAAAAGGCGCCGCTCCGTCTTGTAATTTTTTCTTCATGTAATTTATTTTTATCTGCGATGGAGTTACCTTCGTTTTTCTTGTTATACTGGAAACAATCTTGGCCTCGATCACTTACCATGTTTTTTTAGCGTGAGATATTGATCAATCGTGTTGTTTATAATGTTTCATTTAAAAGTGTGTTGACAATTTTTTTATTTATTACGATAGTTCCGTTAAATATGTTACAGTAGTTTTATATTATTATTATGTTCAAGAAGATCTTTTATGTAAAGATTAACTTCATCTTTCATGTTTATTATACATTTTCTTTTATTTAAAGTTAGTTGTCTTCATCTCAATTGAAAAAAATAGTTTAAAGGCATTAAAAACTTGTTTTTTAGCTATGTCCATTTTCATGTAAAAAGGAAAAATAATAATAAAAAAAATTGCCGAGGCACGTTGGCATTTTGCCGAAGTAGTTTGAAATTGCCTCGGCAATTTTTTGCCGAGGTACTTTTTTCCTGATTCAGAGGGCTGCTTGACTAATGACGGTGTCTACTCAATTGCAGACATGATGCAGGCCTCTCATTAAGACCTACGCGATCGCGTAAGCGCACGCAATCGCGTAGGTAGAATTATGCATGTACGCAAATAATCGCGTACGCAAAACCATTTTTCACAATGTCTAATTTTCAAAGTTGAAAAATTCGTTCGTCTCTCTCCCCACCGATTTGCTGACCATTTTTACGGAAACCGCTGTTCAAAATTAAGTAGGACACAATTTACGTAAATAGACACGAGCAAATTTGTTCCTAGACCTTTTCATCTGTGCAAAAGCATTAGGAACGAGTTTATAACACCTGTGCTCTGTGTAGTGTAATCAGTTACACACACTATTTAAAAAGGATTCGAAAAATTGACTGTTTAATACTTAATAACTAAACAACACGAAAAGCGAATGTGTTTCTTGTTGTGATTCATGAAAATGAGTACTACTAAAGGAAACATTGTGAAACTTCAAACGTTCATGAAATGGGGAGTTGGAAATGTATTCGGGCACAAAGAGACAACTATAGATTCAATGATATATGTGAACGAAGTTTGGTGTAAAGTTTGCGCTAGAAATAAGGATGCGATGTTGAGAAATTCTGATGTAAAAGGTGCCACGAAGACAGCAGCAGAGCGATTCATTAATGGCACAAACAATGTTACGAATAATGCGGTAAGTTTTTTCGTGTTTGTTTTCACGTTCTTGTTTACATGAGGAAGGTTAGTGAAGCTATTGATTGCATTGCTTTAGCTTTCACGCCACTTGAAAAGCCGAATTCACCAGATTGCTCTAGAAATAGAAGCGTCAAAACCAAGCAACGAAAGAAACGACGAACTGATAACCAAAAAAGTACCACTGCAAAAACGTGTTGATGATTTGACGGAGAAATCATTTCGTTCTGGTTATCTCCGACTTATGAACACTGCATACAGTCTGGCTCTCCACCCAGCAATGTCATTAAGTAGTTTTGGGATGCTCATCTCAACGCAACGTATGAATGGTGTAAAATTTATTAGTGGTAAATATTTTTCATGTATCATTTTGCCTCTGTGATGTGGTTAAGGAAAATGTCTAACACCGCTAAACACAGAAAGGCCCAATTGTTTGATCTTGTATTGATTTTCGCATTTTATGTTATCTAGGAAATCACGATGGCTGTACTGCCAAAGAATTAATTGGATCAATTGATGAGGCAGTCAGGGAAAAGATTGTTAATATGATAAACCACTCTCCATTTATGTCTTTGCTAACGGATGGATCTCAAGCAAGAAAAACAGGCGATGATAAAGAGATGATTCTCGCAAGAATCGAAAGGAATGGTAAACAATGAGTTTTTTCTCTTCTCTTAACTAGAAAATTATTTTTAAAACTTAAAATATTAACAATCCTTTATTTAGTTTGAGCAGGTAAATAAATGCGCACGTGCAAGTTTTTCTCTCGAAACATCTGGGTTTTTTTACTTCGAAATGAATGAACATTTGTAATTAATGCCCATATATGGTCACGAGTGAAAAACTTTAAAACATAAAATTCTCCACGTGAGAATAAAATTTTTTAATAGAAAAAGAGGACATTTCATTCAATTATCAACCTCATGCCTAGGCTTCCTCTTTCTCCTGGGTTTAGAAAAAAGGATAGAGAGAGTAAACGTAGGAGCAAGGTGGTGATGTTATATGTCTGAATTTTAATGTTTTCACTTTTTTTACATATCAATAGGTGAGCCTGTTTTCGTAACTGCTGCGTTAATGCAGATGAGTCAATTTGGTGGAACAGATGCTGAATCAACTAAAGCAGCAATTGATCACACATTCAAAGAAGGAGATTTAAAAATCAATGACTACGGGACTAAACTGATTTCTTCGACTGCGGATGGAGCAAGTGTTAATTTTGGGGCATACAATGGTATGTTGAAAAAGCTGGAAGAAGATGGTCGGCCTTGGCTGGTGAAAATTCACTGCGTTAATCACAGAACTGAGCTCGCAGTGAAGGATACATTTGAGAACTCTAGATTCCAAAGGGTCGACAAATTTTACATAGGCCTTTACAACCTTTTAAAAAACTCAGGTGCAATCAAATCAAACATAAAATCTGCCGCTACAACCCTTGGAATATCGGTGTACACACTACCGAAGATGACGGGTACACGTTTCGTATCACATAGGAAAAAGGCACTTACAAATCTTTTGAATATGTGGCCAGCCGTTATCACGGCTTTAGAAAACAGTTTGGTGATCAGGACACATAAAGCTGACACGAAAGCCAAAATTCAAGGACAGCTTAAAGAGTTAAGATCATACTCTTTTCTATGTTTAGTGTGCGCATACCTGGACATTTTAGAAAAAGTAACACAAACTTCTCTTGTGTTTGAAGGCGAAGGCCTTTTGCCGTATGAGGTCATGCCGACAGTTCAGATTACCATTAACGAATTAGAAGACTTAATTGAATGTTCTGGCACAGAGGAAGAACTTCTCGATAGCCATTTGGCACGATTTCAGTTTGTTGAAAACGAGGATGGCACTAAAACATTGTCTTCAGCTTTTGTGAAAAATAACAACATGTTAAAAAAGTTGGAAAATCGAGAATATATAACCATAGCTTTGGAGAGGTTTACTGAACTAACCAATGATGCTATGCTGAGTGCATCCCGAATTAAAAAAGAGCTCGCTACTGAATTAATCCCTTTCTTGCAAAACAGATTTAAGAGTTTTAACGATTCGGTATTTGAGCAAATGAAGTGGTTTGACCCGAAAAGCTGGACTGGTAATACCACTGACGAGATAAATGATATCAAAGCGCTAGCAGAGTATTTTGAAGCGCCCCTAAGAAAAACAGCATATGATGGCAAACATATCGCTGGAGAATGGAAACGATTCCAATCATTTGTGAACATTAATTTTGGAAGCAAATTGCAGAGTAACTCAATCGATGCAAAAGCCATTTGGAAAAATGTTATCAAGTACCGTCGTGACCAGTTCCCCAACCTATGTGTAATGGCGAGTATTATTTACGTGCTTTCGCCTTCGAATTCCTGTGTTGAGAGGTCTTTTAGCACGCTAACCACTTTGCTGACTGATCGAAGGTTATCTACGAAACACGATACCGTTGAGAAAATCATCAGGATACACGGCAATGACAAAATTTGGAATGAAAAAGAGAGAGAAGATATCATTGAAAGAGCGGTAGAAATCCACTTGCAAAAACGAAGGAGAAAGCAAATGGATAACGAAAATCCGTCGAAAAGAAAACGCCTTTCATCGATGCAAGAAACTGAGGTGCAAATAATTGATTACAGTGAAAGTGACGGTGACAGCAGTGAAGAGGAAGACAACAGAGAAGAAGCAGAGGTTGAAAATATTGAAAGCATGGATGTATAGATAGTTGGTTATACTATATATGGTGATGAATAAAAAAGATATTATTGTTAAAATTCGATTTCATCTTTTCTTTTATTTGAGAATCCATTCCTGTGTGACTGTAGTCCTGAAATAGAATGGTGTGCAAATATCTGTGTGTGTGGTCCTGTAAATAGCACTCATTCAAAAGCGTTTAACATGAAACTATTCCATTGCTCTTGTAAACACGCGCGACAACGAAGGCTGCTTGACTGATGACCATAAAGAAAGAACACCCCAATTTATGTCTCAAACAAGTTTCAAGGGTATCTAATGGTATTAGAATTGAAATTTATTTTTCACTGCATCAGGGTTTTGCATCAAAAAGTCACGTACTTAAAAGAGGTTACGTACGTTACGCGATCGCGTAGGCTGCCAAAATCGCCGACGCTAAACGCCGCGTAAGGGTGAATTTCTTCAGTGAGAGGCCTGATGATGTTTCCCAGCGAAAATGTTTCTGATTAATCAATGTTTCAGATTGGTCAATTTCGCCAGAGTAGACTTGCTCGAGTCGACGAAGCACGTGGAGTATTTTTCTTTCTAAATAAGTTCTTGTAAAAAAAATTCTTATAAAAAGACATACGTTGCACAGCTACGCATGTATAATTCTTTTGTCTTTCCGGTGTTTTATGTTTAGATCCTACTTACATTAACTAATCATTTTAACATTTATGCCTCTTTTAGTGATTTTTTAGAAGCAAAGTTGTTGCTACCGTTTTGAGGCCGTTTTAAGTATGACTATACGGAATGGATATAAAGCCTGATTTACATGTAAGTCGAAAACTTGTGTCTACTCTATAGACAGACGATCTTATTGTCCGTTTAGAAATCGAATCAGGAAAAATCGACACGGGAAAGAAAGGAAGAAACTTTGAGATTATTTCTTTCATAGATTTTCAATGGAAATTTACTTAATAGTCAGGGATTTTTCCAATCACTTTTAATTACTACCGTCTTTCGTAGAGAAGATTGAGTGTTACAGTCCAGGAAGCTCCGAAGTTTTAGAGATTTCAATCTCCACAAACAGGCCTTGTCATGATAGGCATGTGCAGGGAGTTGGAAACTAAGATATTTTTTTATTATATGAATAACATGAAAACGAGTCCTACTGATACCACTTTCGTTTTCATTTTCTTTTGTAACGTGAAGAAATGAATTCGTATAACAAAGGAAATTTCAAAATTACCTTAGCAACGGTGGTCGTTCTCCTAGCAACGGGATATTTGGTGAATAATGGCCTAATTACTCTCTCAGAACATGTTTTCAAATACTACGCATTAAAGAGCTAAAAAATGTTTATTTGACAATGAATGAATTGAGCTTGCTACTTTTCGTGAATTGAAAGGATTTCAAATTGCCGACGTAAATTCTACATTTGCCGACTTATAATGGAATTTACGTGTTTTGCGTCGGCAACTTTTTGCCGATGTAAACAAATCTGAATTAGAAAGGCTGAAAATGTTACCCTTATTAGGAAAAGTCACCATTCTAACTAAGCCAAATACCGCTTTTATAGGTACAGTGAAAAATAAAAGATGAAAAACACTAATCCACTAGAATTACTGCGTGTTTTGCAAATTAAAGTTACCTCTTTGAAATCTTTAAATGCACATTTAGAACTGACACCTATCTTCCTATAAGTCTGGATAATCTGGATTTGAGGTTGTAAAAAGGTTTCAAAAATTTATGCCACCATACATTTTCAATAGTCAAAGTGCATCTTTAATGAATGCTTATAATATTCATGCAATGTCTTATATTTTATGATTTCCAAAGAACCAATGTTGTTCACAGATGATAAGTGATTCCCCGTCAACAGACGGTACCACTTATGTTTTCATATTCTTTCATTAGGTGAACAATAGAATTCATATAACGAAGGAAATTTCAAAATTACCTTAGCAACGGTGGCCGTTCTCCCTAGCAACAAAAAATTGGTGAATAATGAATATACCTAAGTTATCCTTCGTTGTCAATTGAGCACCGAAACTAATATAATAAGTTGAACATGTTCTAGTTCATGTAAATAGTTGAGCATGTTTTTAAAGAGTATCTTCGTGCGCGATTAAAAGCGTGTCTTGCCTAACTCTAGGAGTGTTACAGTGATCGCTATCCCTTGCTATCAAGCAATCATTGTATTTAACAAAATCTGATGGTCCTTTCATTTCAATAAAATTAATTCTGACTGGTCAAGTTGATCAACCATTAGAAAAAATACATGATCAAGTGCCTTATATCGCCGGTCATTGACTGCTGCCCGCCTGTTATTTGCAGCGCTGATTTAGGTAGGTAGGGGAATTTTTTTCTTTCAAAAAAATTCAATTGTTTGTAAGTACACAATTCTGAGGTTTACTTTCTTTACAAAGTGTACCAAGTAGTGTGTTGTTTGGTGCATATATCAAAGAAAGTATTATATCTCAGGGTGCAGAATAGCAAGTTTAAAAGGATTTGGTAAAATATTGTGCTAAAAAGGTCAGGGTTTCTGCAAAATGCTTTAAGAATAGTTTTAGGAGGACATTGCAAATCAATTTCAACAATTTGCCAACAGTTTTTACTGAAGAGGTCTGACCCAAGCAATAGTTAGGAAAAACCAACAAGCTAAGGCTATCTAGTTAACTGATTCCTGATGTAGTTGAGAGGTACAATGCTGACTAGATCTCAAAAACCTGATGATAGTTAACCGTGTAGTACTCAATGTGAGGTGAATGCCAGTGGATCACAGATGAGTTGTTATTTGTACACTTAAAAAGGCAGAACATCATCGCGTTGTGTCATAGAATAACAGCTTTGGTCAAAGGCTAACTCTTTTCCATAATTAGAAGCTGCAATAAATTTGACTAATTATGGTGTTAATATGTAAATGTAAACACTAATACAAAATGTACGAAATCATGCTTCAAGTTTAATGCATAACACAGTTTGTGAAAGAATATGACTTAAAGTAAATCAAATGAATTTCTTTAGTCTAAAGGTCCTTAACAAACATCAGGGCTTAAGCTAGGATTTGTGAGAAGGGGCCGTTAGGCTCTATTTGGGAAATAGTGAAATATTTTTGGGGGGTTTGGGAAAACCGGGCCTCAACTTTTTTGTTTGCTGAGTTTGAGCGTGCCTTTCGTTGTTTGCTACAGTTGTAACAGTGAAGACGTAAACATCATGGTTAATTTGTCAATAGCAAAAAGTTGGAATTTTAAAGATATATAACTTTTTTTGTGATAATCCAGAAGATCCTTCAAAAATTACGAAACTAAAATGTTTAGTTTATGGAGAAAATCCATGACTTTCGATAAAATGTCACGAGGATTCTCGTAAAGCGAGCAGGAGCGCGCCGATTACTCTAAGTTCTAGACGTATAGGAAAACGAGGGGAAAGGCATAATAAACAATTTTGCCGACGTGAAAAACATATTTGCCGACGTGTCCAACAAAATCATCATATCACGATGGCAAAATTTTGCCTAATTAAAAGGGTTGCAGTTACTTGTTAATTCACTGTCACTTCACGTCATTTCAATGTGTTCTAAAAAAAAGTTAATTGCCAATTGGGAAAAATGGTCTCTATTTTGGTTTGGGAAGGGGTGGGTTTAACGGTCCCCCACAACGCTAGTTAAGGCCCTGAACATTTATAGAAAAATTTACTTTAACTCAATTTCCCAGGAATTAAATTTCGCAGTTTAGGGGATCTTCCATGAAATTTAATTCCTATGAAATGAAGAATTTTGGTCATCCATGGAATTTAATTCCCATAAAATTTTTCATTTTTAGTGGACCGCAAAAGTTTTTTTAAATGAAATTTTTTGACTGAAATTCGCAGGGAGTTGAAACATTAATGAAACATTGTTTGTCTGTTTTTTTTTTTTTTTGTATATTCTTTTTAATAACTAGCATTCTAATCACTCAAATTGATTACAAGTTATTTTAATGATTTTTTCAACCCCATATATCTTTTCTTTGTGCAATTTTCTTTACAGGCTTTCAATTTTCAGTACTCATTTCTTGTGATTTCTGTTGTTCTTTGTTTGAGTCAGCAGACAAATTTTTGTTTTCACTTACAAGTCAATCGCGAAATGAAATTTCGGTGAACTTTTGTTCATCTGGCTATTGGTGAAATTTAATTCCCACGAAATTTAGTTCCCATGGAATTTAGTTTTCCTTAACAGTATCAAGGTAAAACAGCAGACATTATCTTTAATCATCTGCATTTCTTTGCTCATTATTTGAAAAAGGTTCATGTCACAATTTCATGAAAGTAAAGGAAATTCAACTGAAAGTGTGAAGTAATTCACTTATTTTGATGCAGAAAAACTGCTATTCTGATTGTCATACCTCTCTCAACAGACTGTGTCTCTAAAATATCATGCATTATGGCACATGATTCAGTGATTCAGTGTGTTGTTTTTTTTTTAGAATGTATTTAAAATATCTCATGCAAACATATGTGCATACACCTTCAAAAGTTTATCAGAGTCAATGCTATCAATCTATCTTTATCAAAATAGGATTTCAACAGTGTTCATTTACTTTTCTATTTTTAGGCGTGGTTTGAATCCTCCTCATCGGATAAAATCAATATCTATGGCCAGCTTTAACGCTCAGGAGATTGAATTCTTGCAGAATCATGGAAATGACGTAAGCCATCATTTTTATTTTGAGAATTTCTAATCTTTCCTGGTCTTTTTTTTATCAACATTTTGATATTTCTTTGTTGGCAACGCCTGTTATCTCACAAGAGGTTTGTGGGAGAATTATGGTTAAAGCTAACATATTTTTTTTCTCAACATTTCAAAGGAAGTGCTAATGTGATAAGATCTTCAGTTTTTCAAAGTATTAAAGAAAGTTTATATTGTGTAGATAAAATCTCATTTATGCAACATGATTGCATAAGGTATTCAGTTTTATAAACATGATTAGACACACTGGTGCCATTTTTCATAATGACAATAAAAGTGAAATACAAAGAAATACTACCAGGCCTTGGAAATAAAGTTTGTTATATTTTTTTTTCTTTTATAGATCTGTCATGATACCTGGTTGGCTTTGTGGGATTTACCCTCAGCTGCAGAACCAGAATCACGTGATGAGCAAAAGGTGAAGGACTTTTTGGCCAAAAAATATGAGCGCAAGTTGTGGTACAGCACTCGTCCGAAGGTAAAAATTCCGAAACAAGAACCAGAAGCTAAGCCTCTTAAAACTTTACTTGGGGAGAATGCACCGCAAGTTATTGTTTCAAATCAGCTTGAACAGAAATCTGTAAGTTTTACGAAAGTTTTACGTTTATGAGAATTTAACGAGAAAATTTGAACTTCTCAAACATGATAAAATGTAATAAAAGATAACAATTTTTTGTTTTGTTTTGCTTTTTTAGCCACGCATAAGTCCACCTCATGCTAATACAACGACGGTACTTGCTAAACCAGTCCAACCTGTTGCGACGCACAATGAAGTAAAGTCAAATATGGATTTACTTGGGGATTTAGGGAGTGACCCTTTCGGATCAAACATATCGCAACAAAGTAAGAACCACATGTTTGGAATGTAAACATTGCCTGTTTTCAATTAAGCTCCAGCTCTTGATCAGTTTAGTTTCTTGTGCATTTCTTAAGGTCTGGTTATGTTAGTATTGTTTTTTGTCTGTTCAGGTCAACATGTTTGGGTTTGTTTGTTTTTTTTCAGCCCTTTGACTTCAAATTATTTGGTCTCTATTGCCAATTATCAAATAAGCTCCCAACCTGTTTTTGTCAAAATCAGTAATCTGGGGTTGGTGTTTATTTGGGAGGAGCACTTAATAGTGATTTAATTTATTGATGGAAAAAATATTATAAGGTACTAATAACAGGAAAAATATTATATGTTGTAGCTTATTGGGGGTCAATCATTTATGATGGATATTAAAGAATAATGGTCTAACTGTTGATCTGCACATAATACAGAGTTTCAACAGAAATACTTGAAAGGCCTATATTCTACAGACTGATGTGCTACTTACTTTGTTTTATGACTTTTGTTCTTTCAGATCAGAATCAGAATGCCTTTGGTATGTTTCAACAACCTCCTCCACCTCAAAATCAACCGCAATCCAGTGCTGCTGTATTTCCTTCATCGTCTTTTGAATCATTTGCTAATTCCTCATCCATTCAACCACCTATGGACCCATTTCAAACCACACCTATGAATCCACAATCATCAAATGATCTATTTGCTATTTCATCAGGTACTTATTCCATAAAGTGCTTTTTCTTGATTCTTTGTTTTGTCTGTTAAATTGTTTGTTTGTATGTTTGTTTGTTAGGGAAAGGGGTAACAATCATTTAATTGATTCAAATCACTGGATCACTGAATCAATTCAATTCAGTGATTTAGAAATCCCAAAATCGATTTAGATGAATCGATTTTTTGTAAATTCATAATCCCGAACTCATTTCTGTGATGAAAAAGAATCTATTTCTGGGCTTAAGAATCTAATGAATCAATCTTTGAAATATTAAACGTTTGATTAAAAATCAATTTCATTCAATTACTTATTTAATCGAAAAATTGATTTCAGCAAAACCAATTAAACTTTTCCCTAAAACTGGCTCGATTAAAGATTACCCTGGATAGGCAAGAAAGCTATAAAAGCTTATTTTATGAACGAATAAATATTTAATCATGGCTCGAAGTGCTAATACCATTAAACCTATGCTCCTAAGGTACAGATTTGGTCTAAATAAAGCAATTATCCATAGACTAAACTAATGTTAGTCTTTTGCATGTTTTGAATTAATTGTTTCTTTTTAGTTGGCAGCTCACAAAGTAGTTTTCCATCTGGAAACACTTCTGGAAATGACAAATATGCAGCCTTAGCGGATTTAGATTTGTTTAAAACTAGTGCTACACAATCGGTATTCAGTGGCACATCTATGTTTGGCACTTCACCTAATACCAGAAACACAGGAATGCAAATGAATGCACAACCTAATCCGTTTATGTCGCCAGGTACTGGCTCAAGTGGTGCCGCAGTATTTCAACAACAGCAGCAAAAGGCTGCTAATCCGTTTCAGACATCATCTGCTGGCTTTAATACGACAGCATTTGGTGGCCAAAATGTCTCATCGCAACAGTCATTTGGTGGTTTTGATACAAATTCGTCTAATCAACTAGCTAATAATTGGTCAAACTTGGGCCAGCAAAACCAGCAAATAAACAATTGGCCTCGTCCATCAGGGGGTGGTTACGCTAACGGTGGTGTGAACTTTAACATGAGTAGTAGCGGACAACAAGGTACGGGATTAATGAATAACAACATTGCCAGTGTAGCCGGTGGACAGCAGCATGCGTTTGGCGGCACTCAGTATCAGTCACAATCTAATAATGCGTCACCCTTCATGCCACATAATACTTTCAATCAGAATAATTTTCAGCCGACTCAGCAACAGTCTGCTGCTGGTTTTGCATCCCATCAACAGCCAATGTCAACAAGTTTTTCCCACCAACCGCATAATTTCGATCTATTCGGTCAACAGCAACAACAACAGCAACAACAAACATTTGCAACGAATTTTAACTCTCAATTTGGTATGCAACAACAGAATGCAAACAACAATAGCTTTCCAAATCAAGTAGTTGGGCGTGGTGGCGGTGGTACGAAACCACCGTTCGGGGGCGTACAGATGCCTGGTTTTGGTCATCAGCAGTCTCAGCCACAACAACCTTTTGGGAATTGGGTAAGCGCTGTTCTAGGCTGAGAGCTTCTTAAATTTAATTATGGTATCTTAAAGATTCTTGAAAGATTTTTCTTTAAAGCAGGTGTTTTACTGCTTTAAATTGTACACCAAAAAGTCAAGTTTCAGCGTCTCAACTCATTAATTATTCATGACCGCGTTGACTTTTTAATGTACAATTTAAATCTAAAGCCTGAAAGCACCTGATTAAAAGAAAAATCTTTCAAGAATCTTTACCTGTAAACCCCCCTTATGTTGGTCTAACTTAGTCTTCATGTTTGCTTTTAAATGAACACATAAGTAGAGACTGGCAGTTTAATGCTGACTCCGCAGTCACTGACAATCGGATTTTGTTCCTATATGGACAACCAGTTGTTGAATCATCTGGGTTTTTTTTGCGATACCTCTATTCCTTTTTACTTTAATGTATAAGGCGCTGCTTTTAAAATGTATTGAAAACAGAGTTTCTATGAAGAAGCAGTTCTTACCACAACCACCACCAGTTAACTATGTTAACTTGTTTTCCTTTTTCAGCAGCAACAGCAGCAGTCAACGCATCAACGGTCCAATAACCCATTTATGTGAACTGGTGACGAATTGGCTGGAAAGGACGCTCAATGGTCTCCAATAGCAACGTGGGTAAAAGCTGGAGTAAAAAAGGAATCGTCAATGAAAAGTATTGGCCTGGTAAACAAGTTGCCTTAGCTTGAAGATACAATAGGAACGATAGATGGCAGGACTGGGCGTGGTTTATCACACGTAGTGGTTAATCTAAACGCCCACTACCACCTTCAGCTTCTTCATTCTAGAAAATTTTGAATTCATTTGTTTATCCCCACTATATTTTGTATTGTATCTATATAGAGTCGGATTAGTTATATTTTTGGGCGCTTAGTTAATTAAAAAAAAAACTTCCTATCTTTTGTGATCATTGTGCAAAATTAATTCTCGGATTCAGTGGTGGAGAGAAAACTGTAAGGAGGAGAGTTGTTGAATAGTTGTTTCAGGATGTTGTCATGGTGAAATGCATGCCGGTATCATCGTCATTGTCACGTGACTACACGATTGAAAGTAAGAATGTCAATATCATTTGTGCGACGAATTTTCATGTCACAGGTTTAACAGAAAATGGTGCTTCTTGACTGAACTGTTTTTCTATCAGTGTTTGAGGCTCGAACTCAGTAAGACACTTGGAGCTAAAACACCACCTCAACTCACTGCGGAGGAGTGCATTTCTATAAATATACACATTTCAGTAAAATTGTTCTTCACCGCAGATACTTTTTGACGGTTTTGTCCACTGGGAAATGTCTATTTCTCTTCTCCACTGATGGCGAGATGTTTCTTTATCAGCCGTGTGCGTGTTTTTTGTATGTACAATGATGCCGTTGTTACGGTAATGATGCTCCGGAATTTTTTTTTTTTTTTTTGCTTAAATGGTGGTTTTCATGTAGCCGTTAACTGTAAATAAATAAATAAATACATAGATGAATTAGAAGTTGTATTTTTGTTGCTTTTTTCAAACTTCAGAGAGAGAAAAAATGTAGTCGATTTTTCCAAAACATATCATCGTGATTTCCCGTTTTATTCACGGATGCATGTCACATTTCGGATTGATATCCCGAAAAAGTTGGATTTGCACTAAAAGCGTCTTCGATTTGTTCGAAGTTCAGAACAACTGTTGGGGACTGACTTAGCTTGAATAAGATTATTGTTGCACGGGGATGGGGTAAAAGAAGGACCGGATAACCTACCTATCTGTCATGTAAAATTTTCAAAACATTACATAGCACATGCTGTTAGTTCTTCAACATTTGTTTGTTTAATAAATTTCGTAAGATGTCTTCCATGACAAGGGCTGTCAACACAGCATCTTTGCGGAATCATTTTTTCGCCCGAATGAATGGATTTATTTTCCTGTATCATTTGGATTGGGCTACTTGATTCTATAACTTGGGCAAAATCTAGAAAACGCAGAGAACACAAAAGGGAAATTTATATTATATTTATAAGATATTTGGAAATTTTTTTATAAACACATTTCGTGCGGCATCTATTTTTTTTATTATTTTTTTTTTTTTTTTTGGTCTTGAGACTGACCTTGAGATTATTTTGAACATCTGTAACAAAATTTCATCTAGCCACTTTTGTTTTGCCATAATTAATAATATTTATGATACTTGGACACCAAACTGATATTAGAGATTTCGTATTGCTTCCTTATACCACTGTTATTTAGACACATCCATCACACATTGAACTGAGGTAAGCAAGGTGTTAAATGCATATACCATGTTTAATACTAAAAACAGCCAAAAATACATCTGGAGCAATAAAAAGTTTATATAAAAACCTATCAAAAAATTGAAATGACATGAAAAAAAGGATTAGACTATTCATATAATGGTGTCACGAATTACTTCATTATTTCGTTTGACATTTGTTCTTTCTCAGCTCCATCTTCCAGCATCGGTGAAGGAGGGTGAATTTCCACGTATTCTTCGTCCGGTTCTTGGTCTCCATCTTTTGTGTCGGTTTCGGTCTTACGTTGATTTTCATCCTGTGTTTTCTCCTTCACTTGCGTATCTTCTTCTTCATGCGATTCCTCTGTTACTCGTGTGTCTTCTTTTACTTGCGTGCTTTCCTCTTCCTGAGTGCCCTCCTCTTCCTGGGTGGCCTCTTTCACTTGTGAGTCTTCCTTTTCTTGCGTGGATTCCTCTTCTTGCGTGTCTTTCTCATTCCCTTCTTTCACCTTTTCCTTCTCTTCTTCCCCTTCTGTTTCTTCCCAATGCTCTTCGTCATCTTCTTCATCTTCGTCATCATCTTCATCTTCTTCATCATCTTCATCTTCTTCTTCATCTTCGTCAATTTCCTCTAACACTTCTTTATCGTTGCCTTCCATCTCGGGTGGGGGGATAAGTTCTGCTGCAGGAAAGAGAACTTCGGGTTGTAATTCCCGCGGAAATGTTTCAACGATTTTTATGTCGGAATGTTGTTCTTCTTCAGAATCACTCTCACTCGTCAGTTCTTCACTATCCACATATCTTTTGCTTTCTTCTGCATTTTCCATTTTTTCTTTTGAAACATCCTCTTCTTTTTCCCCCTCTTTTTCTTCTTCGGAAGGATTGATTACTTCTTCTTCCTTGTTTCTGTTTCCTTCTTCATCATTTTTTTTTTCTCTTTTTGGTGTGGTAGTAGTCCCCAATTCTTCTTCGTTTTCAGTTTCTTCCGATTCTTCATCAGCACCTTTTCCCTCTTCTTCCCTTTCTTCGTCTTTTTTTTCTTCCCCCTCTTCTCCTTCCCCTTCTTCTCCTTCCCCTTCTTCTTCTTCTTCTTCATGTGGAATTCTTTCAGATTCCCTTTCCTCGTGGCTTTGTTCTTCTTCACTTCTCATATCATTTTCGTTCATTTCCTTGTCCAAGGGATTCTGAAAAATATATATTACGCTACATGTTATACCATGTTATACCATGTTGATATACAAAGGCAGATAATATTTGAAAAAGCTACCTTTTCCTTTGCATCTTTCCCTTCATCTTCCTTCTCTTCGTCATCTTCATCAAGCTCACTATCGTCTCGAAAATCTTCATCGTTTTCAGGAAAATCAGAAGGAAATTCTTCATCTCCTTCTGGGAGGGCGTCTGCCTCGAGATCATCATCTTTGAAATCGGAAATTTTGTATTCAGCAGGCAGTGTGTCGAAAACGCCTTCTGTTACTATAACACGAAGAATACGAAGGTAGCCACAACAAACTTATCAAATTTGATCAATCATTGTTGTCTTTCGGTGTTGTCATGACTACAAGAATAATGACTGGAAGCAGATTTGTTAGTATGGTTCCAGTGCCCTACAATAGCTGACAATATTAGCTTTTATTTTTTAACCGAATTAGAATTTTTTAAATAATTCTCTTTTATGGCTGTTTTGAACCTGAGATTCTTATAAAAAGAATGCATGTACATTTCTTCTAAGACTCTAGGATTTTTTCAGACAAAAGTACTCACCTTTTAAATCTCCAGCATCGAAAGTCGGTTTCCCATTGCAACACTGAAGAACTCCTGCAACCAGAATTAATATTTTGAAATCCATCATGATTTTTTTACGAATGTTTACGAAGAATTTTTAAAAAATCTGTTTATCTGCTTCGAGTCACATGAGAAATTGATCTTTTGCTGAAACTAATCAAGTACCACTCCATGCTCATGTGCCACTTCTATTCCAGTCTTTTTTCGCACAGAAGAATGAAAGAACCTGTACCCGAAGTGTATACGTATATATATGTCAACAAACATGGTTTTATTTGTGGTATTATTTTACTGTCAACTTAGTGACATAATTACGAAATAGTTTTTGACGTTCAAATGCGTGTTAGTAACATGCTATTGACATAATTTGTAAACAGCTGTGGAGGAGAGTGCACACATGCTACCTCGAACCCAGTGTCTCTTGACATTTCGATATAGAGACGGCGGCAAAGAGGACACATCCTTCGAACTTGAGTGTGTATGGTGCGATCGTGTGATAACACTTGAATCACTTTTCTTTCCTTTTTTTTCTCCCCTTACACATTTTATCAAGTTATTTAATAATAATAATATTTAATAATATTTTGATATTTTTATTTGATAATAACTTCGTGGAATCATTGATAAAACCTTGAGGAAGAGTATTGGAGGCTATGTATGCAGAAGGTTCAATATTCCACAGATACTTTATCGGACAAAACAATGTGGAACAAAATTATTCGTCAGGCAAAATTTCCAGTTTGTTCACCTTTGTCAGATAATAAGGAATCTTCCTGAAAATATCTTCATGGAAACAGACAAGCGTTACGTTAATCGTTGCAAATTATCTGTCGCGATACTGAAGTCTACTTTGATGTGTAATAGAGGAAGTATGAGTTTACGCGTTTTTTTCTTTTGACTATGCTGAGAGGGTCTGCACCTTCTTCCGATTACGCGAAGAAAATGTCACGAGAGAAGAAAACAATTCGAGTACCGCGGCCTGGCTAATCCTTTTTTTAGCCTTCACATTTTTGTGCGCTCGTGACATGAATCTATAAGGGTAACTGAGCTGGAGCTTCCAAAAAGTGCTTTCGAAATAATCGAACGTTTATTTAGAATTAGCTATTTCTGGTGTTTTTATTTTTTATTCACTGATCCTCTTTCTATCATCCATCATCATATATCATCCTCCTACTTTATGTAAGAATCTATTTTTAATGTTGAAGATTCTTTTTGTTGTTGTTGTTGTTGTTATTTCAGCGAAATCATGAGAGAGTGTGGTGTGGAATCAAACTAGTGATATCAATTTTCTCATACATACTTATACCTGTCATGCCAAATGCCGTTTTTATTACAGCAATCCGTGAAAAGCAAAATAAAATCATTCATACCATAGGAATATCAAATTGTATTGCTGAATTATCCTTTAAATTTAAAGTAGCTGTGTTTCCCCTGTTGGGGGCCGGCGACAAATAACTTTTGTCACGCTTAGCGGAAAAAATCCGTCAAGGTCTTACCCCCTCCCCTCCCCCCTTCTTAGCGGATTTTTTTTTGTTGACAGCACCCCTCCCAACACGTGATGGCGATGTTGAATGGGTCTGCTGTGATGGCTGCCACATTTGGTATCACTCGCCTTGTGCTTTGAAGAAATGGCCTAAAAACAAGCCACAGCGAAGGCGACGATGGTTTTGCTGTTTAGCTTTTTTGTTTACAACTAGTCTTTGTTTGTGCTTAGCTTCTTTCGATAGTGACTTTTTCGATTCGCGCACCCTTTATATTTTGATAACGCTGATTTTTGACTTTGATTTTTTGATTTCTCATAAGAGGATGCATATGATCAGATGTTTTTACGGTTTTAAAAGATATCTTTGTGATATATTGATGATTTTTGTGCATGTATTCTGGAATTAACAGATTTTCATCACACTAAAAAAATATTAGCGGAAAAGCTTCAACCCCCCCACCCCCTTCGCGGAAAAAATCCGTGAAGCGTGACGAAAGTTATTTGTCGCCGGCCCCTTGGTCAGTTGATCTAAGTTTGAAGAAGGGGAATATTGAGAATTTTGCGTTTCCACAGTTGCGTAGATGTTGTTCTACGTACACATTTTGGTATTCTGGATGTGATATATGTTGTCTACTGTATATAGAATTAGTCGTTCTTTTAGTGATCTTCCTCCTGTTTGCCCTAGCTATATATTCTTCGTTGCAACTACTGCTACAATTGATTACATATATTAAGTTTGATGTTTCACAATTAAATGGGGCCTTTACTTTAAATGGTTTGTTGGGTTGTTTAAACTTGAATTCGGACCCTTCTTTGATATATATGCAACAAACACAACTTTTTCCACATTTACTTACTTTTATTAGGTGGGGTTCAATAAAGTCACTCTTACATAATAATTTAGAAAGATTATTGTTTGTTGCATATATATCAAAGAAGGGTCCGAATTCAAGTTAAAACAATCCAACAGATCAACTGACCGTACAAACAGGGAAACACAGGAAGCTAAGTTGATCAACCAATACAGACCTAGTCTAAACCGGAGGAGTTAACACACCCATTTTCCATTTCCATTTCCTAACGTCAGGCCTTGTCAGGAGAGGCGTGCGATCGCACTCGCACGCCCCCACACACGCCTGAATTCTTTGAGGCGTGCGGTTGTTCGCACGCCTGTTTTAACGTTTTTTATATGTGGCGTGCGATCGACCGCACGCCTGAAATTTTGTATGTCTACCTAATCTTTTACAGACAAGTGGGGGAGGTTTAAACTTGTGAACCCCAAACACAAGGACTGGTGTCAATACATTAAAGGTTGACTCTCGCAGTCTTAACTTTTCTTGTCTGATAATGTTTAAACCTGAAGTCCTCTATGGCTAGAGAATAAATCTTTCAATAAGAGAACTAGTGTGGTTGTCAAAGTATAAGAAAAGCAGACAAGCAATCTGTTCATGAACGCATTTGATCGTACATGTAATTAACAATTATGAAGGAAAATCGCGCTTTCATAATGTTTGATCTTTTGAGAAAAGAAATGAAAATTCATTCATTATCAAACATTGATCGACTGTACAACATAAAAAAGTTTCTTCGATAACTTTTGAAAAAATGATCATTCATTTTAAGACGTCACAATAGTATTCCCAAAAGCTGTCAGCTGTCTTTGAAAATATTTAAGCACGAGAAGAAAAAATTTTTAGGTGCTTCATTTAAAAAAATATCTATAAGCAAAAACAGGTGACAATTTCTGTTTCAATATTGCGAAACATGCTGCAACGTGATGTGATATAAATTGATAAACACGTTTTCGAATGTAAATTTCATATTCGACTTTTTTAATAACACATGAAAGAAATTATGTATCTCTTTTCATCGTGGTCGATAACATCATCAAAAACTTCTTTTCAAGAAGATTAATAGAAAAACTTTTTTCATGAACAAGATTAATAAAAGCCTTTTTGATATACAACTGGTACTTTAAAGTAAACAAATATTTAAATAAATTCCGCTGCGTCTAGACAGTGCCAGCTGTTTTTTTACGTTACAAGAACGAACGTATGTAATCTTTTTAAGCTTCGCACTCCATCACACGCCTAAAAATTAGATGGCGTGCGATGATCGCACGCCGCCCTTTTTCTTCCTGACAAGGCCTGTAACGTCAAATATTGTTGCTTAGAAACAGTCTTGTAACCACTTGAAAATCGTCAACAGACGTGAAACGCGTTGTGGCAACCTCCGCCTTGTTTGTGTCTTATTCACCCACCTCTTTACTTTATATATATGTATATAATATATATATAATATATACTTTAGTTCTAGTCAGGTGAAAACTAAGAGAAGTAGTATTGTAAATATTATTGCGTTTGTCGTCACTGATCAAATTATTATAATGTAATATGGCTACGCTCGACATAAAACTGAAAAAAGTCAACAAGATTTACCATGAAGGGGTAAGTAAACAATTTTCATGATAACTATAATATAATATATATATATAATATATAGTGGCATAGTAGTATATAGTAGTGCTAAACTTCGAAAACAATATTGTCCATCAACTAATACAGAGATATTGTCAATGAAATATTTTGATGACATCACAGAGCCGTCACCAAGAACATTTAAGCCCAAATTTTTGGTCACCCCACCCCCCCACATCAGTTATCCCCATTGATCCTCAAGATTTTTTCACCAAAACATTGTGTTCGATTGGAGGTGCAATGCAATTGTTCCTTCGTGTCACCACATGATACTATACTAATCATGAAAAAAAGACTCTCTCCCTTTGTGGCATTACACGGACATTAAAAGAACTTGACCATAAAAATTAAATAAATATATGACTCTATAAAATAAAAGTGGGATGCACAAAGCCGATTATTATATAATAAGACAATAGATTCCTTGTTTAAAGTAAAGTTTCCAAACATATTGAGCGCAAAATTTTATTTAGATTGATTTTTGATATTTTTTGCAATAATGATAAACATGTTCTCATTCATATATTATAACAGGAGAAGATTGCAGGAGTTGTTGTAGTTGATGGACGTGGAGACGTGGTTCATAATGGAATATCTCTCGTCATTGAAGGAACAGTAAACATGCAGCTAAGTGCGAAAAGTGTTGGACTGTTTGAAGCTTTTTATAATTCGGTGAAACCAATAACTCTACTGAGCAGCACTATAGAGATAGCTAAACCAGGAAAATTACCCAGGTAAAAATCGTTCCTAATATACATCTGAAAAATCATTTTTGAAACTGAATCTTCGCTCTATGTGATAACAGAATCATTTGCCTGCTGGATAAAACATTTTTGGCTTTGAAGATTGAATAAAATCAAGGAATTTGCATTGAAATGTATTGCCATGTTTTAAAACCAAGTTGTAATAAAGAAAAATATGTTTACTGACTTTAGCGTCTACTAATTTTGTGGACTGTAAAAGCTCTCAATAAATTTTTGCTGTTAAATATCAACAACTCAGAATGATGCCTTTATATATACAGACATAAAATCTTCATCTATGGTGATAAAGAGTTTGAGTTTAAAATAAGTAAAGTAAACTGAACGTTTTGCCTGCTCACTGCAACTGAAAGCTGACTTACTGCCAGATACATAAAACATTGCTCTAACTGTCACACTATGTAGTCAGTCTATAGCCGATTTAAAAGTATGTTGGACAACGTGACTAGGACTCAAACATGGGTCAGAGCGATTACACCATTGCCTCCCAACATTTTCAGGTTCAGCATAATTAAACTTAAGGATAGGCTTCCACAATATCCTAATGAAGATACTAAGTAACATTGTCAGATTGTTTCTCAGTTTTCCACTAAGCTTGATGCACATGATGATCTTGTTGAACTTGATTATTCTACTGAAAATTTGAATGTTTATTTCCTTTTAGTATTCCAGCATGTTTTGTTATTTTAGCGGTCACACTGAGATTCCCTTCGAAGTTACTCTGAAATGTTTAAGAAACAAAAAGTTGTTCGAAAGTTACCATGGAGTCTTTATCAATATACAAGTAAGTGTTTTTAGAAGGTTTTTTAAAGAATCTATTTCAGTGATATTAGTTATAGTTGTATGGAAGTTGTTGTTTCCAATCTCTTTTAAGCTAATAATGCATTTTGTAAATTATAAATTTTCCATTTTGTTCAAGAAATTATTACTTCCTGCCCCTGATTGACTTCTATTTAGCGCTTTCTTTCATTCAGTATCCACCATTTGTTGTAATTGCTAGCTATTTTTATCAATCAGGTTATTTTATATATTAACCTTTAATTGAGTTGTTTAACCCTATTTATCTCTGGTACTCTTAAGGTTATGGTACTCTTAAGGTTATGAATGAGTAGATTTCCCAAACACATCATAATAATCACTTTTCACTTTTTCAGTACTTGCTGAAAACAGAGATGAAACGTCCGCTATTGAACAAGGATCTGCAGAAAACATGTGAATTTATAATTGAAAATCCTGTAAGTTTGACATGTTTGATCAATCTGCGAGGAATTGACGAGCTTTCTCCCATTCCTGTTTTATTACGTAAAGAGCTCTTTAAGTTCTAAAAGAACAGTTACGTTAGAAGATTTTATTTGTTAGATCAATATTATTGAACTAAATGAAGAGATTTATCATATCATGGACTTCCATCAGGGTTTAATCAAGTGAATTTAGGTCCTAATTCAAGTCACACATGTTTGCACATACCTCAATGAAAACATTCTCTTTATTTCTAGCCAGTGAAGACGATAGAGAAAGGTAAAAAGGTGCCATTCAAAATGTCTCCTGAGTCTATTACAAGCACTAAGAAGAATATTGCATACGTTCCACAGTTTTTGATTAAGGGCTACCTCGAAACAGCTATTTGCCATATATTAGAACCAGTGCGAGGAGAACTGGTTGTAGAGTCGTCAGAAATACCAATCAAATCTATTGAAATTCAACTTGTTCGTGTGGAAACTTGTGGTATTTTGCTTTCCTATTTTCTTCCTCTTCCTTTGAATTTGTTTACGTTGCTTTTTTGTCAGTGTTCACAAAAACCTGAATAGAGATCCGCAAGGAGGAATTTTGGCTTCACTGCCTAAGAGGGCTTCCCTGTTTGAGTTAATGTTTGTTTTTGTGTAGGCTGTGCAGAAGGTTATGCTAAAGATGGTAGGTGGTTTTCTTCACATCTTTTTTCAATTTCCCATTCTTTTTTTCTTTACTTTTGATTGGTTAAAATGTTGCACTTCTTCGTATTTTTATTGTTTAGCTACTGAAATCCAGAATTTACAGGTAATTACAAAATCATCGAATAAGCTGTTTCTATGACAACTGTATTGAGGGATTTTGGTGTTTTTTAATGAATTTCAATTTTAGATTGCTGAAGGTGACGTGTGCAGGAACTTGGCTATCCCAATATACATGATATTCCCGAGACTGTTCACATGCCCAACAACAGAGACACCCAACTTTAAAATTGGTGAGTAGTATAAGGATATATATAGCTCTGTGTTTAAGTTAGGACATTATATGGTTTCTTTCTCCGCTACTATAATTCCCTCACCGTTACGCTCTATTTTTAGAATAGAACTGCCACTTCACTTCAATGAAGTCATTTGCGCCCACTTCACTTCAATGAAGTCATTTGCGCCCACTTCACTTCAATGAAGTCGTTTGCACTTAATAAAAATTTCACAATCAGTTTTCATGTCACTAGCTTGCTACAATATGATCGCTGAAAAAGGTTTTTCTTTTAAAAGAAGTTACCCGTAAAAACCCAATGTTTGTCAAGTGCGATTTCAGTACGCTCCAAAACTCCCCAGCTAAATAAGTCCGCACCAACGATGGCAACTTTGTCGCTTCACGTTACGAAAATCCTCGCTAGAACACTGACGCTAGCGTGCATGACTGTCTTTAAACGGACAATATAGACTGGTGTGACTTAGCTGGTTCTGTTTTGACGTGTCTGTAGATCCGTCATTGACTCATCGTACTCGATAGTAGCTGCTCTTCATTGTGTCAACAAAAGTATGCTTAACGTGGACTCATAAGAGAATGCAATAGCACAGTCTCACTTGGGGAAAGTTTCAGTCCTACTTCTCGCATAATGGAGTATATTGAAAGTTATGGCTAAAACTAAACATTAAGGCTTTGATTAATATGTCTTTCATCATAACGTTGTTGTGGTCGAATTTAGACCGCTATCCTTAACACGTTGGCTAGAGTCTTTTTTTTTTCTTTAGAATTCGAATTGAATGTAGTTGTGGTGTTCAAAAATGATCATCTGGTCACAGAAAACTTCCCGATACGCGTCTATCGATAAAAGTGTTTATATTTCTTTAGTTAGCCTCTTATATACAATCCTTCTTATGAGAACTCAAATAATTTCTTATGCATTATTTTAACGAAATAATTCATGGATCCTCTTTTAAAGCCTTCCTTTAAACGCCTTTGTAATAGCGCCCCCTTCGGTTTATAGTTCTTTGTAAAAGGGATCTCACTTAAACGATTCAAGGTTTTGGTTATTCAAGTTGTTTTACAAGATTTACACATTCTAATTATTGGGATGACGAGACAATGAAAATATTGTACATTTTGGAAAACTTATAATAATTTAGATGATTTAAATTTTTTATATTTTTGTTTTATTTCTAGTAGTTTTTCGACTTCTTTAGGAGACCAACATATTATATCTTTCAAAATGACTTCAAATACTGAATTGAAATCTTATACATAGGGCCCGTTTGCACTTTCTAGAAAAAGTGTTAAGGTCTCGGGTGCTTCGAGTCACGTGTATGTTGTATTAATGTATCACGTGGCGCAGTTCTGATTATTTCCTACAAGAAAAAATCGATGGTTTTGAAAATTTCAAAAACTTCTGCTTGTCGAAGTGTTAAATCTGTCATTTATGGAATAGCAGCTTTTTCTATCAGTCCATGGGAAATCTGTTACAGTTCATCGAACAAGATACGAGCAGTAATTTTGTCAGTTTTGGTTAAACGAGCAAATAATTGCGCCATGCCTTGTTTTTTGAAACGAAAATATCAGGCGTTAAATATCAGGCGTTAAATATCAGGCACTAAGATAACAGATCAATTGTTAGATTTACGAATTTGTTTTCTATCATCCTAAGTTAAACAAACGATATTGATAACGCCTCTTTGGCGTTATAACATGTGATTTTTTAAAGCTAGCATTTCTTCTTTTTGAAGTTTATTATATCTCCTTCTGTTAACACAGGAAATGGTGAGAATTAAAACTGGTGTTGTTGCTGTGTTGCGATCAAATCCGTTAAAAGTATTTCGAGCAAACGTCAATACGTTGACGGCATTGGCGTCGGCGTTCGATAAACAACTTCCGTCGTCGTCATCGTTGGATAATCAAGAAAAAACAGTCGGTTTATTTGGCGTACCGCAACTTACAAGTAGTGGCGGTTTTTATGAGTTGAAAGAAGACGTGTTGACGGAAGCTGATCGACTTGTCAGCAAGATTATACGTACGACACATCCAGCCGACGTCGTAGCTGGTTTTGATGAATTGTCGAATGAACTGTGCAAAGTAGCCGACTTAGCTGAATTTGTGAGACTCGCTCACCCTGACCAGCAATTCGCGAAAGCCGCTGAGAATGCTTCGTTCGAGATCGGAGGCTTCGTCGAAAAACTTAACACTCATTATGAGTTGTACAGCGCCTTGAAAAACTCGTTGACCACTTCTCCACATGAACTCGACTCAGTGACGAAAATTGTTGCCGATCTCTTCCTGTTCGATTTTGAGCAAAGTGGAATCCATCTTGCGAAAGACAAACAAAAGTTGGCTGTGGAATTGCACCAAGCTGCTCTCATGCTTGGTGCCGAATTTGTTAGTAACGTTAGCAATTCGAGAAAATATCCTTTGGATCTGTGGCCGAGAGACATTCCCATACCGTACACCATGGAGGAGGGCAACGAAATCGTTGTAGATAGTACTTACGGTACGTCTAGTAATGACCTACTGCGCGAGGCTAGTTACAAAGCCTATATGTCTTCGTGTAAACAGCAACTGAAATTGTTCGAAAGTTTATTGTTTATACGCGACCAGTTGTCTACTTTGCTTGGATTTCAATCGTTTGCTCACAGAACGTTGAAAGGAACTATGGCCTCTAGTCCAGATAACGTTAGCACTTTTCTTGAGAAAACTCTTGAGATGTTGGATGTACCACTACAAAAGGACATCGAATCATTGAACGAATTCAGAAGACGTTACCATGGGGATCAGGGTGACCTGAGACCTTGGGACGTGAAAATGTACACGAGTTTGATGACGTCACAGATGTATAATTTATCCTCTCGGAAACTCTCCGAATATTTCTCGGTCGGTGCGTGTATGAACGGACTCAATCTCGTGTTCTCGTCGCTGTATGGTGTCTCCTTAAAAGTTGTCAATCCTGGCCATGGAGAGGTATGGGCACCAGATGTACAAAAACTGGAAGTGTGTCACGAGACGGAAGGAATACTTGGTTACATTTATTGCGATTTCTTTCAACGGTCTGGGAAGCTTCCACAAGATTGCCACTTCACTATAAGAGGTTCGTCTTCACTTTTCTTCTACACTATAGCAATGGAGTGGGCATCTCTACTTCAGTTAGTTTGAACCATTGCTATTTATCATATAAAGTTTTTGTTTAAAGATCTTTCAGCCTCGTTTTATTATTATTACGGTAGCAGCGATAGCGAATACCGTATTAAAACACCCGTGGACTCCTACTCCTCCTCCTCCTCCTCCTCCTCCTACTACTCCGGCCGAAATGGCAATTAGTCTGTGATTTAGAGTCTGCGAGACTCTACTAATAACGCAATGTAAGTTCTAATGAAGGAACGCGGCCTTCGAATTTTGGAAGCTTTAACAAACATTTAAAAGTAGATTGCGTTTTGTTTCAAAAGTACATAATCTGATATTTTGTAGCTTAATCCATGAAAGATTGAATTCTTATCAAATAGGCCTACATAAAAATGGGACTTTTAGTTAATTACGCTAACTGAAAATACTTGATATGTTGCTTTTCTTGACGATAAAACTTATCAGTTCAAAATTTCTTATCAGTTGTTAGCTAACTATACACTGTGTTTCTGTATTAGGGCTTTCATTCAAAGATCTAGTTCAAAAAGGCAGTTATTTGTTTGAATTCATTTTTGGTTTCATGAAATTATAATTAAAAACATTATATATATATATATTTTTTTTCGAAACGCGTGGGTTTTTTTTCTACACATAGTCTTACAAAAAATAAAAAAATCATATACAGCTCACGCATGTATAATTCTTTTGTCTTTAATAAATTAATTTCTGGTGGTTTATGATTAGACCCTATTTACACTAATTAATCATTTTCATCGAATTTATCGTTAATGCCTGTTTCCACCAGTGAAAGCCTCAAAGAACTTTGTAGTAACTTTTCATAACTTTAAGTACAATTGCTGCTACCGTTTTGCGCCATCTGGCTCTTGTTTATTATTATTACGAATGTTTACCCAGGATAGCCTCTTCGTTTCCTTAAAATGAGGGTTTTGCGAAGGAGGTGCTAGAGTATTAATTATTGTAATGACAGGAACCTCTCGACTTTGAACCCAACATCACTTTTTGTCAGGAATTATGTAAACCAGTGCGACATTCCATTTGTTTAATGATTTTATATCATGTCCTGACCGCTTCTTTTTTCAAACCTTTGGTTTCATACTCTTTAACCACGTGCTTTTTTTAGGCGGAAAACTGTTAGAAGATGGTTCTTACCAATTACCTATAGTCAGTCTCATTTGCAACTTTCCAAATCCCAACCGAGACGTTCCTTCACTGTTGACACAGAACATGGTGGAGAATCTTTTTCATGAGATGGGACATGCTATGCATTCTATGCTTGGCAGGGCTAGGTATGATGTAGTATACTTGTTATATTGTAAGGAAGTAAGTAACTAGGTGTTTTGAAGTTTGTACCGGTTGATTCTTCTACCGGGTCATTTATAACTCCGTATTTGAGATCTGACTTGCTTGGAAAGCAGTGTGTAGTCAGCTGGTTTTAAAAGCGCATTCTGATGGGGCGTTGAGTATCGAAATACGACATTACTGGGCCGTTATACCATTGCTGCACATATATCGCATGTTGTCTGTCTATAAGCAAGCCTGACCTTTACAAGTGAACCTTATGACCTGTGTTTGGAGTTGAGTTGAGTGTATTTAAGTGCTCCTACTACCTGTCGTAGTGTGTCCATTAAGGTTGGGTGAGTGTGTCCATTAAGGTTGGGTGAGTGTGTCCATTAAGGTTGGGTGAGTGTGTCCATTAAGGTTGGGTGAACTTCAATAAGTTTAACTTTCACTAACGGTTTGTTTATTAAGTAATGTCCGGGTCAAGAAATTCGATCATCCAAACGAATGGTCTGAAGTTCTCGTGCAAAGGCGAAGCAAATTTGAGTAAAAATGTTTTTGTTGTTTGATCACGCCCAGGAAAGGAAATTAAGAAACTCGCCTGAGCACGAAGTTGATTTATTTTTATAAATATTTATGTTTAAGATATCAACATGTGACCGGCACTAGATGTCCGACCGACTTCGCTGAAGTTCCTTCGATATTAATGGAATACTTTGCTATGGACCCAAGAATACTGCCGCTGTACGCCAAGCATTACAAAACAGGACAACCACTTCCCGACGATATCATCCGAGGTATAAGTCAACCATCATTACCATGAGTGAATCATATTAAAATCTATAACCAACAACCATTATGAACCTGGTTGCCTAGCAACGACCATTTAAAGTGAAAAGAAAAAGTTACAAAATTAACGGTCACCGAGTTATGGCGTCATATATGCAAAACCGTAATAACCAATCAACGTTGTAATTGTCACGTTTTTTTCAGTATGTTTTACGTTTTTTGCGCCGCACTTATAAGTTAATATTTACAGCTAACTACTATCCATGGTCTGGCCAGATTTGGGCGTGTGTACAGTACCTAATGTGCATCTGAACATGTATGAGTGACCGATATGTGGATTATTTCCATATGTTTAGGCTTGATCCAGTCGAAGAAGCAATTTCTGAGCATCGACTTGCAAACACAAACGTTCTTTTCACTTGTCGATCAAAAGTTCTACGGTGTTCATCCGTTGGGAAAACCCACAACAGAAGTTCTGAACGACCTTCACCGCCAGTACAAGCCAGTAACACAAGCGATTGGTGAGTTAGTGACACCTTAGGTCAATTTTGAAATGTAGTGCCCACTTCATAGCCAACCTGCCTTATTGAAAAGTCATAGTTTATAGATTTGACAAGGTGAGAGTTGGTCTCTTCTCTTGTTGTCCGTCTAGGAGAATTGTCGGCTATGTGGTTTGATGCAAACTGTAAAACGCTTTATTGCAGGATTGCTGCAATATGTGGAACGTCCTGGAATTTCTGGGGAAATGGGTTGTTGCTTATTTTCGTTCGAACTTTCATTTTCGGAATTTTTTTTCCCCTTCCTAGACACTTCGTGGCATCTTCGCTTCAGTCATTTTCATAGCTATGCTGCGAAATATTACGCTTACGTTTGGAGCAAAGCTGTGGCTTCGCGAGTATGGTATGAGTGTTTTTATGATGAGCCGTTGTCTCGAACTGCTGGTGAAAAGTACAGACAAACAATGCTAAAGCACGGTGGAGGAGTTCCTCCTCAAAAGATGGTGGAGGACATGCTTGACAGAAAGGTTTCTATCGATGATTTGGTGTCATCCTTACACGAGGATTTGAAAAAATAAACTTTTTTCAAAAAAAAATGTTGTTATCATTGACGATGAGATTTCCTCTTTGTTATATATGACGACGTCCTAATGAAGATGTTTTCGGAGGAAAAATTTCTATTTTTTTATCTGTATATTATTCATCCCAATCTACCTCGCTCCTTCGGTTTCTGGTCATTTTCGTGATGGCGTTTCATTTTCGTGATGGCTTTATTTACATAGCTTTGCAGATGGGGGCGGTATATTAATATTTGGTTCTCTCTCACCACAAACATAACAATTATCGACGATATTACTACAGGAGACCTCTAATCACGTTGGAACAATTTCGGAAAAGAAACACCTGGCCAGTTGGGTCTGGAAATAACAACGACCTTGTACCCAGGTCCACTTTTCATCCGTTGAAAAGACCTGGGAACAAAGACTAATTTCGTCTTGTTCTGTCTTAAAGATAAGATAAGGTCTTGTGCAAACATTTACAATTAAAATTTTTTTTCGTTAATAAGCAGCTGCATTTTCAGGAGAAGAAAGGAGATAACTCATCCAGCCAGCTTTGGATTTCATGACGGAAAGACGACTCAAGCCGAACGTTTTCATTCGTTATGACGTAGCGACTGCGAGTTTCGAAACCAAATGATACAGCTATTACGGTTTGTTTCTTTCATATATCGGCCAAATGCACGAAGAAGGACAATTTAATCACACCTTACGTTTTGACCTAATAATAAAACTGCGTGTGATTTAGATTGATACCTAGCCTGAAGTTGTCTGATCATTTGCTTTTCACATTCTCTTGAAAGCTGCATAAAAATATTTACAGCAGTACTGTCTTATCGCGTTAATTAACCAGTAAAATTGTAAGACATCCTGAAAAAGGCTCAGAAAATAAGAACAGAATGTCGCTGATTGTTATGATAATAATGGCGTGTGAAATGAAGAAAATAAAACAAAAAAAAAACACAAATTTCTTAGAGTTAATTTCCTTCTTCATTTTTTGATATTTAAGTTTATGTAATAATTTATTCATTTTCTCTCTGGCTGTTTTTTATATAGGCAGCTGCACGTGTTTATTTTCTGATTTTTACTTCGATCTTTTAAAAGAGAAAGTCTCAATATTCTAAATGGCTAACCAACAAGAGTGTTCTTCCAAAAAGAAATCTCCTACCTGTTCTCCTCCTGGGTGCTTCCTTCTCAATGATGGTAACTTAACGGTTGAAATCAATGTGGGTGGAAAAACATTCGTGACATCACTGCAAGCCCTTTCGCGAGAAAAAGGTTCGAAATTAAACGATTTGTCGAGTATAACTGTCGGACGTGATAATGCCGGCAGACGATTTATCGATCGGGACGGGCGACTATTTGGTTATATACAGGAGTATTTACACCATGGAGAATTGAGAGTACCGGAGACCTTCAATCAACTACAGCTCTTAAGAAATGAAGCAAGCTTTTATAAACTTGACAAATTACGTGAAATCATCGAGGAGAGACTGGCAGAAAGACGGCAGGTGATATACAAGCCGACAGACGTCAAAAGTGGTTGGCATCTGACACTGACAGAACACTCCATGCATAAAATACGACTCCGAGAGAACATCGAAACCGTGCTCAAACAAACGCTGTTTATTTCGGTTGCCGGTCACGTGGCTTCCTGTCGGAAAACCTTTGGTTCTACACTGAGTATGGATCGAGAATCAATCGAGAAAACGGATCGGTATTCGTGTCGGTTGTATTTGACACATACGTGTTTAGCACAAGCGTTTGAGATTTTACAAACTGAAGGTTTTGAGTTGATAACATGCCTTGGCTACAATGCCGACAATCAGATCAAAAAGATGGATGGAAGTCCAAAGAGCTGGATGATTCTGACAAACTATTTTTTTGCAAAATCCATGTGAAGGGCTATTGTTTTACGTCGGAAGGTAGCTAGGTGCACAGATTAAAGTAGCCCATTTATATCATTTGTATTTGCTTTTGTGTTTTGGTTAATGTGCACCCACCGCCCTTCTTGATACTATACAAAAAGAATGGGAATGAAGTTGTTAAACATTTATTGTTTCTTTTATCACTTGAAAACGACAGTGAGAATTGTAGTAGAAAATGTCACATTAGAAGATAATGCCGAACCGTGGTTTCAATATATGTCTTTTTCATTCTTCATTCTTTGGCTTAATTATTACTACTAATTTCTAAATCAATGTTACTTTCTACATATATTGAAACCACAGTGCGGTATTATTTTCTAATGCGACATTGTTTTCTAATACAGAATTTTTTCAAGTTTTTTTTCTCTGATCACTTCCACTTGCTCCCATTCGCATTTTAAAAGTAGACTCACTTGAAGAGCTTTCGTCTTTACGAAACCAACTCGTTACCATTCCATTTAAATTTTCTAAAGATGAAATAGCAAATAACAGCTGAAAACATGTGAGGTGTCTTGGGGACGAGAGAAAGGTTCACCTGAAAACTTGTCATGATGTTATCATCATGTGGATACCATGTAAAAATGACCTATGTAACCTATGTAAGCTTCTATTCTGTTTTTCAAAATGATTAATTCAGAATCATAAAAAAAATCGTGCATGGCCCGATGGCCTTAAATGCGGGGTAAGACAATACAAATACCATATTAAGTCTTCTTTTTAATCTCAGTGAATATGTTTCGGGGAATATGATAAATTGGGAATTATGCATATTCACCGGTTATTATGCATAAAAACCCTAACCCTTACCCTAAACCTATCGAGCATTAAGTAAAATAACTGGTTAATATGCATAATCCCCAAATTTATCACAATCCTCGTAACATATATATTACTTAATTTTATGATAGTCGATTTAAATGCTGTAGTCTAACTTTTTGTATATCGACTTTAATTAAAGAAAGAATAAACTAGCATGTAGCTTTAGCTAAAAAATGCCCCCGCGCTCAAGCATTCCAATGTGTACACACAGCAAGCTATACATTGCAAGCTATACAACGGAAACAAAAACAAATTTTTGTCCGAAAACTCAAAAAAATTCAGATGAATGTTTTTGCAAGTCTTTACACAGAAACAAATATATACATTTAAACTTTTGTTAACATTGTATAAACTAAACACAATAAAAACAAGAAGAATTGCGAGCATGATCATTTCGAAATGGGAGATCAGATTTGAAAACTCCTTGACGGATGGTCTTCACGGTTTTTCGCTTACGTTGTAATTGAGTTAAACTTTCTTTAGGATAACTTTTTTTTTATTGATGCTAATATACCTTTCAAAAAGTGTAATAAAGGCTTAACAAGTAATATCAGAAAGTATTTGCTACAAACAAAAGAAATGTGTGAACTGAAACCATGGATACGTATTTTATAATCAAAACAAGATTTGTTAAAGAAATTCTGTAAGAGCCAAAAGAAAAAAAACAAACTTTTTTTAAAAAAAAATCAAAGCAAAAAATCCATTAGAAATCTGCGTTTTAAACTTTGATTCAAAACAAAAAGTAGCCAATGTTTATAAAAAAAAAACAACAAGAAAATGTAAAAAGCTTTTACTGATCATGATCAAACACTAGTATGATTAGGTTTGGCGCGAGGTGGACAGTTAAAATAGAAAAACACGAAGAAAGACAATTTGTAATATAGCTTTCTTGCATACACAGAAATCCAATTAAAATCTTTGCCAAAAATTAGTGCGTTGAACAAAGTTTATTGAATGAAATATTTAGAGCTAAAACATATATATACAAAAATAAAATGTATGGTTGGCAAAATTTCAGATTTCAAGCTGTGCTTCAAAATCCTTGTCGTTCACTTCACTAAAACAACACAAAAGTAACACGAAAAATATCTAAGCAATTTTAGCATACGATCTTCCTAAATAACATAGTATAATACAATAATAAATTAGGAAAGAGATACGAAAAAACATTCTGTCTTTCCCACTTACAGTACCATGCTTTGAAACGGAAAAAAAGCAAAGTCAGCTAATAATTGCATTCCACCGTGTAACGTCAACACGAAAGTTGGAGGATGATGATGATGATGATGATGATGATGAACAAAATCGGAAACTGACATTCGCCTATCTCGTGAAACTAATATGCCTCCTCGCTCGCTTACGCTCGCTGCGGGGGCAATAAATAAAATAAATAAATAAATAACCATAATGCAATGCACTAATTCTTGCTTTGACATTTCTTTGAGCACTGTTCGAAATTAGCTTTGAGAATATCGGTTTTGCTCGTGACTCTATAATTTATTCCATGGAAGCATTATTAATAATTTTTCTCATTGCGTTGTGTAACGGTATTACCTATTAAGACCAACCTCGTACCCAGGGTTTCTTGCCTTTTCGATATACGATATACGCCGCCGTCCGTATATCGAAAAGGCAAGAAACCCTGGGTACGAGGTTGCTATTAAGACATTGCTGCTCTTTGTTCAATAATTGTTGTATATATAAGTCCATGCTCGAACAGACATTTTCGATTATAAAAAAAAGTGGTTAGGAAATATTCTTATTTCATGGTTTTTTTCTAGAAAGAAATGGATAGCCTGGTTTCCAAGGTCGTCTAGCCTGGTTTTAAGGTTTGATTATCATCTTTGAAGCAATCATAATAGATGTAGAAAATCCACCCACGCTCTCTTATATATCCATAACTATATATTCATAACTACTATTAATCAAGTCATTTTTAATGTTTATGAGGTATTACGGGTGATGCCGCCTTCCGTTGAAAATTAGGAATGGAGGATGCAGCAGAGAGGGAGACGGAAGCAAGCTATTCAAGAAACAATATGTTGGATACAGGCTATATTTATTGAGAATGAATATAAGTAGTGTATTGAATGTGGCAAAGGGGCTTTGTAGATATCGCAGATTTCAAATAGATATCACACCTCAATTTAACCTTGAATTTAAAGATGTCGCCATGGAAACTGATAACTATGTACTCCGAATGACATTTTTCGTGAGTTGTCTATTTGAAATCGGATATAGTTCTTATGCTCCACATGTACTGTATTAACGCCGTATTGACGCCGAGGGTATAGCGTTAATGTGCGGCGTAGAAATCAATTCAAATACAAACAATCAAATAAAACTTAAAGAAAAAGAAACTGTTCTTAGCTCGGTTACCTCACTCGCGCATGCGCAAGCCCATGCAGCACAGAACCACTTAAAAACACGACGACCCGGGGTAAACATGTGTAAATACGATGTATCTGTTGGAAACTGGTTACTAGTTTGCACTGCCTCATTTTTTGAACCGACTTAACATCTAAATCTTCTGCATTACGCCTCGAATTACACAGCATCTAGTGACCCTATCTTCTAATTAAAAAGCAGGTAAATTTCTATAACCAATTCGTTATAAACTTGAATGTAGACGAAAGCGCAAACGTTTACATCTCATCCGGAAAAACGATCTCTCGTTTCCTAAATGGAACTAAAGACAGGTAAGGCTTATGGGCTTTTATACAGGGTGGGCTTATATTAGGAGTAATGGGGTACACGTCATTATAAGTAACGATCAAAATGCACATGATCAATATCGATTTAAAAATAGGTATTAATATTTTTGCGGTGAAAAATATGGAGTCGTTAGTTGTTTCGTTTGCTAAGGAAGCTATTAAGTCACAGTTTTTATTTTCCCATATTCAGAAGATGATTTCATTAGAACAATTTATTCCTTAGTACGTAAAGGAAGTTAATTAAATGTCGCGGCTAGAACTTTTTTCAATAAAACTTTCGGGAACGGAAAGATTCAAGAATTTGTAGTGTCTTTATCACAAGAATAAATGTATATATATACAAGTTTGGAAAAAGTAAAAAATAATTCTAGTTTAACTTCTGGCCCTTACTCATTCACTCACTTACTCATTCCAGTAGCGGATCTATTGGAAGACACAATTTGTGTAGGAGAGTGTTAGCAATTCAAACATAAAAGAAAAACGTTCAGATAATCCCATTGGTAATATAGATTGAATTCACAAATTATGTTAATGCGCTTCTCCACAAGTTGCGACTAACCTCTAGACCCTTCACTGCATTCAGTGTTACTATTAGCACAGTCTGGAATTTTGTTTGAGGTGAAAAAACCTTCCATGTTTCTTTGATTTTGAATCCACAAAAGCAGAAACGTTCGCGAAAATTGTCAAACAATCGCAAAATTCTTTACCCTAGCTACAGTTCGCAAAACATATCATTCCGAAATCATAACACAAAATGTTTTTAGAAACTGATACAGCAGAACGTATCATCCAAACTGAAGACCAGGTTATTTATAACTTTTTGTACAGGTGTCAGTGTGTATTTGGAAAGAGTTCCAACTGCACTGTACTGACCCATAGTGATTCTGATTGACAGGTTGCTGCAACATGCTATCAGAGACGAAATCGGGAGTTAAATGCACTTGGTATAAAAGAAAGGATTTAGAAATCAAATAAAGAAAAAAAGAAAAAATAAATAAAAAAAGATATAAGCAACGATGTCGAATGTTCTGTCGTTCTGCTGATGAAATTAATTTATAAAATTGGATTGCATTTACGATAGTTTCATCAGCCTTGGAATTTTAAACATCCATCAGTTTGGCTTCGGTTCAAATTAATTTTAAAACTAATTAAAACTAAAGATCAGTTACCACAAAAATGATGACAAAATGAGAGACTTTTACATTGACATAGCTACATGTTCTATCTAATCTCCATACGCCAGTTAAATGTAGCAATGTAACAAAAAAATTTGAACGTGCAGAGAGCAACTAAAACAAATGGGTGAAAGGTAGAAATCTCAATTCGACATACTATCCATAGAACCAGAGTAATTGAGCCCTTCAGGGGTTTGTTATTTAATGAATGTTCTGTCTCTCTGGCAACGATCAAATAGCATCCTAGATAATAAGCATTGGCGTGTAGAATTATAGAGCCAGCCAATCAAATATTCGCTTAGTGAAAGTTATGTTATGCTTACAAGACTTAAACAGCTTTTGGTCTCATTTGTGACACGGCCAGGCTCGGTCTACTCTGGATATTTGACACATTAACACTTCTCATTGACTCATATGCTTGAAAACAACCATATGCTTGGTGACATTTTAACAACAAGAATTATAAACTTGGCCAAACAATGAAGCATTTACAACGGGGATCCAACCAGTATCTACAGCAGACACAGATGAGGTCATGAATGTAATGATGTAATTTACGAGAAGGCTATTGTCAGGTAATCATTCATCAAAAACACGGAAAGTGCGAACTAGATCATTTTTGGATCACGAGTGCAATTAAAGGAAAGCATAACTTCCTTCTTGTTAAGGCATAAACGATACTGTAGAATGAAATTAAAAAGGCTTGGACACAAGGAAATAAAGGCATAATTGCGCTGTGATTAAAGGGGAAACATCTCTCACACATCAATTCATAATTTCAACCGCAAATTGAAAGGAAGGGCTGAATGAAAACTACTTACACTTTCGAATGTTTTTCTATTATTAATTTTCCAGTACTTGCAATTAACAGTAATGGACGAGGAAGTAACTCTCCTATAAAAGCCCTAAAACAAATGCATCAGGTTCAGTTGAAAAGTGCTTCAAGTAAAGTTAAGAATAAAGAATATCAGAAAGGTAAGCGTTGAAGACTTTTATGATGTTTATGCTGGAGGTTCTGTTGCTTGTTTTGTTATTTTGTATTATGTTTGTATATTTGTTTATTTAGAAGGATGAAGCTGATTTTTTGGTTCTTTGTTATTTGCGCTGTTACAGGTAAATTGAATGTCTTCTGGACCATTGAGAACTTGCAAACAATTGAGAACGTATAATCTTTAACTATACCACTAAACTTGTGATTGTTTCAATATACTTTATGATTGGGATGCAAGATTTCGATGCAATATTAAGTTCAATAAATGTTAAGTTAACACTTTCGAGGATTTCATGAAAGTATTTGTTTCGCTTTCGTCTGCAAATGAAGTGATTTTATCATTTTCTTGTCAGACAATGACACTGACCTGCTTCATATTGATTTTAGCATACGCAGCTGAAAATGAAAAAAAGGATGCCAAAAAAGAAGGTGCACAGAATCCAATTTCATTTTCTGCAGATGGAAATCTGCAAATGTGGTTGTTCATTGTGTAACTGATGAACTTCTAGGAGACGAATCTCTTGATTCGCAGTGGCGTTTACGATCTACGTTGTTACAAAAGTTTCTTCAAATCAACAGCAAGTTTCTTCGCTTTTAGATAATCTTCAAAGTGATGATGTAAACTTGGATGAATTGTTATCAAAAATGATCGTAAACCAAATCGGTAGGGAGATCACTTTAACTCATTACATTTACGCCTTCACTACGCCTTCATAGATGTTACATTTACTCCCTGATCGATATTACATTTGCGCCTTCATAGATATTTAATCCTTCTCATAGATATTGCAAACGCCACAAATATACTCTAATCCGTGGATAAGTTTTAAAGTTTTGGGATAAAATTTGTTGATTTTGCGTTTGTTGTTTAGAGAAAGATGACAAGCTTGAATCACTTCTCTCTGACAATGATGGTGAGTTTTATCCTGACAGATGAAAACATTCCCCCATGCAAAAATGTCCAACTATTATAATACTTTTTCATTTAGATGATGATGAGATTGAATTAGATGAGGATGATTCCGCAGAAAATAACGGTAAGTTGATAATAAAAAGAAGGATTCAAAGATAAAACATTTGTAAAAGCTGCCTGCCTGCCTGTTGTAGCTACCCTAACTCAACTAACGCTGAAGGTTAAACGAAGTTCTTGTTTATCGTAAATATTTTACTGTTTTGAATAGACATGGAAGAACATGATCCGTGGGGAAGACGCCGCCGCCGCCGACGACGTCGCCGATGGATTAGAATTCGTGGAAGAAAGATCATACGAAAAGTTCGAAGATTCATTCGAAAAGCCAAGCCGTACTTCTGCAAAATCTATCCTACAAACCCAGCATGCTATTTGGGAAAATAAGATTTTCAGAAAATGTTTTGCTATGAACTCTTTGTTAAATTGATTTGTATACATTTGTATTCCTTTTTGATAAAAATTTGTTGAACTTAACGAATTTTTGTTATTCCTGATAATTCATTTCTAAAATATATGTTGAAATGAGCGTTATAAAGATTGGTACTGAAGTCATTATGCACCATTGATGCACTTTTTTCCAAATGGAAAAGTAGAATGGGGAACAAGGGAACATGGTTTTTTTTTGGCTTTTTGATCACGTTAGTAATTAAGATCATTGCATCTGTTTCTTCCCAAGCACAATATTAATATCGTAATTGGCTGGATCCTGCTTTCGTGAGTTACAACATGGATGGTCTGACTCAGCCCCTTTGTCTAATATCTGCAGTCGAATACCTGATCTGTGTCTGTTAGAGTAGCGAAATCGTTGAAACAATTAATAAACTGCATGAAAACGAGGTCGGATGTATTAAACTAGGTTAAACAGAAATTCAAAGAAAGTGTATTGTTATCCGGTAGTTTCCTATTTCTTACCATTTTTAAGTGAAGTGAAAGAGTATACAGTGAATGAACAGTGGCCTTTGCATTTTTGTGGCTAAAAAAATAAACAAGGCGTTTGTTAACAAAAACAAAAAGACGATTATCGGTAGCTAATTGAGGAAGATACATTAAACGTTTAACGGATAATTTCAGATGATAGTTATTGCCATTGGATATTTATACAGGATTATCTTTTTCCATAAAAGAGGGGATAAGAAGGGCAGGCTAAGGGCAGGCAGGCTAAGGGCAGGCTAATTAGGACCAAGAAAATTTTATTGGACTAGAATGGCTTAAACTGTAGAGGTTATGTAACTTGGGCACTTTTCTCTAAAATTTGTTGCTATCCCAGAAAGGCGACTGTTTTTCCATGCAGGTATGTTTTTTCTATAGATAAAATGACAAAATTTTATTTTTCCTTATAATTTCCTTTGTAGTTAGAGTTTTCGCGGGTGCATTTTTTCGCGAGTTTGTTACGAGGGAAATTCAAATGTTCTTGGAAGTTAGAAGAAGCGGCCGATGATTATTTAATCGACGAGGAGTCGGATGATGACGTTTGCATACAATAAAGTTTTATGACACGTGGACCTTTGTGTCGAGTAGCTTCTTCGAGAACGCTTTAGAGCGAGTGCTGATCAGCTTTGGACCGTCTTTGTCGAGATATTTAAATTATGCCACTTATCAGGCCCCAACCCAACCAAAAACATATTTTTACGTAAAGGCTGATGTTCCAAAACTTTCGGAACAGTTTGTCAAAAGTTCTTAGTTCGGTTACCTCACTCACGCATGCAAGCCCATGCAACACATAACTACTTAAAACACGACGACGAGTAAACCTGTCTAATTATGATACAAACTGTCGGGAAATGGTTACTAGGTTGCACAGTTTCATTTTCTGAACAGGCAAAAATGGCAAATCTTCTGAATTACGCCTCGAATTACGTAGCACCTAGTGACCCTATCTTCTTAAACGTATCTAATCAAAAAGCAAGTAAAATATCTATAAAGAATTAACGACTTGAATCTCTCGTTTCCTGGGGGATAATTATACACAGGTAATGCTTATGGGTTTTTATACTGGGTGGGCTTATATTTTGAGTCATGGGGTATACGTCATTATAAGCAACGATCGAAATGCACATCACCAATATCGATTTAAAAATAGATATTAATATTTTTGCAGTAAAAGATATGGAGTCATTAGTTGTTTCGTTTGCTAAGGAAGTCATCAAGTCCCAGTTTTTATTTTCCCATATTCAGAAGATGATTTCATTAGAACAATTTACTACTTAGTACGTAAAGGAAGTTAATTAAATGTCGCGGCTAGAAATCTTTTTCAATAAAACTTTTGGGAATGGAAAGATTCAAGAATTTGTAGTGTCTTTATCACAAGAATAAATGTATATATACAAGTTTGCAAACAGAAAAAAATAATTCTAGTTTAACTTCTGGCCTTTACTCATTCAGTCACTTACTCATTCCAGTAGCGGATCTATTGGGAGACACAATTTGTGTAGCAGAGTGTTAGCAATTCAAACATAAAAGAAAAACGTTCAGATGAAATTAATTTATAAAATTGGATTGCATTTACGATAGTTTCATCAGCCTTGGAATTTTAAACATCCATCAGCTTTGGCTTCGGTTCAAATTAATTTTAAAACTAATTTTAAAGATCAGTTGCCACAAAAATGATGACACAATGAGAGACTTTTACATTGACATAGCTACATGTTCTATCTAATCTCCATACGCCAGTTAAATGTAGCAATGTAACAAAAAAATTTGAACGTGCAGAGAGCAACTAAAACAAATGGTTGAAAGGTAGAAATCTCAATTCGACATACTATCCATAGAACCAGATTAATTGAGCCCTTCAGGGGTTTGTTATTTAATGAATGTTCTGTCTCTCTGGCAACGATCAAATAGCATCCTAGATAATAAGCATTGGCGTGTAGAATTATAGAGCCAGCCAATCAAATATTCGCTTAGTGAAAGTTATGTTATGCTTACAAGACTTAAACAGCTTTTGGTCTCATTTGTGACACGGCCAGGCTCGGTCTACTCTGGATATTTGACACATTAACACTTCTCATTGACTCATATGCTTGAAAACAACCATATGCTTGGTGACATTTTAACAACAAGAATTATAAACTTGGCCAAACAATGAACCATTTACAACGGGGATCCAACCAGTATCTACAGAAGACACACATGAGGTCATGAATGTAATGATGTAATTTACGAGAAGGCTATTGTCAGGTAATCATTCATCAAAAACACGGAAAGTGCGAATTAGATCATTTTTGGATCACGAGTGCAATTAAAGGAAAGCATAACTTCCTTCTTGTTAAGGCATAAACGATACTGTAGAATGAAATTAAAAAGGCTTGGACACAAGGAAATAAAGGCATAATTGCGCTGTGATTAAAGGGGAAACATCTCTCACACATCAATTCATAATTTCAACCGCAAATTGAAAGGAAGGGCTGAATGCAAACTACTTACACTTTCGAATGTTTTTCTATTATCAATTTTCCAGTACTTGCAATTAACAGTAATGGACGAGGAAGTAACTCACCTATAAAAGCCCTAAAACAAATGCATCAGGTTCAGTTGAAAAGTGCGTCAAGTAAAGTTAAGAATAAAGAATATCAGAAAGGTAAGCGTTGAAGACTTTTATGATGTTTATGCTGGAGGCTCTGTTGCCTGTTTTGTTATTTTGTATTATGTTTGTATATTTGTTTATTTAGAAGGATGAAGCTGATTTTTTGGTTCTTTGTTATTTGCGCTGTTACAGGTAAATTGAATGTCTTCTGGACCATTGAGAACTTGCAAACAATTGAGAACGTATAATCTTTAACTATACCACTAAACTTGTGATTGTTTCAATATACTTTATGATTGGGATGCAAGATTTCGATGCAATATTAAGTTCAATAAATGTTAAGTTAACACTTTCGAGGATTTCATGAAAGTATTTGTTTCGCTTTCGTCTGCAAATGAAGTGATTTTATCATTTTCTTGTCAGACAATGACACTGACCTGCTTCATATTGATTTTAGCATACGCAGCTGAAAATGAAAAAAGAGATGCCAAAAAAGAAGGTACAAAGAATCCAATTTCATTTTCTGCTGATGGAAATCCGCAAATGTGGTTGTTCATTGTGTAACTGATGAACTTCTAGGAGACGAATCTCTTGATTCGCAGTGGCTTTTACGATCTACGTTGTTACAAAAGTTTCGTCAAATCAACAGCAAGTTTCTTCGCTTTTAGATAATCTTCAAAGTGATGATGTAAACTTGGATGAATTGTTATCAAAAATGATCGTAAACCAAATCGGTAGGGAGATCACTTTAACTCATTACATTTACGCCTTCACTACGCCTTCATAGATGTTACATTTACTCCCTGATCGATATTACATTTGCGCCTTCATAGATATTTAATCCTTCTCATAGATATTGCAAACGCCACAAATATACTCTAATCCGTGGATAAGTTTTAAAGTTTTGGGATAAAATTTGTTGATTTTGCGTTTGTTGTTTAGAGAAAGATGACAAGCTTGAATCACTTCTCTCTGACAATGATGGTGAGTTTTATCCTGACAGATGAAAACATCTCCCCATGCAAAAATGTCCAAATAATATAATACTTTTTCATTTAGATGATGATGAGATTGAATTAGATGAGGATGATTCCGCAGAAAATAACGGTAAGTTAATAACAAAAAGAAAGATTCAAAGATAAAACATTTGTAAAACTCAAAGAACTCAACTAACTAAAAGCTGCCTGCCTGTTGTAGCTACCCCAACTCAACTAACGCTGAAGGTTAAACGAATTGTTGTTTATCGTAAATATTTTACTGTTTTTGAATAGACATGGAAGAACATGATCCGTGGGGAAGACGCCGACGCCGCCGACGACGTCGCCGATGGATTAGAATTCGTGGAAGAAAGATCATACGAAAAGTTCGAAGATTCATTCGAAAAGCCAAGCCGTATTTCTGCAAAATCTACCCTACAAACCCAGCATGCTATTTGGGAAAATAAGATTTTCAGAAAATATTTTGCTATGAACTCTTTGTTAAAATGATTTGTATACATTTGTATTCCTCTTTGATAAAAATTTGTTGAACTTAACGAATTTTTGTTATTCCTGATAATTCATTTCTAAAATATATGTTGAAATGAGCGTTATAAAGATTGGTACTGAAGTCATTATGCACCAATGATGCACTTTTTTCCAAAAGGAAAAGTAGAATAGGGAATAAAGGAACCTGGTTTTTTTTTTTGGCTTTTTGATCACGTTAGTAATTAAGATCATTGTATCTGTTTCTTCCCAAGCACAATATTAACTATCGGAATTGGCTGGATCCTGAGTTACAACATGGATGGTCTGACTCAGCCCCTTTGTCGAATATCTGCTGTCGAATACCTGATCTGTGTCTGTTAGAGTAGCGAAATCATTGAAACAATTAATAAACTGCATGAAAACGAGGTTGGATGTATTAAACTTGGTTAAACAGAAATTCAAAGAAAGTGTATTGTTATCCGGTAGTTTCCGATTTCTTACCGTTTTTATCGCAACATGATGTCTAGTAACTTTCGGAATGATTTTTTTTCGAAAGTTTCTATAATGGCGTATTAAGTAGTTACAAGTTTATTTCAAAATCGATACTTCGCATGAGTAATCGAAAGCATCGTGTAAAAAGTTTGATACGTCATATAACACCACGTGAGAAGTGAAAGAGTATACAGTGAATGAACAGTGGTCTTTGCATTTTTGTGGCTAAAAAAATAAACAAGGCGTTTGTTAACACAGGGTATCTTTCAAAAAGACGATTATCGGTAGCTAATTGAGGAAGATACATTAAACGCTTAACGGATAATTTCAGATGAGAGTTATTGCTATTGGATGTTTATACAGGATTATCTTTTTCCTTGAATTACAAATCCAGTTTACAATCACGTGAGGATTGTCCCTTCTTGATATATTCCTACTGTTTGAAGCCATTTGTACTAAATACTTTTTTGATTTTGGAGAGGAAATCTTTCGGACAACGTTGCATTTCATATTTTTTGAAATCCGTAAATTATGTAAGAAGTGCACCTTTACCGAATACCCGGGAAATAAAATCAATATATGCTGATGTTACCCAATAACGGTGCGCAAACTACTCTGAAAAGTTAATATTGGGGGTGGGGTGGCAGGCTAATTAGGCCCAAGAAAATTTTGCGAATTTTATTGGACTAGAATGGCTAAAACTGTAAAGGTTATGTAACTTGGGCACTTTTCTCTAAAATTTGTTGCTATCCCAGAAAGGCGACTGTTTAATCCATGCAGGTATGTTTGTTCTATAGATAAAATGACAAAATTTTATTTTTCCTTATAATTTCCTTTGTAGTTAGAGTTTTCGTGGGTACATTTTTTCGCGAGTTTGATACGATGGAAATTCAAATGTTCTTGGAAGTCAGAAGAAGCGGCCGATGATTATTTAATCGACGAGGAGTCGGATGATGACGTTTGCATAGAATAAAGTTTTATGTTTTTATTGTAGTACTTTCTGACGCGAAGACCTTTGTGTCGGGAAGCTTTGGACCGTCTTTGTCGGGATATTTAGAGTATGCCACTTATCAAGCCCCAAATCAACCAAAAACATATTTTTACGTAAGGGCTCAAGTTCCAAAACTTTCGGAACAGTTTGTCAGAAAAGGTTTTTTCTGACGAAAGTTTTCGTTGTTTATGTATTTCTATGTCCAATAAACCTCGGGTGTTTTTACAAGGCGTGAAAATGCTTGGTGGAATATCAAGAGATCCTACAGCATCACTCTCATCAGATGTATTAACATGTAAACAACTGGCATTAGATGACACCCAAATCACATTTAAACGAAAATTGCATAAGGGCAGAATTTCGTCTAATGGAATTGAACTTTTTGTTTTGTCTGGGGGTTTATTCGATCATTTCCAAAATTTACGATTCAAAATCTCAAGTAAAAAGAGCCACTTAATTTCGACGGCTGTGAGATCTAAGTCATGAAAGGTTGGAACCAGATGAAAAGTAGGGGCTATGAAATAACCAAGTTTAAAAGAGTTTAATCATTTTATTTATTTCCAAATATAAAAAAACGTTGGAATGCAAAATCTGAAGTGATTCTCAAGAAACATTAACACAAAAAAAAATCTGCGCTAAACGTAGAAGAAATTAATATGGTAGACCATGAAGTGCAGATCTTAAAAGACGTGCATGTGGAACTTCAAGCAAAGTTTAATGAACAATTCGTTTGTATTTCAAGATGATTCTCTGACAGCTTTGTTTTTTTTTTCTGCTTCCGCTTATAGATGAAATACCAACAAAAAAAAACACACACACACAAAAACAACAACAGCACTTCATAAATTTACAGGCAAAACAAAAACAACAAAACGTAAAAATAATGAAGCAATTAAAAAGAAAAAAACACCTTAACGTCGTCGTTATATTAACAGTATTTCAGTCCAATAACTTAAGAGCAAAATGACACATCGAAACAAAGTCGAACAACGAATCGAGTTTTTTTGGAAGGAGAAGACCACCACTAACCCTTCAAGATACAAGATTTCTATCTTCAAAATTATCAAGTTCGATCCAGTTAACCTCAAATCCGGTTTTTTTTAAATTCATTATCTTAAAAATGGTGTTGCTTGAGATTCTTTTTTTTTACATGTTCTAAAATATATCAAGATAACACTTCACTGTGTTGAGTGTGTCCATAGTGTGTTTACATCGTCTAACTTCACGTGCGGCAGTCAAATCAGGCGGACACTACACTTGTTGATAACCCCGATTGTTACCCTTTCTTCGTCCAATCAAATATGCAATCAAGACAATAACAATGAGTCCAGCCAGAGCACAACCAACAGCGATTGGCACTATGCTACTTGTGTCTTTCGATGTCGTCTTGGAAGTACAGAAATCAACTGAAAAAAGCGAGCGATATTGTAAACATTCAAAAATTGCCATTATATAGACACAAAACAAATTTTGAAAACTTACCACCAGAGGCATACGGAGATGGTTTTATCGTCAGTAATTTAAACATAACAGTTATGTTGTATTGTTTCGGTTGATCTGATGTCAATGATAGTTCTTTGAGTGCAGGACAAGAATAAGAATTATTGACTTTACCACCATACAAATTTTCAGTTCTGTTCTTATGAACATATGCAGCATGACCACGATAAGTTCCTAAAATGATAACAATCTTCATTTACTGAAGCCGGTGATACACGAGTCGATTAAATGCTTTCGACTTTTGTCGAACTCGTAGTGCGTATATTAAAAAGTTGCTATATATGAAACGTGATACACAGAAGCAATTTTTCCTTTCAACACAATGTCTTCAGGCAACGAGGATGATATTGAAATCACAGCCTCAATAAAAGAAATCAGAAACGAAAGCGCAAAACATGGACAAAAAAATTGGCTAACGTGTTAAATTTGGTGTTTACGATACTCTTTTGAGTGAATTTCGCCTTGAAAGCGAGGCTGACTATTATAACTTTGAGGATGAGCAAGGCTTTTGATTGCTATTGCTTTCTCATTGCGGTTTTTATATATCTCCGATTTAACATTCCATAAACTCTCTTCTTTGCACCATGATAAAAGAGTCAGTAAATTCAGTTTTATTTACCATGTTTTTATTTTTCTTCTCATTTTCCTTCAAAATCTAATTTTACGCATTTTCTGTACAAAAACAAAAGCAAGCAATTAATTGCTAAATTGCCAACCTGTTGGAAATTTTTTTTGTCGAAAGCAATTCGAAAAAAGCAACTTTTTTCGGCAATTTTTAAGTGATACACTAAGCGATTTGTCGAAAGCAATTAATAGACTCGCGTATCACTGACTTAAGAAAGAAGCCCCTTTTTGGAGTGTTCTGTTTAAGGCAAAATAGAACCTGGATTAAGAACGCAAAAAAAATTAATTTTCTACAACAGGTTTTTCTACTGAAGGATGCATCACTTACCATTGATGACTACATCAACTTCACTCAGATACCAAGAAGTATAGTTTTTTGTGAAAGTCATCGTAAAGGTCAGTGTTTTTGCCCCATTGTTTCCATTGTAAAGGATTGATATCATGGAGTAAGTCATATTTGCACCATTCTCCATGCATTTTCCATCCGTCATGAAATGTTCACCCAGTTTAATTTTTTTGCTTGCCTAAATAAAAGTCAGACAAACATCACATCAGAGCTTGTCACCATCACATGTTTACATAGCGAACATTAAGTCTCACCTTGTCGGTTGTTAACTGTATGTGGATATCACCTGTTACATTCACACAGGCGTCAGTTTTGTTTGGGTATGCAAAATCAACAACTCTGTCAGGGTTCGGCTTTGGTGTAGTTGAACTGAAAACTGTAGGGGAACTTGATGAAGGCACAATAGCATTACTGCTTGGAGCAACCGCTTTGCTTGACTTGGTATCGTTTCGGACAACATTTGAACTTGCTACTGCAGATGCAGTAGAAGGTGAAATGTGGTTACTTGAGAATTTCACAGCCACACTGGAAGTTTGTTTGTTTTGAGCACTTGATTTTTTAACAGGAACTACTGCAGTTGAATTTTTAGGGACTGCATTTGAACTCACTGCAATAACCGCAGAGCTTTTTTTGGCATTTACTGTAGATTTTTTTACTTCCGATGGTGTCTTGTGTAGTGATGGTGTTGGAGCAACAACCGAAGATAAAGGTTTAACTACATCATCATTTGCCAGGACTGTTATAAAGAGAAAAAAAGACATTGGTTAGGAAAATATCCATTATGACATTTTCAAACATGCTCGTAGAATTTGGACTGCTGTATCCATATCATATTGGTGGAGGGACAGTCTGAGGGACATTAATCTGATAAAATAATTATTCTGATGCACAATTTAGTTGTCAGTGATTAGAATAAAAATAAATCAGCTTGCTCTTATTTCATTATTTTTTTTGTCCAAATTTGAGGTGAGAAAACCAAGCTGTAAATTTCGACACATACATAACTTCAAATAGATTTAGTGGGTAGTATTATTAAATCTATCTTGGGTGTTGGCATTCCTAAAAATTACAATTAACCTATGAGATTATTTTGCAAAGGAAATAAATTCCAATTATCAGGATGGTAAGAAATGGGATCAGGAGAAATTCCAACTGTGTTTTGTGAAACTTTTTGTTCCTTGATAAAGTACCAAAACTAGCCAATGTTTTGAACTGGTGTTCAAGATATGAAAAACCTGTTTTAAACACTCAGATGAGTCCAAAACACTTATTTCAGATTATGCAATTATCTCCTTTTTAGAATATAAAATTGTTTTTATATGTACAGCACTAAAAATGGTTTGTGAACCGAAAGGCTTCTGCTAGATTTTAAATTGTTTTTTTATCTTCTATGTTTTTACAATGGCAATATTATCTCCTTTTTATAGTTGAAAATGTATATTATTTTCATTTCCATAGTTGTAGTAACTATCTCTTGTATATAAAACTAAGTTTTTAACAAAAATGTACTATCTTTTTTAAGCACTTATTTCAAATTTTCTGAAAAGCTTTTGTTTAAACTGTTGTTGTTGTTGAAATATTTATTTAACTACATTAAAATATGTTTGTAACCATCATACAAATCGTAACTGGAGTTCAGAAAGAATCTTTGGTCAGTGATACTCAGTGCAGGGTCTAATCTAGAATGGCAGAGCAGCGTCCCTCTGAAGGGAAAAGGGCAACCTGAGCTTTATTTCGGTATGTTAAACCTGTGACCCCCTATACAAGAGTTATTTTTGAAGTTTTTAAAGTGTAACAAATTTTAAATAAAACAAAAACACAGAGGGCAGCATCCGATCAACAGACGCTCTTTTGGCCTAGATTAGGTTCTGCAGTGGTGAAGTGTATCCCCTCCACACATATGTCCATGCCAGGAACTGGGCTCTCGAAACCAGAGTTTCCAGATCTGCGTAAATCATCATATTTAAATTTTGGATCTAGAAAACTTGGATATTTCTTCTGAATGATTATGGACTTTGCCCCTGAAATCATGTGCTTACCTTGCTTTCTAAGTAGTAAGGTCTTCAAATAAGTAACATCAAAATTAATTTGTCTACCTTCATTAAGAGGAATTCTAAGTATTAAACACGTAAAACGCAATTTAAAATTTGTAATTATCGTGTCAAAAGAGTTTTAGTTGAAAATAAGAACAGTTTAGTTAAAACGTCTAAAAATAAGGCCGTTTACAGAAGAATTTATGTCTTCTTAAGGCGATATAGGATGCGGCGTACAAATCGGTGAAAATCTCCAGGCGTCAAAATTTAGAACAGTGGACAGAGTTTCACTTTCTCATCACCGCCTACATAAAAACTGAAACATCACTTACCTCCTGAAAATAAAACCACTGCGAGAATCAGAAGCTTCATTTTTAAGCAATAAATCGTTCAAAATTAATAAAAAATAGTTAAATTAACGACAGTCCAAATGTTAAAATGCAATTGTGTAATCAAGAGCAGTATCGAGTGTCCAGTGGTTGCTTGTACCTACACCAACTTCGGTTGATGTTCCGTCAGTCATGTGATAATGAAAAGCACTTCTCAGCGGAAAAAAACGATTGGTTGTAAATGATGCAATCTAAACAGAGAGAACATGGCAGAAAAGTAATGACAACCATATTGTCCAGACCCGTGGGACCAAAACTGAGACCGCGACCCTGCAATATGATAATCTAAATATTCGCGCAGGATAACACAAATAGAAAACTGTCTTCCTTATGGGTATTGACTGTTGCCACTTGAATATATCCTGAACATATCCCAATACATACAATACATGCAAGTTGTGTGACCTCGATCCTAGAGTTTATCTTTTGACTTTTTGATTGACGATATGACGGATGGCGAGTTAAGTGCAGTGGCAGTGTAATTTATCAAACCATTCATTTATATAAATATCTTTAGTGTTTCAGCACTTATTCTCGAAAAATAGACCTTGTTCCTATAAAATACAAAAAGGAGATGTGTATATCAAAAAGGCAAGAAGCCCTGGGAATGAGGTTGGTTGTTGAACCTCTCTCAGCTAATTTAATAAAGTTTCATGAAGTGTTTCATTAACATTTTAAAATCCTTTATTCTTGTTTTTATGTGAAACTTTTGGCTACATTTTTTGTTTTGAATCAAAATTAAAAACGCAGATTTTTAAAGTATCCATTGGACGCGTTTATCTTGGTGCAAATGATGCGAACGCCCTCTCTTAAGCGCCCAGAGTGAAGATGCCTCCTGAACATGAAAGCCTTCAAACGCCCTAACAAGGCAAATGCGCATATAAAATCTTTTTATATGGGCTAACGCAAAATCAAGGTATCTAGATCAAGGCCTGATAAGTGTGGCATACTTTAAATATTTCGACAAAGCCAGTCTTTATGTATGACAAGATACACAATATTTCAATGTATTTTGTATACCACCGTGTAACAAACACGAAAAAAAAGTTGGATGATGATGATGATGAACAAAATCGAAAACTGGCTTTCCCCTATTTTACGCTCGCTGCGAGGGCAAAAATCATAAGTGAATGTGTAAATAGACCATTATCATTAATCACAGCAATGTAAATGTAGATGCAGACAGCTGACAGTTAGAACACGAGATGGGTTCTTCTGCTGATATGAAGTGGAAACTGTAGTAACAATTGCCATATGTTGTGATGATGGCGATTAAATAAGTACAAGAAAACAAAGAAAAGAGTTATATGAAAGATAAAAAATCTTCTAAGTGTGTAGACCAGGTGTAGACCTAGGTTAAGGCCCTGCACAAACAGCAAAATAATGAAAGTCTATAATAAAGGAAGTGAACGCGCTAATGTCTAATAAAAAAAAGCTTATTGTCAATGTGACCATAGAAATTGATGTGACTCTTCAAAGAACGATGTCAACAGAAATTTTCTGGCTTCCATTCCAGAGTGTGTTGAATATATATTTTACTTGAAAAGTAATGCTTGTGACTTGATATACGTATTGCTCGAATAAATTTGTGCACCTGGTAGTTGAAGCATCAAAGATGGCTAGTTTGAAAATTCTTTTACTCTTCTGGTGTATGGTGGGTTTTTTTTCTTGGCCAAAGTATGGGATGGTACGGGACGGGACACGTTAAAGCTTTCTTATTTATTAGTTTCAGAGTCCGCAGTCTTCAAGATAGTTTCGCTCTTTCTTACTTCCTTGGGAATTTCATAAACATTGCATCACTTCAAAACAACGTAGAATGAAATAAAAACATTTTTTTGCAATAGCAGCGGAAATATGAAGCTACCAAACAATGAAAGCATGAAAACGAAGAAATTCAAGTCAATGCAAAGTTGTCAAGCCAACAATGATGAGGGCGGCACCAAAATTATTCGTAATAACAATGTCTTTGATGGTGTCATGTGATCAAGCTATAGCTTCCAGTTGTTTTGCGTTTTCTAACCAAATATAATACAATTGCTATGGTAACCACAAATACAATGCCAAAACCACAACAAAGATAGATTAAGATTATGGACGTGCTGATATGATTCGTTGTACATTCGTTCACAGCATCTATAACATTAAAGGATGTTTAAGAAGTCACCAGTGACGTTACTATGTTAATTTTTATTCCGTAGTTTTGCAACGTAACAGATCGCGATTCAACACTGTAAGCAACTTTGGTACTTTTTATAACCAATTTAAACTCAACTAAACCGCTAAGCGAAAACTCGTTATTTTTTTTTCTTCGGTGGTCCTATATGTGACACTACTACGGTCCATAACAATAACAGTTAGCAAATGGGGCTTTACATTTGATGACTATGTTGAAACCCCTTGAAATCACAAGGCAGGTGTTAAGGGGATAATACCTTGGGGACGAGTACTGCATTCAAACAGCAAATGGAAATATATCGATCACTTACCTTTCGTGGAATGGTCTACCTGAAAACTCAATATTTGAATATCCAATGAAACCTCCTGTGATAAATCAATACGTTTGATAGACGTACACTTGTAAATAACGCCCACTGGTGACTGGAAAAGCTTACGCCCTCGAATTGCAGCTTTAATTTCTACATGAAAAAAAATTGAAGTGTGTAATTAGCCGATAATTTCTGCGCGAATAGCTATTCATTGCGCATGCGTAAATCTTGCATGGAAGTATGATCCGAACACGACTTAAATAAAACTTTTAGAAGAGAATGATATAAGCAAGCATTCTTTCAGCCATGTTCTTACCATGATTGGATTTCGTAGAACTTGCAAGTTGTTTTGTGAGTCGCACTTCAATGCTATCAACAAACCAAAACTTTGAATTCTTACGAATCAGAAACTTAATTATGTTCCCGTCGTTCCATTGTAAGCTGATGAATGACGACGACATATTGGAACGTCGAAAGCATTTTCCGTCAACTGTCGTACTATTCGGTCGGATGACGTGTAAAATATCGTGCTAAAAATTTGTAAACAAGCTACCGAGAAATACTTATATAAATATGTGCTGAAATGAATGTTCTTGCTAAAACATTTTTCAGGATTTGATATCACTTATTGAAAAGATAACCGTTAATAGATAACTACGTCGGCCATTCAAACGTTCACGATAACTCACAGACATTTAATTACGAGGATCAGCGTGTTCAAGGATATGTTAAAATATGAGTAGTTAGCAAGGGATATTTCGGGGTTTATATTTCTGGTTTCCTGATGAATATTTGATAACTCCCACTGCTACTTGTGCTTATAAAAAATGTTCGAAAAGTTCAGAGAGGAAGTGATTCAGTTCACTAGAGTTCATATTTATCTCCTATAGTTTGAACAATACCTTTGGAATGAACAAAGATTTAAAGCTTTTTTAGCTCACCAGTCCGCCATGTATGTTTTTTTTAACTACCAAGGAGAGAGCAACTTGTAGTTCCAAACACGGTCTGTTCTGAATGTCCGTTAGTTGATAGGTTCCTACCAAAGGATTAATAGCAAGCTGCGGTAGAGTCATGTAAACGTCGTCTACTGCTGACGTCGGATTTACGAACACGTCACTGACGTTTGCTGTCGGATTTGTAGACTTATTTTGAAAGGTGCTAACAGTGCCACCGCCATATTGTTTTGGTGTTACTGTGACATGAAAATCAAGTAAAAATAATCAAGATTTTATGTTAGCAGTCAACGTCAGACAAACAAATTTAGTTGGTACATTCAACCTCGTTTTTGTGTCGAATGTTTAATTTTATCATCCTCTAAAATCAATTTGAGATTGAAAACGAGGTTGGACACACTAACTAGATAAACACTGAAACTTGTTTCATACGTGTTTGCACTCTCCTGATGTTAATGACTCTCGTTCCATTTCGTTTTATGTTGTCATACTTATCATAGTAAGTGCTAACATCATACTTATGAGCTGGGTAGCTTTTATGTAAGACCGTTTATTGAAAGTTTTTCTTACGTAAGTATTGCGCTGGTAATAATAAGTACAAAAACATCAGGCGAACTTCTTTTACCTGTACCAACTGATTTTTGATTTGTTGTTGAGATCTTTGTCGTTTTTGTACAAGGTTGACCGATCTTTTTGAATTCAAATTCGTACCACGTAATGTCAGCCAATACGTAGCATGCTAAATGAATAATAAATGTGTTTATATATCGTTTTTCGTATTCAAAACTTTGTCATCCTATGCTTTTGAATTCAAAGTTAAAAAACTCAATATGGAGATTTGAGAATTAAGAATTAAGAATCTCGATACATTCTCTGTGCACAAACTCGTGAATTTTTTCACTTTGTTTTTGTTTACAAGAACCGTGATGGAAATCCAATCACCACAAATGAAATGGATCGAGTGAGAATTGAAGCCGCGACCACTTGGCTTGGAGATTGCCTTACCGACTATGTTGCCCATTCAATGTTATTGCCTTTGTTCATGATAGACGGAGGTCAGTAGATCTTCTAAGTACGTGAATTTATAAACTAAATTAAATGTTATCAAATCGATGCCCAAATTGAGTTCAACTACCATCCAACCCGTCATCTTTTATGATGAGGTCAATGATATTATTATAGCTATGAAACCCCCAGCTTAGAACACTGCCCAAAAACTGAGAAAGATTTTAGTTTCTGATTTCGTGGAAGAATCATTCCATTCAAATCACTTACAGACACCAAAACAAAGCCATGGCAAACATGCATAAAATATATTATGAAGATATATTTCGGGAAAGAATCGTGAGGTAAAAGGATTCAATCTTTGAATGATGGATGGAATGTAGAAATGAAAACAGATTGCGCATGTTTGGTCTTCGTTGTCTCTTCCAAATTATTTTTTGACAAGCGTGATACCATCAATTGTTATAGATGTGATGATAGGTGAGTATGAAGTGGAAAGTACACTGAACGTAAGTGGTTTGCAATCCAATCACGAAATGCAATTAGAAAGGTTTCTTATTTGCAACCATGTTTTATTAATCCAAGTTGATATCGATAATAATCACTTACAGGTAAATAAAATAAGTAGAAAAGCAACAACAGTAGTCTTCATCGTTGACAAACATAAAAGTTTTTCATGCTGGGATTGTAGAAATAAACACTTCCATAATATCTAAAAAAAACGTCTCTGAACAGATGACTTTCAAATGTTTATATCTTGTTTTATGCTAAAACACTGTTGCTAACATGCTAACCACACTGTACAAAGGGAATTCAAATGCTCATTTTACACTTTACAAAATTTTCTGTTGATTTAGTTCTCTTAGGGATATGTTTTCATAATAGATATTAGCACTTTCACTTATCTTGATTACTGTTCAAAGTGCGCAAGTCAATCGCTTGATCATTAACATGCATTAATATACAATAGACCTTTTCATGAATTACGTCATTACAAGAATCGCCTCGTTTTCTAAGTTTATGAATAATTTCGTGCTTAACCTTAATAAAAGAATTTCGTGAAAAATGTTTCCCTGAGGTGTCGTTTCTCTTTGTAAATGGCGCAAACGTCATTAATATTCAGTTTGAAAACGAGACGTTGTTTGTAGTGACGTAATTCATGAAAGGGTCTATTCGTTGTTAGTTAATTTAATCACCATTTACAGTTGGTGTTTCAACAAATGTGTCATCTCCCTTGCTGCAAGTGTGAAATTGTCTGAATGACGATGATTTCTTTTTAATTGTAACATCTGGTTGTACAGTGAAAACTAATGACCGCATACAGGAAAAAAAAAAACATATGTAATTTTGAAAATATTTATTTTCATTGATTGAATTAAATATTTTTGGAATGCTTGGAAAAATATCTATCTAATGGTTTAAAAATCGCAAGGTCAAAACAACTATTTAAAACGTTATGGTCAATTTAAAGTCGGGGCCATTTTTTTTCCAGACACACACTGTACATCGTGAACTATTCTGTTTCCGTTTGTTGACAAATCATTCGTACTGTTTTATCATCAATTTTTTTTGCTAAAAGGCCCTTTGTTTTACTCTTTTTTATTGCTGTCCGACATTGTTGTCCGAAGTTCAATTTGATAACTGGATATACCGTATTTCCTCTAATAAACGCCGCGGCGTTTATTACAAATTCCAGATTTTGCATGCGGCATTTAATAGAGGGAGGCGTTCATTAGAGGGCGGCGTTTATTACAAAATGGAAAATTAGATAAAAATAAACTTAAACAACAATATTTTCTGATCCTAAAAAAAAAGGTTACAAAAGGTTGTGTGAAAATGTTTTACACAAAAGATATGTGTCAAAGTGTCAAAGATGTCGGCAATATTACTGCCGCCGTTCTCTTCTATGAGATGAAAAATTTTATAGCAATTAATTATACATCAAATATTCATGCAAACGTGGAAAACTTTGTCGATAGAAAACAAGTAAAACTATTACCTTATCGGACAAAACTTAGTCGGACAAGAGTGACTAAATTTTCTGGAAGTGACTAAAATTTTGTCCGACTAATAATTTTGTCCGACTAAAATTTTGTCCGACTAATTATTATGTCCGACTAAATATTTGGTCCAAATCATTTTTTTCAGAATTCTTCTTCTTATCGGTTTTCATTCCAAACCATGTCTTCTATAAAGGAAAATTTCCCGATCCTTCCAAACAGGCTAAACTAATCAAGAAAAAAAACAAGAAAATCTGCCAAAGCATCTCCGGAAATCCTGTTTGCGAAAGTTTTGAAAGCTGACAGATTGATTTCAAAAGCAAAGAAGGACGATCTTGAAAGTATGTTTGCTTATATTCCTCCTGTTGATGTTGCTTTTATAAGACCCTATTAAAGTGAAAAAAAAACTTTGGTACCATTTTATGCAATTTATATTTTTAAACCATATATTCATAGATTGTGTTACATTTTTTAGGGTTAAGGTTAGCTATTTTGTCAATTGTTTTTTGGCTGAGTCCTTTGTATGTCCTCATGGGACATATTATTTACATGACCTAATTTTTGAGATTTTATTTAAACTGCAGAATTTTAATGCACTTTTAAGACTTTATCAGCATCTTATGTTCTTCTACAGTCGCCATTTTAAAATTACAATAAAAACAAACGATCTCTACTATTTACTAATAATGGTTTTAGGCCAAATCAAAAACCTCGTATCAACCTGTACATAGAATAACTCGTATTTGCATGGCTTTTGGAGATAGGACATAATAATTTTACCGGGTGATAACGAATAAGGAGATAAAACAAGATAAGACTGCCCATTTGAAGGGTATTTAACGCTTTTTTTTCGGAGAAAGCTCACGAAGAAAGAACAAAATAACTCTGAAAAGCTTGAAAACAATCGAGGCTCATTTTTTCCAAAAATGGAGATAGAACAAAATAATCTCAGCTAACGATATGAATATGATGCAATGAATCAGAATCGGATTCAGATGAGGAAAATAACGTGTTTATCCAAGGATCTTCACATGAGAGTGACAGTGGAGTCATGAGGAATCCACGGGAAAAGAGAAAGGCACCGGTAATAACAGAAACTTCCGATGAAAGTGATAGCGAGGTGGTTCAAAAGAAAAAGAAGACAGCCATAATAGAAGAAACGCCTGAAACCAATGCAGGAATCAAAATAGATTTTTATACTGATCAGGAATATGACATTGAAGTTGAAAAATAAAATTATACTATCATTTTTTTTAATTGCCTCCCAAAATTAAGTAAGTTACGAAATTTTAGAAAAGGACCAAAATTTTAGTCGGACAAAATTATTAGTCGGACAAAAGTGACTAAAATATTTGGAGGTGACTAAAATTTTGTCCGACTAATATTTTCGTCCGACTAAAATTTTGTCCGACTAAGTTTTGTCCGATAAAACTATATAAACTAACTCTTGATAATTAGAGGGCGGCGTTTGTTTCAAAAGTTCGGCTATAAGTGCGGCGTTTAATAGAGGGCGGCGTTTATCAGAGGACGGCATTTATTAGAGGACGGCGTTTATTAGAGGAAATACGATAAATGAAAGTATTATAGATAAAGCTACTATTGACTATTGACCTCCAAATTGTGAACAGCAAAAACAACAAAATTGTATCACCGTTGCGTATGATTCGCCGAAAATTTCAGTAAACTCCTCTTGACTACGTTGCGTTGAATATTTTTCAGTTTAATCACATGACCGAATAAAAATTTTAAACGCAGGTTCAGCCACGGGAAAAAAAATATTGGCAATGAGGTGATAAAAAAAATTGGTCTAAGTTTTGGGGACGCAGGAAACTCGTGATGTCGTTAAAATATTTGATTAATTGTGATATATCTCTACGATCACAGGATGACGAAGCGATTTTTTTTTCAACCAGTTTTTCGCACCAGATGAAATACGTCTTTTTTCCCCACCATTTTGGAAGTTTGATTTTTATCAGACTCAATAGACCTTTTTATGAATTACATCACACTACAGACATCACCTCGTCTCTAAGTTTATGAATTATTACGCGCTTAACCTTAATAAAAGAATTTTGTGAAAAATGTTTCCCTGAGGTGTCGTTTCTCTTTTTAAACAGAGAAAACATCATTAATGTTCAGTTTGAAAACGAGATGTTGCTTGTTGTGACGTAATTAATGAAAAGGTCCATCACCTTACTGTGGATTTCAAATTTGTAATCCTTGTCGTCACATCTAAAACTAATACCGTGTTTTCTCGAATGTAAACAAATAGAAGCCACAGTATAGATGAAAAAAATGCAGTTGCGCCAGTTTGATTTTTCCGCCTTTCTTAAAAGCATAAACCAATCAAATTTCCTTCGGTTGTAAGAAAATCCATGATGTATGTAATAATGAGATTAGAAATAATTATTGTTTTGTTTTCATAATATTTCGTCAGTCTCTAGAAACCGATGCTCGTAATTGCCCGTAATTGCTAAAACGTTTTTTGTTTTCTCAAATTTAGGAATATTGTTATCAACGTCCAGAAAATCAGATAATGATATAGTTTCTTTTCTGGAAACGTAAAAAAAAAACATTTGCTTTTATTCATTGACATATATTTATAGACATGATGGTTTATTGAAAGACTGTTTTAATAAAACAAAGTTCGTTTATGCGATTATTAAAAGCGTAGTAACAAAAGCTTACAAAAAAAATTATCTTTTATAATCAATAAAGAAAAAAAAAAATGCTTTCCAATGCTAAAAGTTTTTGTAATTATTACTCGTTGTTGTATGCAATTGACAACGATTAACTTGTATAGAAGTTTGGTTTAATGAGGAAGTGTAAACATAAAATCGTCTTCAGTGGGGAAACTGAGCGATGAATACGAATGCATTATTTCCCAGAAAATATAAACTAGTTTCATTAGGTGAACAAAGCGGTAAGCTGTTTCATAGTTAACTTTTCTCTATCATTATGATTTTATTTATATCTTTAGCAGCAATATATTAGAAAGTTATACTAATATAAGCAAACAATAGACGTGCCATTGGTTAAGATTTATAGATGATCGTAATAACTTTCATCTAGCGCACATTTTCTCAACATTTCTCAACATTTCTATAACTTTAAAATATCTTTATTTTACTTCATATTCAGTTGGCAAAACATCTTTAATTACAAGATTTATGTACGATCACTTCGACAACAACTATCAGGTAGTTCTCGTTTCTTATAGTTAGAGTCATTTCATTCAATCTCTGTTTTGATTTTTAACTTTCTTTTTCGTTTACAGGCAACGATTGGAATAGACTTTCTTGTCAAAACTATTTCATTGAGAGGTCGATCAGTGAGTTACAAGATTATTTATTGATTTTTTTTTAAAAAAATTATATCACATGTTTGGCCTTTTTTATATTGGCTCGAACTCAACTTGTGTTTTGCCCACATAATGAGCAAAAATAAAGGAAAGGAAAAGAAATTGGAAAAACTGGAATATCATTTATCTTTTATTTTATATTTAGAAAAAAGTCTGTTAGATAAATCATTGTTGTTTTCTACATTAGTTTTTTTGACATGTGACAGAGCTATGTGGCACCTTATGTGGCACCTTCGACCACTAGTTGTTTTCTTCTCCATTCATCATGAAAAGCTATAAATTTTTTCCCCCTTCTAAAGCGAAGAAGAATTTTCAGGTTACGTTGTTGGAAAGATGATGTCAGATTAATGCTGTGTAACACTTGGTTCTGTTTTGTTCATGATGAGATTTATAAAAAAAAACACACCTTCAACGTATATGCATTATCGGCCGTAATTTTACCGCCTCTAATTGGCGTTATTTTGGAGGCTGGCGTTATTTAATTTTGCGAAGTCTTTCAATTAGAAAAAATAATATGATCCAAACGTGTTGAACGCCATTCAAAATTTGAATTCCCTCTCTTCTAGTGAACTAGTGTTAAAATATTTCTGGACAGATATGAGTTTGTCGCAATTTTCCGAATGAATTTCTTCTCTTAAAAATAACAGGCATTCAATGGTATTATTTATGTTATCTTCTGACACATCACCATCTTCCGCATCACTTTCTGCCTGTGCAACAATCTAAGACAAAGAATTAAAGAACTCTTCATATGTAAAACGTGTGCCTTGGGTTTTCACAAACCTCCATCCTTTGATCGATCATGCTACAGGAATAATTTGCTGAACAAAATTAATGGTTCGGTATTATACTAACCGAATAATAACTTATAATTCGTTGAATTAACTGTTCAACGAAAACTCTCCTTTCAATTTAAACTGTTTGTATTCATAGGAATACCCTATCCGTGACCTCGAAAAAGTATATATCATAGTTTTCATGGGTCACCAGTTATTTTCATTTGACAAAAATTACCTATACAGTTCTGCGGTCCCCCGTGAATAGTGACCAGTCCTTTATTGTCAAACTATTCATCGCACCGAATGCTCTTATAATGCCACTTTCAAATAACTTTCGAAGTATTTGATATAATTTTCACAAAGAAGGTAAAATTACACCCCTACCAAACCCCCAGCTGTAATTTGCACTTACAGAGAGGAGACCGATTTTATTTACAACTGTAACTATGTTCGTGACTATGTTCATGTACCAATCGTATTTCGCTACTCTATTCAATTTGAATGGCCGAGATATTATCATCTTTCTGTGAATGATATAAACATCAGGGACGACAGGGAAGTTTTTGTAAAAAAATAGCAAACCGGAACTTTCATTTTCTTTTGACTGGGAGATGCTGACATCAGCATCACGTGATATCAAGGGCCTAATTTTATGGGATTGCTGAAACCTGCTTATACCAGAAGTCCATCAAAAACGAAAAACTTCCGGTTACCCAATTTGTTAGTTTTTTACAAAAAAAAGAAAAAAAAATTCCCTGTCGAAGTTGAAGGTTGCTGAAAATTAATCAACTTAAGGATAGACGTGTAAATGTCCTCGCAGATCAATTTGTTAACTATCTGTATACGAAACATTCGTGGCACTAATAAATTTCCTTTGTAGATTCGCCTTCAACTTTGGGATACTGCTGGTCAGGAGCGCTTTCGAAGCTTGATTCCCTGTTACATAAGAGAATCAGAAATCGCCATTGTTGTTTATGACGTCACAAGTATGTTTACTGGTTCATTTTTTAATTGGTTGAAATCATTTTTGGCGCGATACTTACCATCAGGCATTCTATGTTACATTTTTCTGTTTGGAGCAAGTTGACCCACCCTCCTTCTGACCATGTACGCCCACCATACCCCTGACCATGTACACCCACCCTCCCCCTATCCTACTTTTATTTTTGCTCGATGTTCATGTATTATCTAGCTAATCATTCACATTTTTTCACTGTAGATGTTGACTCGTTTAGTCAGACTGCTCGTTGGATAACTGAAGTACGAGCCGAACGTGGAGATGACGTCATCGTTATTCTTGTTGGTAATAAGACAGACCTGGAAGAAAGAAGGTAATATTTTGAAAACTCAAGACAACAATTATGCCGGTGGCATTGTGAGTCCACAAGAGTTCAGTGATAAGAACTTGGTACATCCTTTGTGTATTTACTATAACATAGTACATGATGACACTGAGTGAAGGGTAAAATTAAAATACTTTCATACAGATATGCTGACAGAACTTTGCCACGAAATAAACACAAGTCCAACAACAGAGCTTTTAAGAAAGTTGTGTAATGAGTACATTTTTACTGTGTGTGAAGGATGTTGGTTTGTTTTTAACGGCTCCAGATGTTTTAGGCAAGTTACAGAAAGAGATGGTGAAGAGAAGGCGAAAGAATTAAATGTTTTGTTTATGGAGACGAGTGCGAAGACTGGACATAATGTGAAAGAGGTGAGCCACCATTTGAGTCGGCATAGTCAAAACGTAGGGTAAGATGGGGTAAGATGGGTCGGCGGGGTAAGTCGGGTCATTAAGTCATGAGGTGTAGATAGAGTGTAGAAACCGATATTTTTAACATAACAACCGTCACTACTTGCTTACCATTTTGTTCTGATAAAAATATCGGTTTCTAAGGCTCTATTAGATACTCTCAAGTTATAATGACCCGTCTTACCCATCTTGCCCCATATTACCCTACGATGTGTTAAACATAACGAACTGCTACAGAGGATGTGAGAAGTCTGACGTCAGCAAATTTCTTCGTGGGAATCACCACAAGGGAATTTCCACGAGAAACCCAATAATTTTCTAACCATGTTTGCGTCTTTTGATATTTGTCAGCTGCTCGTTTCCAGACCCGTTTCATATTGCTCTAATGAAGGATTCAAAATGCTGACATCAGCAAACTTCAACCCCACTTACAACAGTTCGTTATCTTTAAGTTTGTTTTACACGCTGCAACGACTTTGCAGAATTTTAATGTTTAATTAGTGTTTCTTACTCAGCTCCCACTGAAAGTCGAAATGTTTTCATTCTTCAGTCCATGCAAAATTTTCCATTTCTTTTCCATTTTTTTAATAGCTGTTTTATCGTGTCGCAGCAGAGGTACCGGAAAATCAAGACCAAATGGAAGCTAAGGTGGAACATATTTCCCTCCTACCCGCAGAACCGAACGTACAAAATAATGACTGGTGTTACTGCTGACCAAGTCCTGGGAGTAGATCAAAGTGGACATTCATTTGCAGAAGCAAGTACTTACAGTGATTGAGCCTCTGTGCTAACAAGTGAGTCTACAGCAATGGACGTCAAGCCATGCTGCGATTCTGAACATTCGACATGAATTGAAAATATATACACTTTCGCCCGGAAATTATTAAAAATGTTTCTTATAGTTTGAAAACATACCTTCATTATTCTAGCGATATTATGTTACGATAAAACATCAAAAAAATTTATTGCGCGTCATCGTATCGTGTAACAATACCCTTAGCTGAATCGAAACTGCATCCCTCCGAATTTCTCAAAGTCTTAAGTTTTCAATCATACTTGTTTCGTATTGCTTCACTGACTGCAGTTCTGAATAATGGCACACTCCACCACATGAGAAGACCAAAAGCTCATGTTTTCAAAACGGAACGAATACATTTTGACGGTTCACATGATGATAACCTGTTACAAAGCCTTAAACGGTATGAAGGTGAGGCTGGAATGAAAGTGAGGTTTTGCATATTAACCGAGAAGTGTAAACAATCGATGAGTATTTCCATGTTAACATAGGTGAAAAGTGATGTTTTGGTAAATGTCAGCTTTCCGTACAGACGATTACATGCAACTTCAAGTCCAATATAATAAAGCCAGCCTTTAGTTTATAAAGAATTGTACGTCATAGCACATTTCCGCGCTTCCACAATAATACACTGTATTTTCTCCTTAGAATTTAGACTATTTTTCTGCGATACATAGAGGTGTATTTTTTTGCAAGATTGGTTTTATTTTTCAATGATTCTAAACCTTGAGGAGCTTGTTATAAACAACTAACAGAATGTATGCGAGTATCTCCACAAAGGAAATAACACTAGCCCCGATCACTAGACCGATCAAGCCACCGATTTCACAGGCTAATTGGTCCCACGAATACAGCTCTTTTTCTTCCATTACTTTGAAGGTGTCGACACGCTGATACTGAATACTCACGTGATAGGAAGGCGTCTCTCTCTGATCAAACGAGTTGCGTTCGTGAAACGATGATATCGTGTCTAAGTCGAGTTCTTCACACGGAAACGCGCAGTTTGACGTTTTTCTCGTTTCACCTAAACTGAAAGTCTGTAAGCAAGTCATCACTTCTCGTATCGTTCGATTTCTTCGATATTTCTCAGTAATTTCTTTAGGAACAAACTGTCGGATATAGTCGATGACGTCACCGCATTTTTTATACATTTCTATATAGTTGTGCGATTCGATGCACGACCGCCGGGTGTACTTGCCGGGAAATATGTCGCCAGTTTTTCCCAAAGTGCAATTTGATGGAAAAGGTGCCGGAAGGCGCTTTATTACTGTTTTGTCGATGCGTAATTCGTAATGCTTCTTCAATTCCAAATCAACCTTCTTTGTGACATCAATGACACCAACTTTCGCATCTTGTGGAACTGCTATGATAACCGGTTCACTTTTAGAATATTCCGGTTTTAGATATTGGAAATAGATATCTGCATGACTGTAAATATCATGGAAATCACCTTTGTAATTCCACTGGATACAAGAATGATTAAAAGATTTAATGGTTTTAAAGAAAGCGCCACTTAAACAAATCTTTCCGCCCCAAGTTTCACATTTGGTAACGTTAAACAGACCATTACTCCAATATGCGCCCGGTTTACTAGTAATTCGCGCCTCCTCAATGAATTTCCCTTCAGGCTTGCAAATAACATCATAATTTTTATGGCGTATACGAGGTGGGACGCCACAATATGCGAAGTAAGCGTCGTTCAAAGTACGCCTTTCGCAGAATGTAACACTCGGGAAAAAATTCTGTTCCGTAATTTGTGATCGGATTTCAGTAAAAACGTCTCTTTTTAGATACTTCGTTACCAGACCGTGTATAATATAGGTGGACAAGATAACTCCAGTTAGCAGCATGGAAAGCCAAAAGACCTTCTCGACATAGGAACCGGTGCACGCTTTCTTCAAACCATGAACTGTAAACGAATCTACGTATTCAGAAATCTTCTCGCGAATAAACATTTTACGGGCGTGACGTGTATGATGCTGCCAGAAAGCTTCGTCATCATCTTGATTTTCAACAGCTGTCGCATATTTGTTTGATATATCTGTAAACATGCAAGGCAAGAAAGCATGAGAGAAAAAAAAAACAAAAAAAAAAACGAATACAAACTTTTTCCGTTTCTCTCTCATCATCCTAATATGCTAGTTAAAAATTTCCTTAGGTGTTCCCCATAGTCCCGTAATTCCATAATTTTTATCAATAATGAATTGCGATGGTATAATGGTAAAACATGAAGGACGCTCTTTTGTAAACGAAATCAAAAAACGAAGCTTTTGTTTAGACCATGACGTCATCCTTGCTGCTGATGCGTAAATTCCTTACGAATCTTTGCACATAGAGACAAATAGTATGTGAACTAGTAACCTGGGTAAAAATTTTTTACCACATCTAACTTCGAAAATGATGTACGCAAATCCCGTGTCGAAAAAAGGTAACGAAAAATATAATCAAGGTATGCAAACCCCGTGACGAAAATTTCAATCACCTAATTGCGACGATAAAAAAAATTGATGTCACGCTACGTGCTATTATATGAATATGACCACAATTAAGAAGATTTTGACCATAAAATTCAACAAAATGTAAGGGGTCATTATGTGCTACTACAGTACGCAAACACGAATTACCTCTAGTTGATAGCTTCTTCTTTTCGTTCTCAATCATCATCCCACGAATTTCTTCCTCTTTCGTGATGCCGTTACTTCGGTTCACCATTTTTTGTCCCAATTCGTAAATCAAGTCTACGATCCTATATAAAACGACACGAACTATCTTGTTCTGTTCTGTCTCAATTTATCAGAAAATAATATGGCCAAAAAATAGTATAATTTGGTGCAGTAAGACGACTGCCACCCATGAGAGCCTGAAGTTATCAGCCATTATACAACCATTGTGCGTCTCACCTACTCAGCTTTAAAATGAAAAGAAGCCGACTAAATATACTGGGTAGTAAAGGCGGAGACAGCCGAGTTCTGGCTTTGCTACTGTCGTGCACGCAAGCAAAAGGTTGGGTTCGGACCGGACCGAATCGGTTTGCAAAACAATAGACCACGTGAAAATTTTATGTAATATTTGCACGTGGTCTATTGTTATACAGAGTATAAGAATAGAAAAAAACTTTAATGAGGTTTATTTCATTTCTCATCTATAACACGACCTCATTACCTTGCTGCTCGTCGCCTACTAGGTCCTCATCTTCGATGTGTTATATCGAAATCGAAAATAATGGGAGTACTAAACAACACTGTGAGAGGATCCATAAACAAAAATGAGAAAGGTCCATTTATATACACAAGGTTTTACTCTGTGAAGTTTTTTGAAAATCATGTTTGTTTGTTTTTTTTACCTTCTGGCAATTCTCCGTAATTTCCCAGTCTCTAATTAAGCGGTAATTCGCTAAAATTAGATTGCGTTAAATCCGTGTGTTCATCCATTTTCGCAAATTTTTACTGACGCAAAAAAAAGTCAGCCTGATGTATTTGTATATTCCTTTATTTATTTGCCGTCACGGTAGTAGTACTGGACTACTGGAATGACCAACAAGCGGAGGCGGAACCAAGAGTAGGAGTAGAGTGGAATAAAACCCCTTTTCATTTGCACGTTTTACTTGTCTGTTCTGAATAGCTCAGCTCTCTTTCATAAATTTTAACCACGCTCTAGACCCGCGTCTGTGACGTGAGTGATATGGGGGGAATTTTACTTATAAGCCAAGACATGACCCTTTTAACAAGACTTCGCCACTTCCTTCCTTCATTCCAACAAGATATTTTCAAAATCCGGATCATAAGAAATATCTCATCCCCACTGTTTCCAACAAAATATTTCAATTTCCACCATAACTTTCTCAATACCCAATGGAAATGGGCTCTAATCCTTTGACCCGAGCGTGTATATCATTGACAGTCCTTTGTATTTTGAGAAAACAAAATTCAAAAATCATGCAAGAGACAACAATGTGTTTCTTACTGAAAATAATTTTACCTTTGGTTCTTCCTCTTCTTCCTCTTCTTCTTCCTCTTCTTCTTCAGTTGATAGTGTTTCTTAACATAACCTTAATCATAAACATAAACCGTTATCCCTTCTCTATCACGATATTCGGTTAAGAACTGAAAACCAATAAAAAATGTTTAAAATAATAAAAAATGTTTAAAATAATAAAATAACTAGATTGTATCTTGTTAAACTCAACAAAACAATTTTATTTTGCCATGAGTCAAAACTCAGCAAGATATTTTTGTTTTTTATTCAATTGCTGCAACTGGAAGACCAAGGCTACAGCAGATGAACTTTCTCCTCTTTATAAAGAACTAGATGTAGTCAATTTTTTTTTTTTTTTTTTTCATTTGGAGAAAAACAATTTCATTTCTTCTTGTTGCTTTCTTCTGTTTTTGTTGTTATTAGTTTCCCGCCATTTTCCTTTTGTTCAAAAACATGATTTTGAAGGGATGAACTTCAAGATAGCAGTTCTTTTTTTCTTTGTACAAAATTAAACCGTTACGTCATCGTGCTGCTTTGTTTGAGCTAGCCTGTGTTGGTACCACTTATGCACACATTAAAAAAACGCGAGATAATCTGTAAGAAAACACCGGTTACCAATGGTTACCGGGAGATGAACTTTGATCAGTTGCTGGAAACTTAACTAAACTGCTTCGTGTGTTAGGCCAAGGACCGAAGCTGCTTTCGCAAGTTTTAGTCATTTCTGTTCAAATTTTTATCAAGCAAAACTTCTTACGAAGTAAAAGTTTTGCTATCTTAATTCTACTGAAGATGTAGATTGCATCTTCAAAGCATTCTTCGCGAATTTCGTCCTGAATGCTATATCATTTACAAAAGTTTCTATCATTAATTGCGCGATGGGTATTCCACAACGAAGTTTCCAGAGAGAAATTTATCATCTGTTTTATTTTTTTACAAAATGATGGTTAACTTAAAACACACCTGCAAGTAATATGGACTTCTTAAATCCACCACTGGGCGTAACCGAATTTTAAATCCACCACTGGGCGTAACTGAATTTTAAATCCACCATTGAATATAACAGAAAATCTGGAAGCTGTCAGGCTTATACATTTGCCAGGAGTACTGCTGGAGATGTTTCTATTTTTAAGATATATTTATTTAAGATTTAAGTTGTCAAATTAAGAAAGAGAAGGGAAGGAAGCGTATATTAGGATGGTGCTAAATTGAGGAATTATTATTTAGATATTTGCTTAAGAGTAAATGACAAATTCACCAAACCTAACAGTTCTGTAGAATTACTTGGAATTACAATTTGCTAATAACATAACTCGGACGGTGAGATTTGTTAGCAGGGGTTGATCCAACCTCGTCCCCAAGGCTTCTTGCCTTGTCGATATATACTGATGGCGGCTTTCTTCCTTTCTTATTTTGGGCGTCGGTAGTAATAGCAACATAAGGGCGAAGGCCTTTTCAAAACGCCGGAGGTGTGTACATTGTACCTGGGGGTCTGGGGTAGAGCCTTGGTGGTGGTCAAGGGAGCGAAACGTTAAGCTTTAAGCATTCCTGTCATTATGAGGCGACCGATCGCACTTAGCGCTCGCTATAACGCTCTTAGAGTTAGTTAAGACGCGCTTTTAATCGCGCGCGTAGATACTCTTTAAAAATATCAACTTTTTATATGAACTAAAACATGGTCAGCTTACTATATCAGTTTTCGCGCTCAATTGACAACAAAGGATAACTTAGGTATATTAAGCAATTATGCGCTGTTGCTAGGGAGAATGACCACCGTTGCTATGGTAATTTTGAAACTTCCTTAGTTATACGAATTCATTTGTTCACCTAACGAAAGAATACGGACACGTTTGGGGTGCCAGCAGGACTCGTTCTCGTGTTATTCAATGAAATTAAAAAGCATCTTAGTTTCCAGCTCCCTTTACAATAACAATTCTGTCGGCTGTGGTTGCACACTGTTGGCTGATTGCAAACATCTCATAACAAGACCTGATAGCGGTAGAGAGCCAAAAGGATTCCCAGCATACCTTTCTTTAAGATCATGCTTTGAAAACGAAAATGAGGAATATGTAACGTTTTCAGGGAGAATTGCCTGTTATGTTTTCAATAGGTTATTAAGAAATAAGCAAGAGAAACATTCTAAAGTATTTCCGTAGTTATTTTTTGCACAACTAGCATCGAATTTGGGTGCCCACATTCGATGTCCCCAAAATCGGTATACTGATGTCGAGATTGTTCTAAATCAACTCCTAGTTAGCCTGCTTTAACATTCGACGTATAGACTACGAACTTTCCTACCTTTACGAGCTAGGTACGATGAACTAGAAATGTCGTAAAACCCAGTCTAGCAAGGAAAACCTTTCCAGAGATTATTATATTTGAAAAAGATTTGCTGCTCCAACCTGAATATCAAAAAGAGATCCAGATCCCAAAATAGCTACGATAGATTATCACTATTGTAGCTATTGACAACATCAATCTTAGTCGTAAAACTAGCTTTTTAACATTCTATTTGTAGACAAATTTCAGGATTAAAGAGATAACTGATTTGCAAATTATACTGTTTAATGATTAATTGCGAGTAATGGTAGATAGAAAGTGAAACGTGATGACTATCCATTAACACGGTGTTTAGACAGAAAATTTGGAAAAAAATTGTTCGTTCAAATTACAATCATCCAATTTCATCACGGGTAGATGAAAGACTGTTTCAGACATGGAGATTACGACGATTAAAATTAATTGTAGTTGTCACAATCGTCGTAATCGTCTATAATCGTCGAGCACTTTTACAATCGTCAAAATGAAATACCGTATTTCCTCTAATAAACGCCGCGGCGTTTATTGCAAATTCCAAATTTTGGATGTGGCGTTTAATAGAGGGTTTAATAGAGGGAGGTGTTTAGACAGAAAATTTAGAGGGCGGCGTTTATTGCAAAATGAAAAATCGGAGGGCGGCGTTTATTGCAAAATGAAAAATCGGACGGAAGCAAACTTAAACAATAATGTTTTCTTGTCCTTAGAGGGCGGCGTTTATTGCAAAATGAAAAATCGGAGGGCGGCGTTTATTGCAAAATGAAAAATCGGACGGAAGCAAACTTAAACAATAATGTTTTCTTGTCCTTAAAAAGGTTACAAAAGATTGTGTGAAAATGTTTTACACAAAAGATATGTTAACGAAAATGTCAAAGAAGAGCAATATCACTGTCGCCGTTCTCTTTTATAACAAGAATTTGTTGATGGAAAACAAATAAAACTATTAACTATTAAACCAATTCTTCTTTAGCCTATTTTCTAATAAACGCCGCTTTTCAAGGTGCGGCGTTTAAAGGAAAGCGGCGTTTATTAGAGGGTGGCATTTACTACAAATGTTCGGCTATAAGTGCGTTTAATGGAGGGCGGCGTTTATCAGGTGGCGGCGTTTGTTAGAGAAAATACGGTATGTGTATTAGCGAGATTCGGAAAAATCATATTTCGTTTACACGAAACTATTTTTCTATAGATTTGTCAGTGCCGTAGACACGAAATTTTTTTAGGGGGTTCCTGATGTTTAGTATCTAAGGAGGCCCCATCATCAATTTTTGGGATTTTATACCCTCTAGATTAGCTTAAACTGCATTTTCGAAAATCAATTTTAAACAATAGGATATCCAAAATGACATGAAATTCTAGTATATTTTCAAGTTTCTAAGAGACTATCTTTGTTATAAACTCTGCATATATCCCATTACATTTTTGATAAGTACTACGATGGATATTGAAACAAAAATAGTAGCAAATGCTTTATAGCGCGAAGTGTCCAAAGATGTTTTTTCTTGTGTCGTATTTGTCGATGAACTCATTCGCAACAGCTTTTAATCCAGTTTATCAACAGCATCTTTGTGGATGTGAAGAACGAGTAAGTTATCTTTCCTCTTTATTGTTGTTATCATTCCTTTGAATCACCATAATGCAACACTTGCCGCATTGATTTATCCTGTTATTTCGTTGTGTCGCGCGTGTCACCTCAAATGTACACACACATTTTTCCCAGTCATTAGAAACATCAACACTTGAAATAAGCGTCATGATGTTTTTTCGCAAGTATCAGGCTCGTCGATTTTACAAATCTCCCGAATGAAAAATGTATGTATGTATGTATAATACGGAACCAATTATACCGAACTACCAAAACCTCAAAAAGTTTTCATCCTCATTGTATTGGAACAATGATTTTGTTACCTTGGAGACTAACTTAAATCCCCCACTGTTAGGTGTGACCAGGCAAACGTATATAAATGTTAACTAACATAACAGCGGCGTGAATTGATCAAAACAAGTGAATTTCTCTTATCCAGTCCAAAATATGATTCTACTGCCAGTATATAACGCTTATTTAATTTTAAAAGTGAAACTAAAGCGCGTTAAATGATGATGTTAGCGCGTTAACATTGACGTCAGAATCCTGCAAATCACATTCTTTGTTCGTAATTATCTTCAAAATGACTTCGAAAAACGTGGCGTACACTATGGGATGCAGTAATTCTAATTACTGCTGTTGTTTAAACTATGTATACGTAATAGAGCGGATTGTAAACGAGCAGTATATGACATTATTAATATTGGATTTCTCGCATAACATGGTGAAGTTATATCTAAACAGGGATGTGTGATCTTAACAAGTCTTTTAATCATCAATGCAGCCATTAGTGGTAGTGGGTTTTGTAATGGGAGCTAAAACCGGTGATTTGATTGGCCGAACTAAATTCGTTGGAATTATGCAATTGCGTAATTGAACATATTTCTTCTATCGTGATCATGTATACGTGTCATTAGTGAAAACCACAAAGAGATTTAAAAATTCTGCACCAAAGTAATGTTAAAACTCGATTGTTTAGTTGCACAAACGTTAGCCTGCAAAACATCACCCATAAAGTTCTGCCAATTCAGGAACTAGTCTAGAATAATTTCGGGCAATGACGTCATCATATCGCTGCGAGCCCAAAGCCGAAAACGGTTGTTGTGTTCGGTAAAAAAACAAAAACAAAAAACAACAATAACAACAACAATAACAACAACAAGCCCATCGTAATTCTTTAATATGGCATTTGGCATTTCATTTTTGTGATTTTCCAAAAGAACACATAACTGGGAAAAGTTCCTTGCTGAAAAGTTTTTGAAAAACAGTAACAGACATCGGAGGCGGATAACAAAAACAAAATAACGTTAAAATAGTATAAAGTCAGCTAAGGTTAGCGAGTGAACCCCAACTTGATTTGGGAAATGCGAAAACATGCTCATGTGCAGCAAAACAAAGTAAAATGTTCCAAGGTTGTTCCGTCTTAGATCGTTTCTGCCAACTGTTTGTCATAAACTCTTTTTTCTTCTTCTTTGCCTTTATCTTTTTATCAAATATAAAGCGACAGTCAAATCATGACCGCTTGTAAGTAGTCGTTTTGAAAAGCGATGTAAGCGGCTTCAGTGACAAGTGATCGAAATGTGAGGGCGGCTGAAGTGATAAACGCGTTTGTAAGTTTTTTTGTTTTTTTTTACTTGATACTCAAGAGACAAGTGAATTGAATATGAGCTTATGACAAACTCATACTTGGCTGAAATATTTTTGATACTTATTTACTTAACCAATCTATCCGAGTTTTTGGAAATTTTTCTAATAAATAGTTTAACAAAGGCTGTTTTAGCCAATCCAGAGGGTAATAATTTAAATCATGTTTTTAGCCAATCGGCCTCAACCATGATGGAGGCTCCTTACCAACCCTCCTCACCCGACCCCAATCCTATATCAATGCCTAGTCACCTTCAAAATCAAAAACATGTTTTCGGCACTGGGAAGATAACTGAGTCTTTACATGTCCTTGTACGAAAACCTTCCGACCGGGTAGCTAATCAAAATTTATCAATCTTGAAATGATAGATTTGTATTTGCAACACTTCTAAAAATCACTAGGAAATTTCCTAGTTAGAAAATCTAGTAATAAAAATACATGGTAATTAGACATGCTGCAATAATGGAGAACGTTTTGGAAAACTTCCAAAAACCATCGGAATTTTTTATGACTTTGATAATGACTGGGAAAAACGAACAATCTTCTTTATTGTAGGCCGATCAAACTTTCCGGAGGAGGAGTTAAGTTATTAAGAGAAGAAGACAGTGTTACCCTCCACAAAATTTGACTGTGTTTGTTTACCTATATGAGTTTTTACAGGTGATAGTTGTTTCAAGAACTCATTTGAGTAGTTTCAATTTTAAATGATCAATAGACTATTAAGCATGTTTTTCTTTTGCATTATCAGCTATGTGCAAATTATTTTTGCCATATTAGCATTGTGATTTCCATAACTTTTTCTTCCTTGAACATTTCTGGGATTAAAGTTCTTTTTTATGATTTTGAGACAGAGTGAGTCACAGATGATTTAATAAGAACTGGGAATCGTTCAGCCAGACTTATACTGCTCATGGAGATATAATAATAGTATGGAGATAACTTTTTCTTTTAAAAATCTGAAATCTGATAATCATTAAGTTTCCACTGTCCACTCTGTTTTCATTTTAGATGTAGAGGAATTTTTTTTTAAACCAAAAATATGCAAAATACTGCCAATATGAAAGTCCTCGGAAGCTATTACAAATGACCACAGACTAATGAATGTCGTTTTTAGTTTCAATATTAGTTTCCTTGGAAAAATCAATCTTTAACGAAGGGAAGTCCTAGATTGTTAAAATGATGTCATAAGCCTTTCTAATAGGAAGTGTAAAACCATATAAAAGATGAACAAAATCTAAATCAGAAAGAAACCAAACAAGCTTGGGACGAGAACCAATCAGATTGGAGTTTGCAGGTGAGTTGGTTGTGGAGGCCATACAGAATGTTTTGCCTTGCTCTTCCTGGCTTTTTTTATTGGATACTTATAGTTTTTTAATGAATATTTATGGAACCAGAAAGAAATAAATCAAAATGAAACCAGAAAGATGTTGCCTATTGTCCCAAAAATAAAAAATTGTCCCAAAAGACGGACAGATCTATCTGTCTCACTCTATAAATGCTGTCCATGTAATGAACGCGAGTTCTGCTTGACTGAGCGAAACTATGCCCTGCTTTACAATCAGTTCATTCACCTCTGACAGAGTGTCTGCTAAACTAATCACGTCTAACATATAGAGGAGTTATCAATTCTTTTATCGCACATTTTTCCGGGAGCACATAGCTATTACTAAAAGTGAAACGTTTGTGATGTTTTAGCTTTTAGAACCTCCGTGCATATACTTGTATTATTTGCGACATCTTATTTGCTTTTTCCTCCTCTAGATAACAACGAAAGAATAAAATGGAAATAAACAACAATGCAAACCAAGAACCACATGATCCCGTTGCTAGGAAACAGCACAATTTTTCCACCCAGTATGTTTAATGTTGGCACAGTATTCCAAAACAAACCGCTTGACACAAACAATAAAATTGTTTAAATGAAGTTTTTCGTTTGACAACGCATACAAATCTTTCCCGACATTTTTATCAAATATCTTTTCCAAACTTGAGAAAATATTGCCGTCTTAATTGGATTTTAGGAAGTGTGTATTCTTCGATAAGTTGAATTTCAACCAATCATAAAATAAGATCTTCTTCTTTTCAGATGGCTTCGTGTGGAAGGGCGTCTGGGCAATGTGAAATACTACTTCAATCCTTTTGTTGCCGCCAGCACTCTTCTAATTGTCATCGCCACCATCATTTGGGCGTTTGCTGACGAGGGAAGCAAAAACAAACTAACTGAAGCCAAGAGATGGATTAATGATGTGTGGGCGTGGTTGTATGTTGCAGAACAGTTTGTTTGGGTGGCTTTCGTTCTTTTCATTTATTTTCGATGGGGTCACATCAAGCTAGGTGAGTCGGATTTGACTTCTCAGAGGAATCCCGGTGTGTAAATTTGTTGAAAAATCTCAGCGAAGGAGTGTATTTCTATAGATGTAACACACTATTTCAATGAAAATGCTCTTCATCGCAGCGACTTTTTGATAATTTCGCCCGCTGGGAAGTGTTGTAAAAATCTTGTTTATAATTTTACGGAAAACTGTTTTGTGAGATATAGCTTTTACACTGCACAAGACATGAAGGATGATGTTACGTCATTTTAGGAAGAGATAACGATGAACCAGAGCATGGCGACTTATCATACTTTGTTATGATCTTTTGTACCGGACTCAGTTCTGCAAAATATTATTCTGGTGTAGTCGATCCAGTTACACACTATGAATATGACAGAAAAAATTCATCAATGGTTTATTGGGGGAAGTAAGGCCACTATTTGAATCGATCTGTTTTGATGGCTGTCATTATACGAATAGTATTCCATTTTGTTTCTGCCATTGATTACAATGGCATTATATTTAAATGGACTGATTCATACTTTCTTCACTTTTCAGATCTGGTTTGAGCGAGCACGCTCAAAATTCCATCAATATCACCCTCCATCACTGGGGCATTTTTGGTTTTTCAGTATACGCTCTCCCCGCAATCACTATCTCGTTTCTTGCGTATCGCAAAGGGTTGCCTGTTACCATGCGAACATGCCTTTATCCAATCATTGGTCATAAAATCTATGGCCGGGTTGGTGATCTCATTGACATCACATCGGCTTCCGTTACTATTTTCGGGGTTTCGGTCGGGCTTGCCTATGGAACCGATTTGCTTCTCGCCGGCGTTCGAGAATGGTTTTGCATCGAACCTTCATCAAAAAATCGGATTATCACCTTATGGATTCTTGTGTGTGTTGCTACTGTATCGGTTGTATCCGGGATCGGTTTGGGGATTAAGCATTTATCGCTCTTATCGTTTTTATTTAGTAAGTCACCCTTTTAATCGCTCCGTTAGTCAATAGCCGTCTATATTGTGTAAAGAGGGCTGGGTTTGAAGTTGTGGTGGTTTTGTTAGCCTCATTTGCATTTTCTGAACAGGTGCAGTTGTGCTGCTTGTCGTGTTAATGGTGGATGACACCTGGCATCTTCTCAATGTGTTCATTCAATCTATCGGTTACCAGATACAGCACGTCATTGGAACAGGTCTTCATACCGGGGCTTTTGATCACCATGGTAACGAAGACAATCCTGAAAATTGGTTAAACGACAATACTTTGTTTTACTGTACGGATGGAATCTCTTTTTACTTAAAATCGTTGTTTTTTTTCTTTCAACTTCTTTCTTTTTTAAATAGATTTTTTTTTCTCTTGCCTTGGTTATCACTCATAGGCGGAATTAGAACATAGTCAAACTTTCTGGAGGAGAGTTTAGAAAGAAGAAAACCGTGAATTAAATAAACAATAATTGAGACTGAAAAGAAATTCGTGACAGTGTACTCCTCCACAAAATTTGGCTATGTCTGTATCCGCCTCTGCACTGTAGTTTGTTTTCTGGGGAAGTCTTACATCCGTTTTATACAAGAAAATAGCCCATGAGCAAGGGTGATTTTAGTTCTCAATTTTAGGAAAAAGGGAAACTTGGTTTTATGTTATTTACAGGGTCTCTACTTCTAGTGAAGGTATGATAATCGGACGAAATCGGAAGCTTTTGCATAAAATCAGGGGGTTAAGAAAGGGATAATTTAGGTGTTGCTTTAGGGTTCCTTAAGGAAAATAGCATTTACAGTGATATACACAATTATCATTCTTTGACAGTTAGATCTCTTCTTTTTCAAGATGGTTGGTGGATAGCTGTGGCACCTCTGTCTGCTACATTCACTGCTCGCATAAGTCGAGGAAGAAGAATTAGCGAGTTGATCACGTATATCTTTTTCTGTCCCACTGCTGTCTTAATGCTGTGGTTTGCAACATTCGGAGGAATTTCGATTGAAATGCAACAAAAAGCCACCGATGCGGGAATAAAATGCGAGGGCTTGTACGATCAGATGCAAAGGTAAGCTGGCTTATAGAAGATAATGGTTTAATATCACAATTAACACTTTATGTGACAAACTCAATTTTCATGTTACAAAGTACAAATGGTTGACTCATTTTCGATCTGAAAATTCTGCGTCATCTTAAATTGAGAATGTTTTCTTAAGAACTAGCCAACCATGTAAGTACGTTTCACTTTAAAAGTTAAAGAATTGTGTCAAAGCCTGTCCCAATTCACATTAGACTTTTTTCTGTAGTCTAATTTTTAAGAGCAGTGAAAGGTCAGAGATTTCATTTTCAAACTGTTAGAAATAAAGCAAATGAAGTATTTGAAATCGAGGTGTTTTTCATTTTAAATTCATTTTTGAAATGCAAACCAAACCATTGGCCATAACCAACCCCGCTAGAAATCTGAAAGCTTTAATAAGAATTAGTATGTTTTCACTTTCCAGAAGTAAGAGTATGGAAGAAAAATGGGAGAAACTTGATAAAACTTATAATATTATCGACAACTTGGTGTGTCTAGATGCATCTGCCAAACTTTTTGCGGTGATGAGACATTACAAGGGAATATTTAAGATCCTTCACGCGTTCACCATGTTGGGTATCACACTGCAGTTCATTACGCATGCTGATAGTTCATCGTTAGTTATTGATATTATTGCTTCTAACGGCAATAAGAACCCGCCCATTGTACAAAGAGGGTTTTGGGCGTTAGTCCAAGGTGCAGCTTCTACTGCTTTTGTGCAATACGCCCAGGATAGTGAAGGGCTTAAGACGATACAAGCAGTAGCTGTTATAGCCTCAGTTCCCTTGATAGTAATAGTGAATACTTGTTGTATTGGGCTATGGAGAGTCTTATCTAAGGAGAAAGAATTCAAACTCGACACAAAATTCAAAGAGTGGAAAATGTACTATGGGAACATCGACTCCAAACAGCACTTCAAAGATACGCTCATTGCCACCATTTGCCCATGGTGGTATATTGGTAAAATTGTAGTCAGGTATAACGGTTATAACCGCAAACTATTGAAATTGCTTTCGTACTTGTCATCTGCAGTTCCGTTCTACTTGTGGCTTGCACTATTGATTGCGCAAGTTGCGGTAGATGACATTGATAAATTTGGCTGGGTGTGTTTGCTGTTCTTCATTGCTCACATCTCGTATTATCGACAGTTAATACGTCTAGAGCATCGGCTTGTCGGGAATATCGTGGAAGACTTCATAGTGACGATGCTCTACCCATTTGCTATTTTGCAGATGTTTCATGAATGTGATGACGTCACTATCACCGAGATAAATCACGTGGTGGTGCCGACCTTTATACGAACAGATCATCTGCAAACTTACGAGTCGGGTTTCTCTTTGTCATCTTTGCAACCATCGATAGTGTTAGCTGAGTATTCGAGTTTAGGAACTAAAGAATCGTCTGCTGACGGCGACGTTCGTTTGTCGATCGATACCCACGACATTGGTGCAAGTAATTTTGGCTACTTAAGGTCAGAAATCAGTGACGTCATTCAGTTAGATGGAGAAGTGGTAATTATATAAATATCAAAGAATAACAATGAAAATCATACAAATTAGTTGAAATCATTTTTAAACAGATCACCATCATCATCGCAGTAAATTACTGTTAACGTGCTGCAAGTGTTTCTGTGAGAGTAACCAACTTTGTGATAGGAAATCCTGTATTTGTTTAAATATCACAAGAGAAATTGTCACCATGTGACGTGATGTTTTATTTACCATCGTCCTTCCTTTTTTTCTTTTCTGACTGCCCAAACCCAGCGTAATTACTGAGTCGTCCGCACTTCAGTGCTGTTAGAGAATAACTGCCGCGAGGACTGTATAACGTAAAACTTTTTCTCGAAAATAATACCCGTGATATATATACATAAAGTTAGGTGTCTATTTTACCGAACACTCCCCCAACTGTAAATTCCCCTCATTAACGAACTGCAAATTTACTTGGACATCGTTTGCCACTAGTAGTTCTACTCTGTTTATAGGTCTTCTTATAATAGTTTGTTTATCCTTTGTTATCATTTCTACGTTTCCTATTTAACCGTCTGTAGTCGGTAATATTCGTGTGATTCTTCCCATGCGCCATTGCGATCGTTACAGCCACAAACATCTGTGCATGGTATTCCATGCGAAGAACAAGCACAAGTAGCTCCCATACACCCACTCTTCTTGCATTTGCAAGAAATAACCAAACGCAATAAAAACAACAACAACGAACGTAAACAAGTAAAACGTTTTTCTTTTTATAAGAATGGTGTTTTTTTCGTTTCATGATGAATATTCTTAACTTTTTAGTCAAAATCATCTTAAGACCTAATATATTCTTAACTCATATATTCTTAACTCATCATAGTAAGTAAGTAAGTAAGTAGTAAAATTTTAATGACTTTATCCCAAACTAAATCATTGTGCTTCCATCAAGTGTTTTGTAGTGAAAAAACCTTGATGATTTAAAACGATGTCATCTTTTCCAATAGGAATGTAACACAAATCTGTCCCACACAGTGATAACTTGACCGAGCATTTCACAATGATTAACAATTTGATACTCACAGGAATTCCCCAAAGAAATTCCTTCTCTTTAATTTACTCAATCTCAACCACTTTTCAATTAACTATGGTATTTCAGAGCCAAAAAACAGTTTTATTGGACATAATCGTTCAGCAATAACTTACACATGGTGTTTATACTTTCAGTTTATATCAGAGTATATAGGCACATTGTTTGAGTTAGTTTATTAACAAAGTGAATTGATTAGTGCTATGACAGTTCCAGTTGTTTACTTTTTTTAAAAAATTTCAGTGCAACATTTCTTTCAAATGGAGTGAGTACGTTTCATGCATCTAACAATTCTTTTGGGAAACGCTTTACGCTGGTTAATAAAAATTTCGAAGATTGAATTATGAAGTGTTTTAGCATAAAACAACTAAAATAACTTCCAAATATATTTAAAAACTTTATATAAGAATCTAATATTTTTATGAAATAATGTTGAAAATGCCCTGGGATAGAACATTGGGATAGAGTTTTGGGTCTGTCATTATACTAAATAAACAAACAGTCCGAAATCTGAACGGATTCTCCAAAAACGACGAAAAACTCTGACAGAGATAGATAGATAAATAGATAGAATATGTAAACCAAACAATTTCCTACGAATAGCGCACGGGGCTGGTGGTAAAAGTAGCCATTCTATTAAAAGAATTCCATCGAAGAGTTTCCAACCATGGTCATTTGGAGATGCTATTTGAAATTTACCATCAAGCGATTTTTTAACCGACTGGTAGAATTGTGGTAGAGTGCTAGCTTCCTGTTGGAGAGGTCACGGGTTCAATCCCCGACTGAGTCAGGCCAGCAACTATAACAGTGTGAATCACTCCTCTCTGCTTAGCACTCCGCAAGAGAGTAGGAATGATGTCTAGTTTGGTTGTCTAGTTGAGCGTTCCCAAAACTAAACTAAACTAAACCATTGCTGTTACGAATGAGACGTGCTTGCTTGCAGTGACGTAACAAGGCATCTCTAGTTTTGTGGTGGAGGAGTGATTTTGGTTGTAGTGAACTTTAAAAAACGTGCATGATTTACATCGTCTGCTTTGACACTGTACAACTTGCACACGAATTTTTCGATCACCTTGAAGGTTTCTTCCTTACACTAAACTGTATACCCAAACTTCGATAAACTCTTCGGAATCTTGCAAAATTTTGAGTGCCTTCGATTTTCCATTCCCATTTACACCAATTTCAACAAAGACTTCGACTTTGATTACAGGTTAGAATTAGAAAGAGTAGATGGCAATGTCATTATCTACGGTGTGAGTGATGACAGATTGGAACTTACAAAATGGAACGTACCAGTATGCTCAACACAAACACCCTTGTGTCTGCCTCTTCCTGGTGATTCGCAAATAACCTTTAATTAAAAGGAAAACGTTGAGTAAAAAAACAATTATTTTTTTTGGCAACCATCGTCGAATAAGTTTTCGGATTGTGAAATGACTTTTCTTGGGATATCAATCGATTCTTGACAGTCTTTGAACCTTTCTTCCTCCCGCCGAATGTTGAATGGTAAATGATTTTTAAACGCCTTTGGCGCCTCCAGTCCAGAACAGATATTGATTAAACAACTTCTTTGGTCGAATGGATTACCCCCATTGGATGTGACTTCCACTGCCACACGTTCCATGCATTGATTACAGGAATAATCAATACTTACGATTATGTTCATGTGTCAAATTGCAGCCATTACATTTAAACGGTGAAAATACTTACAAATATGTTTGAACAACTGAGGCATATGTACACAAGTTTTTTCTCAAATAATTTTTTTGTGTTCATACATTTCCTGTGATAAACGATGAAAATTAGGCCGGGGCTGAATATAAACAAACTTCATCATAATTTTAATAAGATTCCATGTATTTGCCGTAAAAAATATAACTATAAGTTTAATGATTAGAATTTAAATAATTGTTAATTACTTTGTTCAACTGTTTGGAAAAAACCAATGAAAAAAGCTTCTCAGCTTTACCCCCGTCTATAGCTTTCGAGTTTTTATGTAGATAGAATTAATTTATAGAAAGAACAAATAACAGAACAGAAAAAATGGCGAAACCTTGTGGATATTTGAACAACTCAAAATTAGTTATCAAAACGCATTTTCGGTCGAAATGAGTGAAACAACAGTTCATATTCGTAATCTTCATAATTTATTGTATCTAGTTTTGAAGATGGTAAATTGTCCGCAAAAAAATGTTTTTTTATTTGTTTTTCTTTTTACGTGAGCGCCCTGACTATTTACTTCGCTTCCAACACTTCTTCGCCAGTGATAATTTCTGTGTGATATTTTTTGTTTAGTAATTCAATTTCCGCGCTTATAGCATTTTATCTATGTATCTATCTCTGTCACAGCTTTTCGTCGATTTCGGAAAGTCCGTTCGTATTTCGGATTGTTTGTTTATTCAGAATAGTTAATGACTGACCTATGCTAGGAACTTAGGACAGCTTTGACTAAAATTGAGCAATTTAGACAAGGTGCTCATTTCAAATTTGACAGTCATTTTGTCAGATTTGACTAAAATTGGACAATTTGGGCCAAATTTAGACCAAATTTCGAAAGTTCTTCAAATTTCATGAAATTTTGCATGGATTACATTTGAAAGGTGCTGATTTCGAATTTGACAGTCATTTTGTCAGATTTGACTAAAATTGGACAAATTTCGATAAATCTTCAATTTTCATGAATAAACATCATGCGTAAGATATTGATGAACTGTTTTTTTGGGCGCGAAACATCATAGTGAATTGCAAAGCTGTCAAGATTAAGTTAAATAAATTAAAGAAGGGAGTAATTTGATGAATTCCAGACTGTATCAAATTATTAGTCAGTAAGTCATTCAGATATCTTGAAAATTAGCCTAAAGCAATTTTCTCAAGGGCTGATGCGGAAATTGTTCAAGCCTAATGGCTTCTAGTTATTATTATTGTTATTATTATTATTTCGATCACAAACGTCTTGATACAAGTTTTTCATTTTTACTGAAATTGGGGCTATTAGACCTAATGGGTCATAAATCGACGCTATGGAATGTAGCTGTTATCATTGTTATCATTGTATCGATCCCAATTTAGTCCTAAAATTTTTGTTTCATCAGTAAAGAACTTGTCTATTTTTCATATACTCGATTTTCCAAATTTTTCGAGTTTGATTTAAATTTTCGTAAATTGAAGCTTCTCTTTCCGTGCTTCTCTTTCCGTGTCTTTACCCGAGTTAAGATCGTCTACGTGTAAACTTTGAATAAGTTCATGAATCAGTAGGGGAAATTCATGTTCATATTTTTTCATGTGTTTGGTCAACGTGGCTGATAAGAGAAATGGCGAGGATGTAAGTCCAAGTAACACTCTACAGACGTAATATCCAACGAGCTTGTTATTTTCAAATTGCTTAAAGTCAATATTGTCAAAATCTTCAAACCACAGAAAACGTACGAAATTTTTCTGCTTCGGGTCGATATTTATTTGGAGGAAAGCTTTCTCAATGTCTGCAACGACAACGTAATTATGAGTACGGAAACGAAGTAAGACGTCTAGCAAAGATGGCGTGAGATTAGGTCCAGATCTCAAACAGTCGTTTAAACTTAACAAAGACTTCTGTTTTCCCGCACTACTTCTTGCGTCAAAGGCCATGCGAACTTTCGTGCTTGCCTTTTCATGTACAACTGGTTTGTGCGGTATATAATAAGATTGTACAATGTCAGCTGTGTTGATCTTTGACTCGCGCTATTACACCCACGTTGTATTGTTCTTTGATTATGTGTTTACGCATAAACTTTTAAGCCTGTTTTTCGCCACGGCATAATTATCTCCCAGATTATGTAATTTTTCATTAAACGGCAATCCAACGCTGTACCGTCCATTTTCGAACTTAATGGTTTCATCAAAATTTTTTATAGCGTACATGTCATCTTGGTTTATTTATTTATTTATTTATTTATTTACGAATGTTTACCCAGGATAGCCTCTTCAGTTCCTTAAGGTACTGTTATCAATGAGGGTCCTGCGAAGGAGGTCCTAGAGCATTTAAAGCCCCCATTTGGGCTACGGAGGCTGTAATGACAGGAACCGCTCAACTAGACAACCATCCTAGACATCATTCCTACTCTCTTGCTGAGTGCTAAGCAGAGAGGAATGATTCACACTGTTATAGTCGCTGGCATGACTCGGTCGGGGATTGAACCTGCGACCTACCGAACAGGAAGCGAGCACTCTACCACAAGGCTACCAGTTGAATTTTACAATTTCGTATCCAAACACATTTTTTGTTTCATCGGATATTTTATCTAATTCCGCATTGACTCTCAAAGTGTGAGTACTGACAACATTTGATGATGTCGATGACAAAGTTTGAACACCCAAATCTCCGCTTAATATGAATCCCAAGTAAGAGGATATGGCGACTGAGCCGCTGTCACCACGTACGACGCGATTACAATCCCAATAGTGATCTGCACCCATGAGCATGTCAACGTTAACGGGTTGGCTGTCTGGGTTATAATCTGCGAGGCGTAGACCGTTCAAATGAGGAAATTTGTTGACAGCCAATGTAACATTTTGATATTCGATTGGTTGACATATGTCTGAAACAACTGCTGTGACGTTAAATTTTTCGATTGCGATCCAAACTAAATACGACAAATTTAACGACGTCTAAGTGTTTCGTTGACGTCAGTCCGCCAAATGTTTTTATAGTCACTGTTTGTTTCCCTAATGTTTGTAACTTTAAATCATCCCGACTTTTTGGTGTAATATAGGAGAACTGTAAACCACTATCGAAAAGGAGGCGACAATTTTTAAACTGACTATGGTCGAGAGAAGATGTCTGAGCTTGAGCTGTCTGTAATAAAATATTGTTCTTTCTCCCGATGGTTACCATAGAAACTGGTTCTTTCGTTTTACACTTTGATGCGCAATGTCCGACTTTAAAGCATGTAAAACATCGTTTTTCTGAAAATAAAACGTTCTTTCGCACTTCTGGATTTGTGACAAAAATAATTTTGTTGGAAACCAAGCTTAAGGCGCGTTAAATAATGATCAGAATCCTGCAAATCACACTCTTTGTTCGTAATTATCTTCAAAATGAGTTCGAAAAACGTGGCGTACACTATGGGATGCAGTAATTCTCATTACTGCTGCTGTTAAACTATGTATACATAATATATCATTTTTTCTACTACTAAAACTAAACAACGCTTACAAGATTTTGAGCACACATTTTATCTTAACAATGGTGAAGTAGAAAGAGTTAACAACTGGAGGATACTTGGTATGATATTTCAAGACAACCTGTCCTGGGAAAAACATATTGATCAACTTATTTGTTCTTGCTACAAGAAATTGTTTGTATTGAAGAAAATAAAATGTTTTGCACCACAAAAGACTAGGAAACATCTTGCAGAAGCTCTCATTATTTCAAAAATTGACTGTGGCAATGTAGTTTACTCTAATACATCACAAAATCATCTGATACGTATACAAAAACTACTAAAAGCCACCTGCTCGTTCGTAAATGGTCGATATAGTAATTCACTTGATGTAATTTTGCTTGGCTGGTTACCTATCAACGAGAGAGTTGACTTCTGCACAATAAAATTGATACATAAAGTTCTATACGTGACATCATTTCCGTCCTATCTGAAACTCTAATTTAAAAAGCGCCCTCGAAATCTTAGAAACAATGATGAATATCTGATAGAAAACTACGATAAAAATAACAACACTTTCATAGGCAAGGCACGTGTTTTTTTTTTGCCCCCGCAGCGAGCGAGGAGGCATAGTAGTTTCACGAGATAGGCGAATGTCAGTTTCCGATTTTGTTCTTCATCTTCATCATCATCCTCCAACTTTCGTGTTGACGTTACACGGTGGAATACAATTAATTAGCTGACTTTGCTTTTTTTCCCGTTTCAAAGCATGGTTCTGTAAGTGGAATGTTTTTTCGTATCTCTTTCCTAATTTATTACTAGCATGTAGCTTTAGCTAAAAGTGCCCCCGCGCTCAAGCATTGGAATTTGTACACACAGCAAGCTATACATTAACAACATAAACGTATATGCTGAAATATTTCAACAAAGACAGTTTTTTAGGAAGCCTCAAAACTGCTCAAAACTCTCTCAATTTCAAAACCAACTTGGAACTAAATAAATCTAAACTTAAACAGATGAAAATCTGCACAAAACTTTGTTACTTTTTGTTATCTCTCAGGCCTAAGTCACACTGATGCTAATATACCTTTCAAAAAGTGTAAGTAAGGCTTAACAAGTAATATCAGAAAGTATTTGCTACAAACAAAAGAAAAGTGTGAGCTGAAACCATGGATACATATTTTATAATGAAAATAAGATTTGTTATAAAATTCTGTAAGAGCCAAAAGAAAAAAAAACAAAACTTTTTCAGAAAAAAAATTAAAGTGAAAAAATCCGTAAGAAATCTGAGTTTCAAAACAAAAAATAGCCAAAGTTTACATAAAAAAAATATAAAAAGGTTTTATTGATCATGATCACACTAGGTTTGTTCAACAGTTAAAGAAGAAAAACACGAAGAATGACCATTTTGTAATAAGGGTTTCTTGCATGCACAAAAATCCAATTAAAATGGCAAGATCCACCAAAAATCAGTGCATTGAATAAAATTTACTGAATGAAAGATTTAGAGCGAAAACATATACAAACATAAAATGTGTGGTTGGCAAAATTTAAGATTTCAAGCTGTGCTTCAAAATCCTTGTTGTTCTCTTCACTAAAACAACGCATATAAAAAATGTTTAATTAATTTTAGCATACGAACTTTTTAAATAACATAATACAATAATAAATTAGGAAAGAGATACGAAAAAACATTCTGTCTCTCCTCCCACTTACAGTACCATGCTTTGAAACGGGAAAAAAGCAAAGTCAGCTAATAATTGTATTCCACCGTGTAACGTCAACACGAAAGTTGGAAGATGATGATGATGATGAAGAACAAAATCGGAAACTGACATTCGCCTATCTCGTGAAACTACTATGCCTCCTCGCTCGCTTACGCTCGCTGCGGGGGCAATTATACTATGTTATTTAGGAAGTTCGTATGCTAAAATTGCTTAGACATTTTTCATATTACTTTTGTGTTGTTTTAGTTAAGTAAACGGCTAGGATTTTGAAGCACAGCTTGAAATCTGAAATTTTGCAAACAATACATTTTATTTTTGTGTATGTTTTAGCTCTAAATCTTTCATTCGATAAATTTTATTCAATGCACTGATTTTTGGCAGATCTTGCCTTAAAAAGATTTTAATTGGATGTTTGTGTATGCAAGAAAGTCTACAAATCGTCGTTCTTCGTGTTTTCCTTCTTTCTGTCCTCCCCCAAACCTGGTGTGAGATCATGATCAATAAAACCTTGTTAAAGTCTGTTCCAAAAATATGTGGACTGATTTCAGCTTTTATATAAAAACCAGGCTCAAGGGAATTGATGTAATTTGCTAAATCTGGTTTCCACATGGTAACTGAAATTAGTCCACATATTTTTTGAACAGACTTTAGCTATATTTTTTTCTTGTTTTTTATGTAAACTTTGGCTATATTTCTTGTTTCGAATCAAAGTTTGAGACGCAGATTTCTAATGGATTTTTCGCTTTAATTTTTTTTTGAAAAATTTTTTTTTCTTTCTTTTGGCTCTTACAGAATTTCTTTAACAAATGTTTATCTCATTTTGATTATAAAATATGTAACCATGGTTTCAGTTCACACATTGATATTACTTGTTAAGCCTTAATTACACTTTTTGAATGGCATGAATTAGCATCAGTGTGACATAGGATCAAGAGATAACAAAAAGTAACAAAGTTTTCTTTGTTTTTGTTTCCGTTGTATAGCTTGCAATGTATAGCTTGCTGTGTGTACAAATTGGAATGCTTGAGGGCGGGGGCATTTTTAGCTAAAGCTACATGCTAGTAATACCTTGCCTTATCAAATAAGATCAATAAGTAATTTTAATATTTTCTCGAAGGAGGTGAAGAAATATTTACTTGACCAGGCTCAGGCAAAATATTTTCAGCGTCACCAGTGAACTATCCCTATCCGTCCTTTTTTTTTTTTCTTTTTTTTTTTTTTTCCTTTTTGTTTACTGGTTACTTGAAAATATTATGCTTTTATCTCCTTAATTTACTAATGTATTCAAAATACTAACAAAGTTATTTTGGTTTGTGTAGTCCAGTCCCACGTTCACGAGTCCGATATAGCTCATCTGATTCCTATTCGATTATGTGGTGCTGGGTGGCCTTTCCGATTACTATTTATTCTATTCGCTATTCGACTACTTTTTCCCCATACAATATTAACCGACCCTATGTATTTACTTCCAGTTTTTAATATACAAATATAAAGTATTTTTAACATATTTTTATCAATTTTATATATAAATAGTTTTTAGCAATTAATTTTGTCAACTTTTTTGTTAATTTTTCGGAGCCAGTTTCTTGTAAAATGGATATGCCGAAATAAATTCATTATTATTGTTATTATTATTATTATTATTATAGAGCGGATTGTAAACGAGCAGTATATGACATTATTAATATTGGATTTCTCGCATAACATGGTGAAGTTATATCTTAACAGAGATGTGTGATCTTAACAAGTCTACTAAATTAATCATCAATGCAGCCATTAGTGGTAGTGGGTTTCGTAATGGGAGCTAAAACAAGAAACAACAACAACAATAACAACAACAAGCCCATCGTAATTCTTTAATTTGGCATTTGGACATTTTATTTTTGCGATTTTCCAAAAGAACACATAACTGGGAAAAGTTCCTTGCTGAAAAGTTTCTGAAAAACAGTAACAGACATCGGAGGCGGATAACAAAAAAACAAGTGGAGAAGTAGAGCGTTATAAAACTACTTTTAATCTGAAGTGTTTATGAAAGCTGCTCATGGAAACTGCGTTTAATTTTAAGTGATGTTTCGTTGAAGTGCTGAAATTTCATTCATTCATTCATTTTCCATTCATTATCTTGCTTTTAAGAAAGCTTAAGGCAATACTACTTAAGAACAATTACTTTGTGAAGAAAGTGTGATTCCCTTACGAACAAAAAGTGTGATTCCCTTACGAACAAAAAGTTTTGTCGAGAGAAGGAAAAAGTAGACAATTATCGCACGACAGTGTCCAAATTGATTTTTGAAATGTGAGGACGGCTTAAGTGACAAGTGATTGAAATGTGAGGGCGGCTTAAGTGACAAGTGATTGAAATGTAAGGGCGGCTAAAGTAATCAACGCAAAACTTGTTTGTAAGTTGGTTTTTTTTTTACTTAATACTCAAGAGACAAGTGAATTGAATATGAGTTTATGACAAAACTCATATTTGGCTGAAACATTTTCGAGATTTATTTACTTATCCAGTGCTTTAGTGTCTATCCAATCTATCCAAGTTTTTGGAAATTTTTTCTAATAAATAGTTTAACAAAGCCTGTTTTTTAGCCAATCAATCCAGAGGGTAATAATTTCAATCATATTTTTAGCAAATCGGCCTCAACCATGGTGGGGGCTCCTTACCAACCCATTGTCACCCGACCCCTACCCCATATCAATCCCTACGCACCCTCAAAGTTAAAAACATGTTTTCGACACTGGGAAGATAACTGAGACTTTACATGTCCTAGTTCCTAGTTAGAAAATCTAGTAATTAAAACACATGGTAATTAGACATTATGCAATAACGGAGAACGTTTTGGAAAACTTCCAAAAACCATCTGAATTTTTTATGGCTTTGATAATGACTGGTAAAGACGAGTAAGAATTAATAAGAATTGAAAGTCGTTCTGCCAGACTTAGTGTAAGTATGGAGATATCTTTTTTAAACCATAAGAATAAGCAAAATACTGGAAAGCTATTACAAATGATCACAGACTAATGGATGTCGTTTTTAATTTCAATATTAGTTTCCTTGGAAACCAGTCTTTAACGAAGGGAAGTCCTAATTATTAAAATGATATCATAAGCATTTCTAATAGGAAGTGTAAAACCATATAAAAGATGAACAAAATCTAAATCAGAAAGAAAACAAGGTTGGGACGAGAACCAATGAGATTGGAGTTTGCAGGTGAGTTGGTTGTGGAGGCTATACAGAATGTTTTGCCTTGCTCTTCCTGGCTTTTTTTTATTGGATACTTATAGTTTTTTTAATGAATATTTATGGAACCAGAAAGAAAGAAATCAAAATGAAACCAGAAAGATGTTGCCTATTGTCCCAAAAATAACAAGAGGCCACGAGGCCTGAAGGTCAGCGCTCTCGCCAAAGTTGAAAAATTTTTGACCATGAAGCAAAATGGAAAAATCACGTTTTTGTTCCAGGAGGGTCAAAATAGAAATTCATGAGCGATTACTGAAGTAATAGTGAAGTAATAGTGGGAATAAGGCATTCAATGATAAAACCAAACAGGTCTGGTCTCAAAATTGTATCCAAATTGTGCAACAAAACTTAATTCAATAAAACGTTTATCTAGAAATTAAAGATACAAAGCCTATCAAACACTGATCAATTGACTTTCATCTATGCTATCTAAGGACATCTTTACAAATGAAACAAATACGATTGTCTTTGAAGTGAATTGAATAAAATCGGATTTCGAAAAATGCAGGTTTGCACTTAAATCAAAAGAAGTTACCAATTCCTTAAAAAAGCTTATATACAGTATACGTTAAGGGAATCTTTTTTGTGTGGATTAATTTTTGCGACTTTTGCCCAAATTCACAAAAATAAATCACACAAAACATCAAGACATGAACGATTCACAAAAAACAATCCACCCAAAATTTGATGATTTTACTTGCTCATTTTTTGGCTCTGTGTATATCAACTATTTCCTTGTACTTATCAAGTACCCATTGGTTTTGCAATGTGGCAGGCATGGAAACATCTAAGCTATATTATGAAATACACGCATTGCACTTTGTGCACATTCGCAAAAATAAATCCAAATATTTTCCTTGAGAAGTTCTTAATTATTAATCCACGCAAAACGCTTTCAAACCTTGGCTCACAAAAGTTATCTCACACAAAAAGAAATCTCAAGGAAGTATTTTACCTTAAGGGTAAGGTACTTCACAAACTTTCATGCAGACCTTTATTCTAATGATTAAAGCAAACTTCTCACACACATTACAAAGATGAATTCTGCAAAGGAATGACTAAAAATAACTGATATATAATGTTAAAAACAACTTGTATGAGTGATAGTGCACCATTCATAACATTTTTGCCTTTCTTCATTGAAAATAAAAAAAAAGGCATGCAAAAGAACTGCCGATTATTTAAGATTAAGAAAACAAAGAGACTGCTGGTCATGCAGAGACAGTAAAAAACAATTTATATGATACAAAAAATATATCACGAAATTAAAATAAAATGACAAGACTATAAATAAGTGAAGAAATTTATAACGACTTCACATAGGTAATTTTATTATTATCATTAATTTATTTATTTATTATTAATTTATTTTGTAAAGAAGGTCGTAATTTATGTACATATAAATACAAAAGCAGTGTAATACGTATACGTACTACGTATAAGTAAAATAAAGTTATAAGTAAATTGCATAAATGTACGTGTGTCTGGTGCATAATAAATATATTATATTATAGTATATATAGTATAGTTATAAAAACATTTATTAAAGATGAAATCGTAAAAAGATTCTCCTATCAAATTAGGTAAATAGATCTTGATAGAAATTGGCTTGAACACAAAATTAGGGATTGGAAAAAGTATTGTGTTAAGTTAAAAAAAAAAAAGGAGAAAATTTTAATTTAAAATTCGAGATAAAACTAAGAGGTTAGAGGGTAAAACACACGAATTAACATAACATAAATTAACATTTATTAAAATGTTGATTGAAAAGTTTACATACAAACATTATATTTTGTTCTTTTGCTTGATAATTATATACTACATTACATTACAACAAACACAGAATATCATTGTTAGAGTCATTTTGGATTAGTGCACCACGCACTTTCACAGTAATTTATAAACTTCAAAATGTTGTCTGTTTATTTTTGTGGATGACTAGATAGATTTCTACATATAGATGAGTTTCTGATGTTAATTACCAGTTAAAGATCTGTTTAAACTAAAAATTTAATAAACTTCACAAAAATAGATTTCGAGTGCTAATGAGTATTATTTTTAACAATTTTTTTTGTCTTAAAAACGCCTCCTGAGAACCGGTTTAACCGACAGTGTGCAGAGAGCATCTAATTGCCAACCAAGATGCGTGCGCATATTGGTAGGAAATTGACTTGATCTATTAAGCATTTATGTTGTTGAAACTCACAGCAATTATCGAGCAAAAAACACTAATAATGTTTATAAACATTACGCACTTAGAAACTCATCTATATTTTTGTGGGCATAAAATTTTTATTTTAGGCAGGATAAAGTGATATTCAAAACTTGCCTATATTGATGGGCACACTTGTATGAATACATAAAAAATAACACATACATATCCTATGTATAATAGGTCCTTTTGGAGGCAGCAGAGCTCTCTCTATCTCCAGGTCAGACCAATATATAGCACAAAACACAAAATCAGGCCTAGCTAACTGAACAGTATATAATAGATCAGTTTCTGATGTTAATTACCAGTTAAAGATCTGTTTAAACTAAAAATTTAATAAACTTCACAAAAATAGATTTTGAGTGCTAATGAGTATTATTTTTAATAATTTTTTTTGTCTTAAAAACGCCTCCTGAGAACCGGTTTAACCGACAGTGTGCAGAGAGCATCTAATTACCAACCAAGATGCGTGCGCATGTTGGTAGGAAATTGACTTGATCTATTAAGCATTTATGTTGAAACTCACAGCATATCGAGCAAAAACACTAATGTTTATAAACATCACGTCACTTAGAAACTCATCTATAATAGGTTCAATTATAATATACGGTGATAATATTACGAATTTCTTTACTTCTCTGGAGAAAAATAACCCTTTCCTTTAGCTTTTATTTCCAAAATGATATCTCCGTGATGGGCAAACTTTAAAACTCATGTTAGGGCGCACTCACCCTGATAAAAAAGCTGTAAATATAAATTATCTGAAAAATCTGAATTAAGCCACGATTAACAAATAGCCTCTATTCTACTACCCTTTAAGCTTTCAATGAGGAATCCAGGCTAGAACTGTGGACATGGGACGGAAAAACGCTAATGAAAGATCAGCTGCTTAACGCGCTGACCAAAAAATTGTCCCAAAAGACGGACAGATCTATCTGTCTCACTCTATAAATGCTGTCCATGTAATGAACGCGAGTTCTGCTTGACTGAGCGAAACTATGCCCTGCTTTACAATCAGTTCATTCACCTCTGACAGAGTGTCTGCTAAACATATAGAGGAGTTATCAATTCTTTTATCGCACATTTTTCCGGGAGCACATAGCTATTACTAAAAGTGAAACGTTTGTGATGTTTTAGCTTTTAGAACCTCCGTGCATATACTTGTATTATTTGCGACATCTTATTTGCTTTTTCCTCCTCTAGATAACAACGAAAGAATAAAATGGAAATAAACAACAATGCAAACCAAGAACCACATGATCCCGTTGCTAGGAAACAGCACAATTTTTCCACCCAGTATGTTTAATGTTGGCACAGTATTCCAAAACAAACCGCTTGACACAAACAATAAAATTGTTTGAACAAAGTTTTTCGTTTGACAACGCATATAGATCTTTCCCGACATTTTTATCAAATATCTTTTCCAAACCTGAGAAAATTGGATTTTAGGAAGTGTGTATTCTTCGATAAGTTGAATTTCAACCAATCATAAGATCTTCTCTTTTCAGATGGCTTCGTGTGGAAGGGCGTATGGGCAATGTGAAATACTACTTCAATCCTTTTGTTGCCGCCAGCACTCTTCTAATTGTCATCGCCACTATCATTTGGGCGTTTGCTGACGAGGGAAGCAAAAACAAACTAACTGAAGCCAAGAGATGGATTAATGATGTGTGGGCGTGGTTGTACGTTGCAGAACAGTTTGTTTGGGTGGCTTTCGTTCTTTTCATTTATTTTCGGTGGGGTCACATCAAGTTAGGTAAGTCGGATTTGCCTTCTCACAGGGAACCCATTGTGTAAATTTGTTTAAAAATTTCCATAGATATGACACACTATTTCAATGAAAGTGCTCTTCATCGCAGCCACTTTTTGACAATTTTGCCCGCTGGGAAGTGTTGCAAAAATCTTGTTTATAATTTTACGGAAAACTGTTTTGTGACGCATAGCTTTTACACTGCACATGACGTCAAGGATGATGTTACGTCATTTTAGGAAGAGATAACGATGAACCAGAGCATGGCGAATTAACGTACTTCGTGATGATCTTTTGTACCGGACTCAGTTCTGCAAAATATTATTCTGGTGTAGTCGATCCAGTTACACACTACGAATATGACAGAAAAAATTCATCAATTATTTATTGGGGGAAGTAAGGCCACTATTTGAATCGATCTGTTTTGGTGGCTGTCATAGTATTCTATTTTGTTTGAATGGACTGATTCATATTTTTCTTCACGTTTCAGATCTGGTTCGAGCGAGCACGCTCAAAATTCCATCAATATCACCCTCCATCACTGGGGCATTTTTGGTTATTCAGTATGCGCTCTCCCCGCAATCACTATCTCGTTTCTTGCGTATCGCAAAGGGTTGCCTGTTACCATGCGAACATGCCTTTATCCAATCATTGGTCATAAAATCTATGGCCGGGTTGGTGATCTCATTGACATCACATCGGCTTCCGTTACTATTTTTGGGGTTTCGGTCGGGCTTGCCTATGGAACCGATTTGCTTCTCGCCGGCATTAAAGAATGGTTTCCCGAAATAGAGCTTTCATCAAGTAATCGGATTATGACCTTATGGATTCTTGTGTGTGTTGCTGCTGTATCGGTTGTATCCGGGATCGGTTTGGGCATTAAGCATTTATCGCACTTATCGTTTTTCTTTAGTAAGTCCCCCCTTAAGTTGCTCTTTAGTCGATAGCCGTCTATATTGTGTAAAGGGGGCTGGGTTTGAAGTTTGTTAGGGGGTGTTCACGTGGAGAAACATTAGCCCGGCATGTGAACACCCCCTTAGCCTCATTTGCATTTTCTGAACAGGTGTAGTTGTGCTGCTTGTCGTGTTAATGGCGGATAACACCTGGCATCTTCTCAATGTCTTCATTCAATCTATCGGTTACCAGATACAGCACGTCATTGGAACAGGTCTTCATACCGGGGCTTTTGATCACCATGGTAACGAAGACAATCCTGAAAATTGGTTAAACGACAATACTTTGTCTTACTGTACGGATGGAATCTCTTTTTATTTTTTGTTTTTTCAACTTCTTTCGTTTTTTAATAGATTTGCTATTGTTTTTTGTTTGTTTTTTTTTGTTTTGGTTATCACTCACAGGCGAAATTAGAACTTAGTCAAACGTTCTGGAGGAGAGTTAAGCTATTAAGAGAAGAAAAGATACACGTGCAATTGAAAAGAAAAGAAAAGAAGAAAAGAAAATTCGTGACAGGTGTTACCCTCCACAAAGTTTGACTATGTCTGTATCCGCCTTTGCACTGTAGTTTGTTTTCTGGGGAAGTCTTACATCCGTTTTATACAAGAAAATAGCCCATGAGCAAGGGTGATTTTAGTTCTCAATTTTAGGAAAGAGAGAAACTTGGTTTTATGTTATGTATAGGGTCTGTACTTCTAGTAAAGGTATGATAACACAGTCAAATCAGTAGCTTTTGCATAAAATCAAGGGATTAAGAAAGGGTTGCTCTAGGGTTCCTTAAGGAAAATAGCATTTACAGTGATATATACAATTATATACAATTAGTTTGACAGTTAGATCTTTTCTTTTTTCAAGATGGTTGGTGCATAGCTGTGGCACCTCTGTCTGCTACATTCACTGCTCGCATAAGTCGAGGAAGAAGAATTAGCGAGTTGATCACGTATATCTTTTTCTGTCCCACTGCTGTGTTAATGCTGTGGTTTGCAACATTCGGAGGAATTTCGATTGAAATGCAACAAAAAGCCACGGATGCCGGCATAAAATGCGAGATCTTGTACGATCAGATGCAAAGGTAAGCTGGTTACAAAGTACAAATGGTGGACTTATTTTTGATCTAAAAATTAAGAACTAGCCAACTATGTAAGAACGTTTCACATATTTTAAATAATTTTGTCAAAGCCAGTTAGCCAAATTCCAAAACGCGGTTGCGATGTTTTTGTTGTTGTTTTTTTGTTGTTTTTTTTTTGTTTTTGGGGGGGGGGGGGGGGGGGGGGGGGGGGGGTTAAGAGCGGCTTCATTTTTGTTTTTGTGAATTTAGACAGCTGTGTTGAGAAAATTAGGGGTAAAATAATATGGAAAACATTGCAAATTAAACATAGATCAGATTAATGAGTGGTTTCAAAACAATGGTTCATCTGAACATCTTAATCCAGTGTTAAAGTTGGAAGACAATCATCTGTGATACAACACTTTTAGCGCATCTGTGGTACAACATTTTTTGCACATCTTTCTGAATTAAATCAGTTTGGAGACTATCAATACATGAAGCAGGCAGAATTTCAAGAAACGTTTTTGAACATTCCAAGTGACAAATGGTCAGAAATAAACAAACATTTTGATGGACAAGCTAAAGATAACTAATACACAACATCATTTCAGATAAAGATATATTGACAAATGATAAAGTTATCAGTATATGTGCAAAAGAAGTGGGAAGTCTAAAGTTTACAGAAAAAAAATTGTAACTGAAAGTCCTGTGAGGTAAAGAATTGGATTTTACATTAGACATCTTTTTATCAACATGGAAAGGTTTGAGATTTTTTATTATGTATCATAAAAAAATATCAAATAGAAACTTAGAATACATCCATTCATCATAAATTTGTTGCCATCACATTGTCTTTTAATTTTTTGTTCCAATTGGTAGTAACGCAAGTTAACAATATGACAAAGCATTTGTCATACACTCAATTAGTCCATTTTGTCCACTTTGTGTAATATAATAGTCCAGTCTCCAACTTTAACATTAAATCGTTCAATGTGGATTGTTTTTGAAGCAAGTTGCACTGAATTTCATTTTCAGTGTCCTTTTGTTTAGATCAGTTTAAGTGAATACCTTTAATGGCACACAGATCTTGCACAATAGTGAATCCCCTACCTTTCATTAATTGGTGCTTTTCCTCGACAAAAACCAGGAATCCTGTTTTCTCTCTGGGTATATATCATTGAACACGTTCCCCATTCTGCTCTGGTGTACTTTATTTCCAATAGCTGATACTGTGATTCATGCATGAACAATAAGATTTCGGAAAATCGTGCGGTGATCACCTTTCCCCTGATCTACAATGTACAGCACATAAAACATTTTTTTGTCTCTTGGCAATCTATAATACTTCAAGGTCATTCCATTCTTATCTTTTATCTTTAATGTTGTTAAAACAGTGCAATTCCAGTAAACTATTTTGTTTGTACCGTCTGTGTACACCTATGTCTTGTCTGCTTGAGTCGCTTATCAATCACAACAAATATGGCGAATATTGTGAAAAATCCCCACATCAGAGTTCAGAACCCCGATTTGGAATTTGGCTATTTCCCTGTAATCAACGTTTTGAAAGCAGTCAAAGCTTCAGAGATTTCTTAAGAATTAAGAATAAAAATTAGTATGTTTTCAATTTGCAGAAACAAGAGTATGGAAGAAGAATGGAAAGTACTTGATGAAACTTATAATATTATCGACAACTTGGCGTGTCTAGATGCATCTGCCAAACTTTTTGCGGTGATGAGACATTACAAGGGAATATTTAAGATCCTTCACGCGTTCACCATGTTGGGTATCACACTGCAGTTCATTACGCATGCTGATAGTTCATCGTTAGTTATTGATATTATTGCTTCTAACGGCAATAAGAACCCGCCCATTGTACAAAGAGGGTTTTGGGCGTTAGTCCAAGGTGCAGTTTCTACTGCTTTTGTGCAATACGCCCAGGATAGTAAAGGGCTTCAGACGATACAAGCAGTAGCTGTTATTGCCTCACTTCCCTTGATAGTAATAGTGAATACTTGTTGTATTGGGCTATGGAGAGTCTTATCTAAAGAGAAAGAGTTCAAACTCGAAACAGAATTCAAAGAGTGGAAAATGTACTATGGGAACATCGACTCCAAACAGCACTTAAAAGATATGCTCATTGCCACCATTTGCCCATGGTGGTATATTGGTAAAATTGTAGTCAGGTATAACGGTTGTAACCGCAAACTGTTGAAATTGCTTTCGTACTTGTCATCTGCAGTTCCGTTCTACTTGTGGCTTGTACTATTGATTGCGCAAGTTGCGGTAGATGACATTGATAAATTTGGCTGGGTGTGTTTGCTGTTCTTCTTTGCTCACATCTCGTATTACCGACAGTTAATACGTCTAGAGCATCGGCTTGTCGGGAATATCGTGGAAGACTTCATAATGACGATGCTCTACCCATTTGCTATTTTGCAGATGTTTCATGAATGTGATGACGTCACTATCACCGAGATAAATCGCGTGGTGGTGCCGACCTTTATACGAACAGATCATCTGCAAACTTACGAGCCGGGTTTCAACCATCGATAGTATTAGCTGGAGTATTCGAGTTTAGGAACTAAAGAACGGTCTGCTTATGACGGCGACGTTCGTGTGTCGATCTATACCCACGACATTGGTGCAAGTAATTTTGGCTACTTAAGGTCAGAAATCAGTAACGTCATTCAGTTAGATGGAGAAGTGGTAATTATATAAATATCAAAGAATAACAATAAAAATCATACAAATTAGTTGAAATCATTTTTAAACAGATCACCATCATCATCGCAGTAAATTATTGTTAACGTGCTGCAAGTGTTTCTGTGAGAGTAACAAACTTTGTGATAATCCTGTATTTGTTCAAATATCACAAGAGAAATTGTCACCATGTGACGTGATGTTTTATTTACCATCGTCCTTCCGTTTTTTCTTTTCTGACTGCCCAAACCCAGCGTGGTTACTGAGTCGTCCGCACATCAGTGCCATAAACAAAAATTTTTATATGCTCTAACATCTTTTTACTCAATTTAAAATAAAGTGTTAAAATTTACAAGAACGTTCAAATTGAGTTTTCGGAAGCGGTGACCATACTCATTATTTGCTTGGTAGCAAAGACTTTCCAATTGCATCTTTTCTAAATATTTTTGTGACTGATCGCCTATGCACAAGCAATGGAGGATGCTATAAGGCTTTTGTGAAGTTCTTCATCTTCCAAAGTCCATTTTATAATGTACCGTGCCAAGCCCAACTGATTTCATTTCAGTTCGGCAAAGCACAACACAGCTTATAATATAGACCTATGGATATGCGTGCTAAAAGTCCCATTTAGCAAATTAGCGGAAATCCGTTCGGGCTCTAGCTTTTCTTCCTTCCTTGAGAACGTTGCTGAATGTATGGGACACTAAGCAGGTGCTATACTGCTTGGTATCCTTTTTCTTTTTTGTCATCTTTTCATCTTTGTGGCCTTAATAGCAGCTCTTTTTCGGCATTCTGGTATTTACTAATGAACGGTTCGAGTATACAGTTGCCCCCCGCTAACTCGACCTTTCGCTATCTCGACACCCGCCTAACTCGATATAATTACTTTGGTCCAGTCAGATTCGATGTTTTGGAATGGAAATTTCCCCCGCTCTCTCGACGTTTCTAACTCGACACCCGCCTATTTCGTCAAAATATTTCGGTCCCTTGACAAAAAGCTCGACATTTTCAAAATTCCAATTGTTGTTATTTCCTTAATTATCGTTCTGAGCTCATGTTCTGTCAACCATAATCCTGTGAATTTAAGAGATGGGGAAGTGATGCAGGTCGAATGTACACTTCACTTTGCTGACAAAGTAGGATATATAAATATTCTTAGACAGCAGTATCAAGCAATTAATGAACTTTAATTTTGTTATATGATAAAAATATATTCCAAATTAAGAAATATGTTAGTTTTTTTCTTACTTAATTCTTCTAGGTAGCTACTGTCCGAACCTAATAAAAGCAAAATAATAAGGGTGGTAGGGGTGGTGGACAAAAATATTACATCAAAAAAAATCCCCCGCCCCGCCTAACTCGACATTTTCCCCGGGCCTCCTGCGATGTCGAGTTAGCGGGGGATAACTGCATACAGTACACGCCTCTGTATCGAAGTTCTTGTGACGGGAAATGGGACCTTTACATAAATTATCGGTATCGGTTGACTTTATATAGACCTTCTGACCTATACAAATTTTGTCATTAAATTTGTTTTTAATTATTATCTTTAGGATGCGTACTTGAATTTTCTTTTTGTTTTTTTTGTTTTTTATTTCAACCATGTCATGGCATGATTATCTTTTTCTGCATTTTTATACAATTGAAATATTTTTTTAGGTAACATTAATAATAAAAAAGCATGTAAACCGTTAAAAAAATGAAACTCATGGTTTTTATCATGATGTTGATGGTTTTGGGAAGAACAGACTATATGTCATTTGAAAAATTCATTAATGATTGCTGTCCAATGTAACTTTGGCACAAAAGAAACAGTCGGAAGGTATCAATTTGTTTTCAATTAACATTTTGTAATGTTATTCAATGTTTTTTATGTCTGTGTAAACAGTTCTGTGCTATACATTGAGCCTAAATTTTGGGTTATCTACAATATTCACCACCCTATAGTCAACTCACCTTTTTCTCGTTTATGAGTATAATGCCTCTCAATATATTTAGTGCAGTTCTGTTTAACGACTCTGGTGACAGTGCAGTGACCATATGATTTTTTTTTTCTGTTCTTCATATATTTTATGTACTTTACGTATTTCTCTCGCTAAGGGCTAATTTGTCTCCGTATACATCGATAAGGCGACTACAATAGTAACTACAAGAATTCTCAACATCGTTCAAGTTTACGTCATACGCCTGTCTTCATTTTTCATTCTTGACCCTTGTCTTTTCAACCTTCTTGTTCTTGTTTCTGAAGTATATGTTTATTAGCAAATGTTACTTTTCTAATGTTTAATTTATGATCGTGCACATACACTAGTCTTTCGCTATTTCAGTAGAATTAGCCAAATGTAAATCTTTGGAACTGAAATATAATCCCTTATTATTGTTATTATTATTATTGCTATCTTTACACTAAAGTTACTTCTCTTCTGCGTATAAATATAATATTCTGAGCCATATTGCTATTTGTTTCTGTTTTAAATCTTCTGAATGTAAGAAATGAATTAAAAAATTAATGCCTGTAAAAAACTTTTACACGAGTTAATCTGCGACACAACGCAAGCTGAACATGGTTGGTGAGCGACGCCGCCTGGGCGGCTAGTTACATGATAATCCGCGATTGTGTGTCACCCTTTTATTTTAGAGAGTGATAAATTTTGGTGAATTTTACGGTCAAAATCTTCTTAATCGTGGTCATACATGTTTTTTTTATAAGAAACCTGGCGAGGGGCCTAGCTTTAAAGTTTCTTATTTTTTTGCTGAAAATCCATGTTTTTAGTTCCAAAAGTTTCTTATTTAGTTTCTTATTTTTCACCCACTCCGCAACCCGGTGAAAGTCGCAGTTGTCTTGTATCTTTTTTACCAATCCGATTTTTGTTATTGCTTGAAACCACCATTTTCTCCAGAAATTTGAACACCACGATGTTCAACGTTTTTGGTAAGCCCAAACTTAAAGATGGTAAAGATTGTCACTAAAAATATCTGTTTTGAATCTGAATGCCGCATGTAACAAACTGCCCCCGAAGATTGACAAAACAAAAACAAAACTTGTGTTGCTTCCGTCTGCGTTCAGCGATGTTTTGACGTTAAACATACATAACGTTTTAAAGAAAGTTAGAAAAGTATGACCAGTGCCAAGAAAAAACTTATCAGTGAGGTAATCGTGTTGCTAAAGCTTATATTGGTTGCACCCGCAACAAAGGCTGAAAGTGAGAGAATTTTTTTCCACCATGAAGAGAATTAAAGCATGTCTAATAATCGATGTAATCATTTGATGACCTTCAAGCTGAGTGTCCACCGAAGCTTCACCAAAGCGCCTATGATAAACGCAAATAATTAGATATAAAATTTATTGCCGGCGCCAGAATGTCTGGCGCAAAAACTAAACGCAAACGTGTCCATTGAATTTTATCAAAATGTTTTGAAACGATCAAGTATAGAGAAACATAGCAGAAATGAATTGTGAAGAGGAAAACAAAACGCACTTGATATTTTGCTAGTAATGTTGCTGCGAAAAAGACGTCGTCGAAGAACAAATGCTCACAAAAAGAGGGCTTTCTGGGTACAGGATATTTACAAGGACCAAGAAATGTATGATGCAACAAGACTTTTTAATAAAATGAGAGTTTCGAATAGGGAGGACTATTTTACTCAATTATTTTACTTTTAATTACTTTTTTTCTTCCCATGTTTTATTTTTATCGTTTTTGGCTCTATAGCATTATTTTATCTCACATTTCCACGAGTTTTAAAAAATATCTTAAACGCATTCCCCATGGTTTAGATTTCGTTCGTATTGGAAATGACTTTGTGACAAAAAATCAAAGGAGAAGGAATATGATCGGAACCTTTACACATCAGGACATAATAACCTCTTTTAACCAAAGAGTTTTTAAAGATAGCTCAACTCAAACATAATTTTGATAATTTCACAAGAGAAAACATATCAAAAATATATTTTATCCTTGTTTTATCCTTACATAGATGATATTTTTGAGTAGACATATTATGACTGCAAGAACTCCTGGAAAGCAGTTTTCCGACGATCTAGGGAGGTCTAAATCCAAAATTTTCTCTTTGCCGCGCCAACCATGGTGGCGGCTTTCACTGATTTCGAGCAAACCTTTTTACCTCAGCCCCCGCAAACTGAAACATCTGAGGTTTTGATAAATAAACCTACGAGAGTTACGAAAGAATCAGCCACACTTATCGATAATATCTTCACAAACCGTCTCTATGACAAATCTTTAACTAAAGGCATAATAAAATCAGATATATCAGATCACTTTCCCATATTCGTCTCGTTCAACTATTCCATTCAAAATAAAGACTCCGTACAAATAAAAAAACGTCTCTATAAGAAATCCTCTAGAATTAATTTTAAAAAAGATTTAGAACGTACAAACTGGGACTTTCTCGATAATCTTTTAAATGCTAATGCTCAATATGAAGGTTTTATTGAAGTTTTTACTGAACTCTATAACAAACACTTTCCAATTATAGAATTTTCATATAAGCCAAAAGATCTTAAGTCACCATGGATCTCAAGAGGCCTCAAAAAATCCTCCAAAACAAAGCAAAAACTTTACGTTAAATATCTTAAAACCAAAACAGAACACGCAGAAAATGAATACAAAGCCTACAAAAACCTATTTGAAAAACTGAAACGAAAAGCCAAAACAAACTACTATAAAAATAGAATTGACAGGTATAAATATAACAGCAAGAAAACTTGGGAATTAATGAAAGAAATTACTGGAAAATGTCAGACAAACTCAAATTCTTTACCAAACATGATTGAAACGGATGACGAAACCCTTTATGATAAAAAAGAAATCGCAGAAAAATTCAATTCCTTTTTTGCAAATATAGGCCCAAAATTAGCAGAAAAGATTCCAATAACAAATAAAACATTTGAAGACTATCTGAAAGAAAGTGATTCAAGATTAGAAAATAAAGAAATTACTCTTCACGAATTTGAACTTGCCTATAAGAGCTTAAGTAGAAACAAGGCAACTGGGATCGATGGCATAAGTGGTGATATAATTTTAGACGTGTATGAACAGATAAGGAAGCCATTATATAATATTTTCAAAAATTGCTTCAACGAAGGAGTTTTTCCCGAGCCCTTAAAGATAGCAAAAATTATACCTAGCTTCAAAACAGGTGACAAAACAACTATAAACAACTATAGACCTATATCTGTACTGCCAGCTTTTTCAAAGATTTTAGAGAGAATCCTATATAATAGAATTTACAATCATCTAACCTCAAAAGATTTACTCTTCCATAAACAATTTGGATTTCAGAAAAATGTATCTACAGAGCATGCAATACTTCAACTAGTTAATGACATCACTGAATCTTTTAACAATGGAAAATATACACTTGGAATATTCATTGATTTGTCAAAAGCATTTGACACAGTTGATTATAAAATTTTGCTTAAAAAACTTAAATACTATGGCATCAGAGGAAATTCATACAATATTTTGAAAAATTACCTTACAAATCGAAGACAACATGTGACTTATGGCAGCAATAACATCACTAAAGCATTAAATATGACATGCGGAGTACCCCAGGGTTCAATATTAGGTCCTTTACTATTTTTGATATATGTAAACGATTTTGTAAACTGTTCGTCAATACTGAAACCAGTTATGTTTGCTGACGATACAAATCTGTTCCTTTCAGACAATGATATTCCTAAACTTTTTAATAACATGAACAAAGAATTAAAAAATGTAGCGTTGTGGTTTCAGGTAAATAAATTATCTTTAAATGCTAAGAAAACAAACTTTACACTTTTCCATACTTCCAAGAAAAAAATACAATAGAACTAAATCTTCCACTATTAGAAATAAATAACACAAAAATAACCAGACAAACAGTCACAAAGTTCCTTGGAATTTACGTAGATGAAAATCTGACATGGACGAATCAAATTGAGTACGTGCACTCAAAAGTATCCAAAGGAATTGGCGCATTATATAAAGCTAAAACCATTTTGAACAAACATCTATTAAAGCAACTTTATTATTCTTTTGTACATAGTCACTTAAGCTATGCAAATGTCATATGGGCTAGCACACAAAAAAGTAAACTAAGGGGCTGATTACATGATCCCGGTTAGACGGGATGAAATTTCATCCCGCCTTGCCGAGATGAATTTCAACTCGGTATTACATGCAAAATTTTCATCCCGTTTAGGCGGGACGGGACAAAACTAACCCTTTGTGTTTTGAATTTTTGACAAACTACGCATGCTCAAACCTCAAATTTGTCCCGGTTGACCGGGACGAAGCGATTACATGAGAAAATTTCATCCCGCCTAACCGAGATCCCGGCTCTTGATAGCCGAGATCTCGGATAGGCGGGATGAAAATTTTATCATGTAATCGCGAAGGGAAGTTTATGAAGATTTGACCAGGAAGCCAAGACCTCGGCAAGGCGGGGTGAAATTTCATCCCGGCTAACCGGGATCATGTAATCAGCCCCTTATACACAATAAAGATCGTTTTACTCATACAAAGCCTCTCTTTGCAGAATCCTTCATACCAACACTATACGAACTTAACATCTTCCAAACTCTAATTTTTATGTTAAAGTGCAAAACGAAGCAATCGCCATCTGTTTTTCATACTCTTTACACACTCAAACCCCAAAACAAATATACAACTCGAAATTCAAGAATTTTGCTTAAGCCGATGTTCAAAAATAAGCTCAGTCAATTTAATATTTCATATCGTGGACCACACTTGTGGAATGCTCTCGTTTCATCATCGAATATTCTTTCAGATATTGAATATGTTCCTCAATTTAAGAAATTATTAAAAGCAATCAAATTTGAAAATATCCTTCAATATTTTTGATCAATTTTCAAGTCAAGTCTAGTTACATACTTATTCCTTTTTAACAGTTTGATAAAATTGTAAGATTGTAACATTTACGCTGTGTAATCACTCGGTTCTCGGCGATAAGATCATTCATGATCTTCTACGAGTTTCCCGTGTTACTTGAAACAATATGTACAAGGACGATCTATATTTCAGATAGTTTATGTAAACATTCTTATATCTACTATATATATGATAAAGACTTTTAATTGAAAATTTTTTAACAGTTACGGACTTGTAATGTTTCTTAACTAAAAATATATCAATCAATCAATCAAAAGGTTTCTTATAAACATGTTTCTTAAAAAAAAAACGTGTATTCTTCGTGAGGCCATGCGCTTTTTACGATTATTACATAGGTAGCACGTGCACGTTTTTTATTATCATTGCATTGCATCCCCCAGATGATTCAAATTTTCGTCACAGTGTTTGCACACCATACATATGTGTGTTTTTCTTCAATAACTTTCCGAAGAATATTCATTTTCTTGAAAATTTTATATCATAGTTATTGAAGAAAAACACACAGATTTGCATCATTAATTTAACAAATAATTGTTGAGAAAATAGACACTGAAAGATTGTAGATAAGTCTTTCTGAGACACCCTGCATTTTTCGTCACCTTTTTTCGACACGGGATTTGCGTACATCATTTTCGAAGTTAGATGTGGTAAAAATTTTGTCTTTTCACCTCCTGTGCGTTTATGTGGTGTGTGTATTTGTGCGATGGCCAAATAAGGTATTTCCAAAAATAGAAAGTGCATTGCGGCGATTTTTAGAATTCGAATGTTTGAAAGTTCGATTTCATTTCATTACACGGTTGGAAACGTAAGTAAACAAAGCAAATTATTTAAAAGTATGGAAAGGAAGAATAAGTTAAAATGGGGATTGCAGAAAAAAGTCATATGAAAACAAAACAAGGTAACGAATGTAAGGAAAGTAGCTAATCTAAAGAGGCCTAAAAAACTGTTTCATATCTGGAACTTAATAGGTAGCTTTTGTGGTTTGATTTCTCAATCTTTTGATGTTTGTGTTCATAATAATCGTTCTTTACTCTTCTGTCGTCAATTATTTTTTACTCTTTATATCTGCATGACCAGCAGTTTCTTTTATTTTCTTAATCTTAAATATCAACAGTCGTTTAGTTTACTCTTTGTTTTTTCCAATGAAGAAAAACAAAAATGTATGAATGGTGCACTGCCACCAATACAAATATATATTTAGTATCTTTTAGCATTATCGCTTATTTCTAATGTATAGCCAATTCTGTTCAAAATTCATATGTGTAATATGTGCAATATGTTCGCATTTGAACCATTTGTGATCATGAGAATCATTGCCTGCATGGAGCTTTGTGAAGCTTTTAACGAATTAACTTCTTTTAACTTTAATACAAACTTTTATTTATTGGAAATCAGATTTGCATTCAATTCAAAGACAATCATATGTTCTAAGATGCCTTAGATAGTACACATAAAACTGTATGTGAATCACATACAGTTTTATGTGTACTATCTAGTGAAAGTCTTTTTTTATAAGATTAATTTTATGTGTAGCCAGCTACAAATGAGGTTTTGATAAGTATTGTTTTTTTTCATCATTTATTTTAATTCGGTTACACATAGACATAGTAAGTTATAGTCTACTAACACTGAATATTTGAGTGAATGCTTTTGCATCCTTAATTTCTATGATAAAGACTTTATTGAATTAAGTTTTGTTCCAATGATACTGGTCTTATATGCATTCAATTGTGAGATGACACCTGCCTTCTTATACCTTTAGTTACTGTCATTTTAGTTTTGACCTTCCTGTAGCAAAAATATTTTTTCCACTTTGCTTCACAGTGCAACATTTTTCATCTTTATTGAAAGCGCTGACCTTCAGGCCTCATGGCCTCTTGTTTCATATTTGTTTCATGTTCGAGAAAATGTGTTTTTCGATCGGTTCAGTAGGTTGAAAAGTAATGTCCATATCATGCGCATACGTACTTTGTTAAAAAAAATTCGAAAACCAAGCGGAAACGGACAGACAAAAGAAATCTTTGCAGATGTAGAATATGCTGGGTTTGCAAAATATAACTTTGTAAAGCATATGAAATTTTAAGTAAGAATTAACAATTGGGTCATTCCATGCCAAATGGTGCAAGGCTGGGTGTCTCATCTTACATATTGTAACTATCTGACAAAGTTTGAACAAATTCTGAGATGGGTCATGTCCAAAGTACTGAAATTTTGGTATGGAATGACCCAACTTTTTCTTTAAATTTTAGCTTCAAGGAATAAAAGCCATTCTATCCAGCCTTGTTTTTTTTACAGTCCAGCGGAAATTACGCGCCCGCACGGAGAAATTTGATGAAATCTAGAATCTAGTTTAAGTCCTCGCCATTCTATTTTACTTTTGTATGAATGTTCTTTTAGAGTTAGCTCTGGAAACAAAGCTAAAGTTTTTCATCTGCTCAATTGCATTTAATGGAAGTGATGGTTTTAAACTGCCCAACCTAAATGATGTGTATGAAGATGAAATCATACGAGAAGAAGAGCCATGCGTACTATTTGACGCCAGATCAAGATATTCATGCGAGCCGACACCCTATCTAGTGAGCGCTTGTTTGGTAAAAAAACTAAAGAGACATTTAGAACCAGGCTTTGTCAAAAGCCCGGCGAAATCTGCAGCTTCCCGGCGAAAACATCAAATACGGAATGCTCCAAAGCAATACTATCAAGAATATCTATCGGGAGGAGAGGTCTCTACAACAGCAAACGTTCTCCTTGACTATTCCAAAACCATAACCGTGATGTCAAATGCTGGAAGCTCTAAATCTGACTTAATGAGTCGGTATAAACAAATTTCGAATTCTACGATGAAAAACGTCAGTATCCTGAAGCAGTTACTTGTTGGCGATGAACAAAGTACGACTAACGACGGTTTAATCACCTTTGTTGGAGACAAACCGACGGCGGATAAAGTTCTGCGTGGATCACGTGATGATGACAAAAATCATGCAGATTCTGACTTATGTTTTCAAAACGATAACGAATCAGCTAAGTCAAAGGAAGCGAAAGCTGCAACTGATACTGTATCACAGAATGATTCACTACCTCGAACTCCGCTGACAGTAAACAGGAAGAGAACAAATCATGTTACACCGCTGACCATATTATCAGCCGAGAATATCACAAGATGTCTTGGGAAGGTTTCTTGCGGCACGATCGACGATTCCGGCTGACCTGAAATCATCTTTTTTTTTGTCAGCTTGTGGTTTGCTGTTGTTGCAAATAAATTAAAGGCGTTTGAATACGACAATGAAACTTCGAAGCCACCATTAAGCTCCTAACAACGAAACGAATCGAAATTTACATCAAATGTGTGATTCATTGGTGTTTACATTGAGTTTCATTTCGGGGTTGATTCAAAACGTTTGATTTCAACTATACGGTGACAGTTATGTGCAGTTACGTTCGTTTTAGGAGAATGGATTAGGTGAATTAAAAGACGTTACTTTTCATTTCTGTGGACGCAACAAAAAGTTTTCAGTTTGCCCAGAATCATGAAAACATTCATGAAGGGTAAAGTAGAAACGGAAAGGAAATACTTCGTGCGAAACTCCATGTAAACGCTGGTCATTGATAGCCCACCTGTACCATATGTCATTCACTCTCGCTTACTTTCAAGCCAGTCAGAATTGATGGAAAAATTTCTGCCAGAATACAATTTTGATTGATTCTGACGCCTTTAATTTGAATACTATATTAGGTTGTTGGTTATATTTTATGCGGTAAACAGTTGCGGCGAGACTTTTATACGTTAACGCTTGTACCGTTAACGCTTCTCTCAAATTAACGCTCTCAGTCCTGCAATACTTAAATGAATTTTTATAAAAAATCAGAGGGCACTCAATAATGATGTAATGTATCCTCTATGGAAGTTGGTTAGTTCTAACACACATTCCAAGCAAGTATTTGAGCAATATACAATTATTTCAAACCTGTGTACTGTTTTTTAGCCTGGATTGTGTACGCCAACTTCCGAAAGCATGTGCTTTTTTTATCGCAATGACGTCTGAATCCCTCCTCCTTCTCAAATACTAAATTTATGAAGAAGATTTTACTTTTTTTTTTTTGATAAAAAATTGAAATTGTTGCAATATTATTTTTTTCCATTTATGCCTTCTTTAAGAGCAATCTTTAACTCTTCTGCATTATTTATGATGAAATTATTGTTTTTTTGTACTGTGGAAAATGTTTTTTGTTTTAATGGTTTTTTTATCTTAATTTTTGAGCAATTGATGTTTCTAGCACCATACGAAACTTATGAGCGAACACAATCCGATCCAAGAGGATAACATCGTGAAACGTCAAACTGTTCAACACTTCTGAATATCACCCAGTTGAGACTACCATACATTAGCTGCCAGTCCTTCACCCGTTGTAAAGCATTCAACTCTCGTTTTCAAAACTCCAAACAGATCTAAACTCAAGAACCTTAAGTATGTAACTCTGATGATAAATGAAATACAAGTGATTGTCTGTCTTAAAAGCTTCATATGGTGACCAACGATTTTTTTTGTACGAAGTCCTGACCTCAATATCTATTAATGGTACACTTGAACTGTTTTTGCTTTCACACGTTTGAAGTAGAAAAGAAAAGAACATGCTACTATGCTATATTATACTATTACCTGCCACCTTCCAGTGCGACTGACGGAAGTTGCGTTTGAAACCTCGTGATCATGCACTCAGAAAAGAGTCGGTACACTTCATTCCAGTTGGAACAACGTTTTAACTGTCTTGCTGTAAGGGTGGCGGAAGTGGATGGGTGGAAATGGGTGGGAAAGAGCTACCCGTAAAAGAACAGAGGAGTAAAAACCGAAAACCCGGTTGGTTAACAAATTTTACCTACAAATACTAAAACCCTGTAAATCTCAGGTTTGGTTTAATTACAAATAAAGGGTGAATTGTTTGTTTACAAGCAAATAACTTTTACTGAAAAAAATAAACATAAAATCAAAAAGACTATAATTCCGGAGTTTCTATGGTTACAAAGCAATGTTTGTTAATGCTTTTTAAAACCCTTTTTGTTTAAAGCGCTATTTACATCTTCGCAAAAAAATTTGGCGACTTCTTTTGCGGCTGTATTTACTGAAGAAAATAGTTTTTTTTTGGCACACATGTTTGTTTTTTATTTCTCCCGATAGCCTGCAGACCTATTACTTGCTAGATATCATTTCCATGTTAAATAAATTCGTCCAAACCAACCAGAATATCTGTTTACGCATCGTGTGTACAAGGCCTTGTGCATGTGAATTATCCTAACCGAATCAGACGTCAAATTAATATTTCATATGCCATCCGTGCTATACACAAAAAAGCTTGTTTCCATCTGCGCAATATGTTACCTACAGTTTATGGTATTCTGTTAGCTAACCAAATTTCGAGTACAGAGTGCATTGCGACTAAAAACGAAAACGCAGTTGAAGTGAAGAAAACAAAGGAACAACCAGATAACCAATAATTGTATTTTATACTTCTTACTTGGGAATCTATTCTTTATAACTGCATTATTTTGGTGAAAATACAGAAGTTACAAAGAAGAAGCTAACGAAACAATGAAGCAAAAAAAGAAGAATTGGAAAAAGTACAAGATGGATGGCAAAACATACGAGCAGATGCTGACAGACCTGTATCAGGTATGCAGAGAAGGAAGGCTGGACATACTAAAAATACTTGTTGAAAAAGGGAAAATCGGCGTCACAGAAGTCAGTCCTGATGAAAGGTCTTGTCAGGGGTAAGTAGTCGGATGATTTGAATTTCTCATCCAAGTGTACCCAGAGTTTCATGCCTTTTTGGATTAACGGGGGGATTCTACTAGTGGACAGTTTTTTGTCTTTATTTATTTATTTGTGTATTTATTTATTTATTTATTTTCATGCACTTTTCAGTTGTTTACTGTAGTTTTTCATAAATAAATAGACAAAGGAAATGGATGACTGTATTGTTCTGTTGGTATCGTGTTTTTAGGTTGACAGTTGCTCATATAGCTGCTCGCTACAATCAACCTGATTGCCTGGAATATATTTTGTCAAAAGGGGGCGATGTCAACGCTGTTGATGCATTCGGTTTTCGACCAATTCACGATGCGACTCTCCGTGGTAATACAGATTGCTTAGCAGTGCTTCTAGCGCACAAGGCAGATATAACAGGTGTGAAAGAGCGCAATTTGGAATATTTAACGCCATTATATTACGCCATGCGCCACAATCACACTGACTGCATAAACCTGTTGAAACAGGAGGCGCAGACAATCAGCAACGAGTTGATATGGGATATAGCATCTAAACGAGGCAATGCTTCATTGACAGATCTGACGAATAAAGAAGGTATATAAAAACGTTTTTAACGCTGTCAAACTGAAGTTTCGAATATATCTGAAAATAAATATGCTTGGGAAATTCTACATGGAATAAACTGAAATTTACACTCGATACATTCACAATGACGCGTTCATCTTTTTTAGATTTATCAAAACCGAGTTTCGAGGATTGGTTACATAATGCCGCAATTTGTGGCCACAAGACTTATCTTGATAAATTGAAAGGATTTATTGCCAGGAAATTTGGGTCAAAAGAAGCCATTCAATCCCTTATACCAGCCACTCAACACGGTCAAAAGGATTATTTACAGGAACTTTTGGAAGGTGGACTGGATCCTAATGCAACCACCAAAGAAGGTGCAACCGCCTTGCATTATGCTGCCAGGTTAGACGCTATGAATTTTCGCCATTTACGCATGCGTACGATATTATGAAAAAGCAGAGCATAAGCATAATAAGCTCTTGGATTTCGAAATTGAAGGAGAATGCAATATTTAAAAGAAACGAGATAAATCATGCTTTATCGACACTACTTAACAGTGAATAGATACTCTCACTTAAAGGTTTGATATGAAAAAAAGAAAGATTATCCAGGAAAAAAGGATCCGATGTTTTTCTTATTTTTTTTTTTTTTTTTTTTTTTTGCTAAGACTTTCTTATAAAATTGCAGAGGAGTTTAGGATGTTCGACAGCGATCCTATTTGCGTGCCTACCTTACATTATGCTTGAAACAAATCTAGTCTGACCAGCCGCTTACCCAGGGTGAACAAAATGGAAATCGGCTTAAAAATCAGTTTTTATATGCAGATGGTTGAAACAGAAAATATCTTTTTTGAGCACGATCGTGACATGACAACTGGATTAAACTTGTCAATTAACAGGATTCGGAAAAACCACTTTCTGTTTACACGAAATTTTTCTATACATTTGTGTGGATTTGTATACAACTTGATAGCGTTGTTCGTGAATTTTCCCCTACAAAGCCATTGGAAACTTCACATCAACACTCGAAATAAGTGTGCAAATGTTTCTTTTGACACAGTAAAAGATTTTAAATCTCTTGGTAGCTGTTGAGTTGAACAGTTTTGAAAAAGTCTCATAAGTAATTAAATATTTTCGTGTAACAGGCTGTTTGATTTTACGAATCATCGAAGCCGCTGACCTCTAAAGCCTAATTTGAACCAAGTTGTCTCCTATGTTTAAACTTTATTCTGTTTTGTCTTCAAGGTATGGATTCGAAGAATGCATTGAATTGCTGGTGAAGTATGGCGCTGATGTCAACAAAACCACTGACGCTAATTGGTCACCATTGCATATCGCCATACGCCAATGTTGTGTGGAAGGCGTGGAAACGCTTATCAAGTGCGGATGTGACATCAATCAAACAGGCGGTATGTTTCTTCTTTGAAAAAACCCTTCACGTTAAGGAGTTTAAAACGAACTTTTGCTCCAAATTATCTGAAAAATTCTGCTCACCATATAAAATTAGTTCGAAGATCCACTAAAGGTCTTCTCGCCCAATTCCTTTTTCAAGTGTTAAAGATAATGATAAAGATAATGAACTGTTGTATGTAGAGCTGAGGGTTGCACTATGCTGATGTCAGTAGAAATAGAACAATTGAGAAATGGTCTGGGAACGAGCAGCTGTTTATTATTAACAAAGCGCTCAAGCAAAGTAAAAAAAAAACGATTGAGTCTCTCGTGGAGGTTATCTTACAAGAAAACTGCTGACACACACTTTTTTTCTCGACCTTAATGTATTCAGATTTCATTTAGGTGAAGTCAACGATTCTCCTGTCCACGTTGCTTTAAAGTTACCCACCGATGTAGCAACTTTGAAAGCAATTCTTGAAGGCAAACCTACACTTGCAATCAAGAACGACGATGGGAAGCTACCTTCAGATATTGTTAGTGATTTCGATGCTTTGAATCAACTAGTGCTCGAATATGCGAGAAATTAAAAACTGAAAACCGTAATTTCCTGTTAATATGTTAAAAAATCATAATTGTATATATATATATGTATATGTTTATCTACACTAAAAGGTTAAAAGCTGGATAGGTACAAAAACAATAAAAACAACAGCTTGTTTGGTTAACTATATTTCGTCATCTTACGTGACTTCATCAGGTTCGAATGGTACAAAGTTCATAGAAGGGCGTTTATATATATGTTTATGTATATTCCACCAGTAAATTCAATTGGAAAATTGTTCCTCGTGCTCACTTGTGATAAGAGGGTAGTAGGATCGCTTGAGATGTGAAACCTCTTTAAAATACGTATGCATGTTTTCATCCAATTCTGGGCTTGAAGTCGATTTTGCTCATTTATATATAGACAGAACTACTTGAATTAACCGTGCATGATCACCACCAAAATAATAATCATTTTGACTTTCGCATATACTTCGAACGTCAGACTATCAAAGCTTCACGGTGCAAAATCTGCTTGAACATTTAGTCACGTGATGGCTTTACGAACCTTTTTATTTTTTTAGTTTGTATATCAACTGTCATGTAGTTCACACCCTCCTCTCTCAAAATCAACGGAAAGATAGATTCCATGCTTATCCGTCCTATCACATTTGTTCATACGGACCTCATTTTAATGCAGGCGTTACATGGTTCTATGATAATTACTCAATGAAAAAAACTCCTTCAAATTACAATGACAGTGTGAAACAATTTCGAAGATACTTGTATATTTTTACGGCTTTCACTCAAAACTGTCGCAAAACAGTCAGCAGTTTTTCAAATAGTATCTTTTTATCCAGGAGACCCGAAACACAACCATAGTATTGGTTATAAACATTTCTCAATACGATACACACCAAAGAGGAAAAAGAAATTTCGTGTGGATGGCATCATCAAACAGCATTCGTCCAAATCAGAAACGAGGACCGCATGGACAACGCAACTAGATGGTGAACTCACAACGATAAGAAAGAACTGTATCATGCATTATATACATTATATATGTATTTATAAATAAAAGCATATTAAAAGCAAAACGTAACTAAAAGAAATGTCAGAAAAAAAAAAAAAAAAAAAAAAAAAAAAAAAAAAAAAAAAATCAAAAAAAATCTAAGACCAAATGAACGCGACAGAATACACGAGAAGTTGTGTAAGACATTCGTTCCATACACACAACTTGATGTTTGGCTTACCAACTTGCATCCAGCGAAATAAAAATCACCAACTGTCAGTGAAATCAACTGAATACATTTCACCAACCATAGCTATATTTTGTTTAAAAAAAAATTATTTACAAATATGAATGTAAAGAAACAACATTTTCTTGCATGACGTAATGTTTTAAAATGACGTAATCTATAATATGTGTATGCTTTACCCCTTCACGTGTTCGTTGCAATATGCAATGCTACCCTATAGTTCGTCCGACCAATCGTTGCTGACGACGTACTGAACAAAACCATTAACCACATAATAAACGCACACAGGTGAGGTTAACAGGCGGGGTTAACTGGTTTAATAAACTTTTCACGAAGATTAGCTTAAACACAGTCTTTCCGCAAAATCAAAATTGCCCGTTTAATCAAATGATGTCAGAGAAAAGTGGAAGAGCTACACCTAATTTCGAAACACGAAGCAAAGAGGTACGATACAATGTAGAATTCTTCTTTGCGGGCGGAAAAACTAAGGATTAAATTAGTTTTAAAGACGACTAGTTGAGTACAACTGACAACTTCAGACCGCCAAACTCCTGGGTCGAATCGATTTTACAGACCGTGAACTTTGGACAGTCCGAAATTGCAAGATTAGCTGTAAGTATAAAAGAAAAGATGACTGTCTCAATAGCGATGCAATGATCCCTCAAACGAAGCAGATAAACAAACGACAGATCTGACTCCCTGACGGAGAAATAATCGAAGGACGCTGAGCACGTTTAAAGCATTTTTCAAATCGTCAGCTTCTGTCATCAATGCCAGTATCAAGATCTACTTGGAAGGCGTATCGTTTGGAGTGTGGAAAATGCATGCGTTGGCGGAAGGCGTAAAATAGTCCAAATCGTCAAAATCAATATCATTTCAGGACGAAGATCATGCGTTCGAATCACCCTGATGTTCACCTCTTACACGCATGCGTGCAAACTCTTCGAATATCAGGTCGTCATCGTGAGCAGTTCTTTCGGGACCGCTACAAAGAAAAAAATCGATGAAAGATTACAAACAGATCTGCTATCATAATCTTTCAACAAAGAAGGAGGAGAGGGAAATGTTTTTCCCAATCAGGGGGAGGGACAAATGTCATGATGTAACAAACAGACGTTCTTTCTCGCAACAAGACGAAAGTTCGACAAAGATGAATGTCTTACTCAGTGTCGAATTTGATCAAGTCGCTGTCTATTGGTTGAGTCTCATTCTCCACTGCAGCTGAAGAACAAACAATATAAGTACTAAAAAATGTGAATCATACTTGTTGATGCCTATATATCACTTTAATAGTAGCAAACAGATAAACCAATTTAAAAAGATTTTTGTAACCGAAGCCGCAAAGCTGCTTACCAGTCAACTCAGAAAATCGTCGTTGAGCGTTAGGCGAGGGTGAGGGCGACGCTTCTGGTGGTTTAGGATGCGTGAGTATAAATGGCAGCTCAACAGCGAGATCTCTAGAAAATAAAAATCGTAATCTAGAAAAATTAAGAAAAGCTCATATTTTAGTCTTGGCGTTTTTCTCGCCTTGTCATATCAATGTCATCTCATCATGTTTTTCCAATAATTGAGATTAAGTTCCGATTAAGAACAAAGAAAATCCAGTTTTTTCCGAAACACTTAGTTAGAGAACTATCCCTTTCGTACTAAATTGAACAGCAATTGCTTCCCAACCGATAGAGTACCACCTCACTTTTCACTGTGAATTAGATGTTGTGAATAAGATGTTGTGGACAACTCCATAAAATAATTCAGAACATTTGGCGTTTGAATAGCAACCGATCCTTTTGAAGAGAAATGAAATGGTCGGCTATGTCCTTACCCTCCATACGCGACTATCAACCGAATCTTTACTTTGTAGTGAACTACTATCCCGAGGTTTTCTTTTTGAGTGTCTTCATCCATTCTATATTGAAAAGTAACATTTGACAGTCTACCTTTTGGAGTCAGGGAACGAAGGTGAATTTATATATTCCTGTTAGTAAGTAAACCTTCAAATTATCACAAAAGGTATTCAAAGGTTATATTTTGAGCAGCGTGAACATACATAGTTGATGACGCCAAGTTTGTATCCTCGTGTTTCAGCTGGCCATCAAGTGCAAGACCTCGCTTATCCTAAAAGAAACAGAAACATTTATTAGGTAATGAACCTGAACAATCAAAGCATTAAGAAACTTTTTTTTGATAAAAAAATTTACCTTGTTATTAGCCAGTAGTGGGATGATTTGAATAACTTTGGACAGAGTTCCACTTTGTCCGACCGGAAAGCCTTCTCTTAAAAGAAAAACAGTATGGAGATCAACAAAGCATTCTATATCGAAAGCAATGTAGAATGAAGCAGGCTGTGAAAGCATTTTGAAAGAAAAAAAAAAATCGAGAATCTTACTCGAGTTCAACAGAAGCTACTGGACACTTGTATTGTGCAGTTGAAAATAAGCATATGTCGGCATACTGGCGAACTATACCAAAACAGGAAACACATCAATAAAAGGTGACTGAAGAGCTGTCTTGGAACATTGAGATAATGCGAGTTCGTGGTAAGAGCAACAAAATCAAAACATCTGGTGAAGATAAGAAAGAAAAACAACCAGCAGAGCAAGTAGTCTCAGACCTGTCACTTTTATTCTTTTAACGGTTTTGCTGGATCGGTTTGATATATGCACATTGACAGATATTGACTCGCCATGATAGTACATCTGAGAAGAAACCAATTATAAGAATGCTCATTCAGAAGATCCGATGAATGAAGGAAAGCAAACAACAAACAACAAATGTGCTAAAATATCTGTAATACCCCTTTATCCAAACTGGCTTCTAAGAACAGTGGATGTGGGCACATCATGAATTCTTTATGGGTATCTATTGACGGCTGCAAAGCAATGAAAACAAAAAAAAAATGTGTTGTATTGACTGACAATGGCTAACACATCTGTCCCACAAATTGAACGTTTACAATCATGATGTTTCAAAAACGTCATCATCACTGACAACACAAGATAATGTAGTAGGATGTCTGAATTCTTTATTTTATTCAACAAAAGGAATTCCTTAACTTAGTTGACATGGTTTAGGAGCTAGCATGTCAATTAGATCGATGTAACTTACTTCTGGTGTGCATTTTTTGTGTTTTACAAAGATCAACTCTTATTCTGAAATAATTACCTGTGTGCGACACAAAAGTTGGTCTATGATTTTCAAGTCCGATGAATGCCTGATTAAAGCTGATTTAAACAAGCATCTGGCTTATACAATGGACGAAGTCAAGTCAACTTCATATGTCACGATATATTTGTGCATACTATTTTACTATTGGAAGCTTTTATCATTATGAAAGAATGCATAAAAAAAGACTTCTTACCTGTTTGGCAGGAACAGGGGGTGCATATGTGATTTTACGGATGGCCAATCTTACTGAATTTCTGTCATAATAGAATTAGAAAGTATGAAGCATATCGAACATCAGAAGTCTTCTTTTGTGAAGACGTTTGTTTCCATATTGTTCGATGCAGCTGAGTGTCATTAAGAATGCAACTACGCTTAGTTTGGAAATTGCGATCAATGAAGACCTCAAAAGTGAATACCAAGGTTTCTTCAATAAACTGACCGGGCTTTTCAACAACATTTTAAGAGGTCTGGGGAGAGGATTTCTTGCAAAAGAATCCAGGAAGGAATTGTTCATTGAAGAATATGGTGATGACCATAGAAATACTCAGATAAGTTTGTCTTGAAAATTTATTGAAGGCCAAAAGAATACTTGAAGGGTCTTGGCAATCATTCAGAGATGGGATATTTCTGGGAAAATATAAGCATACTTTTTGTATTCTTTCTCGTCGGAAGTGTCTGATATATAAACCCGTAACTCGTAGTCAACACCACAAGGCTATAAAGGAGAGAAATTATAAAAATATATAAGCAAAACAAAATAAAACAAAAACAAAACAACAACAACAGCTCAGATATAAATGAATACAAGATATTGTTGTCCTAGCAAACTTAACCACCACGATGGACTTAATTCAAGTAATGACCTTGTTATGAAAACTTAACATGAACAGTCTACCTTTCCAGTATCACCAGGTGCAGGCTGCAGTGTAACAGAGGATGGTGCTCCCTTAGGTAACTAAAACAGTAATGAATGGAAATTGCCAACCCAAGAAAACAACACAGAAGAACTTGTCCAAGAAAAAGAAAAAGAAGCATGCTAACAGTAAATTTGAAAGGGTATGCATTTTTTCCTAATTTCTTGATCAGTCTTTCTTGCAGTCTTGTTAGGGGTTCTTCGTCTTCCAGAACTGGTGGATAGACTTGCTTGCGAGCCTACAGAAAATTGAGAAGCAAGTTGATTTTCATGAAGCAACAGCAATAAATATAATAATAAATAATAATAAATAATAAATATAAAATATAAAATACAGGATATATGAATATAAAATATAAAACTATAAAAATATAATAAATAAGCATTTTTCATCTAGTAAACCAGAAAAACAACTACAGCAAAGATCTTGCTGGAACATTCATACCCCATTCTCAGTGTTGTACTGAGGGAATAGGTTGGAATGTTTTTGTGTTGTTACGTTCAAGTCAAAGGTTAATATTCATTCGAGTCTGTGTGTTGTAATAGGGTTCGTTTCGTAGGGAATTGACCGGGGTTAACTGTTGGCTTTAAGGAGAAGTGTTATTTTGAAAAATTGGAAGTGTAAACTTATAGATTCCATTCCATTGAGAAGAGTTTAGTTGAGAAGTGTTCAGTTGAGAAGTGTTCAGTTGAGAAGTGTTTAGTAGAGAAGTGTTTAGTTGAGAAGTGTTCAGTTGAGAAGTGTTCAGTTGAGAAGTGTTCAGCTGAGAAGTGTTCAGTTGAGAAGTGTTCAGTTGAGAAGTGTCCAGTTGAGAAGTGTTTAGTTGAGAAGTGTTTAGTTGAGAAGTGTCACAGAGCATAACCATATAAGAGCTGATGTTACACTTGGTAAATAAAAACACTCAAAGCTTACCAAAAACAAGTCCTTTCGAAAAGTTAATCCTAGTACATCCAAATCTTCTCTCCCATAACGGAAAGCAGCCAACACATGGCAATACACTAAAATGGACAAAATTATCCTATATTAACATATCAAATACACTCAGACAATCATCTCAATTTTTGCACCAATTTCTTGCCACACCCTTGCACAGCCCTACTGACCTTGTAATATCTGAAGACTTCACAGGGGAACAGACTGGCTGTAGTACTAGTACACAGCCAGCCGAAGTTGTGTTTGTTGGGGATTTAAGCCTGGACGTTACGGTTACTGCTCGGTCTCTGTAACAAAGCAATAGTGGCCTATTGCTTTACTACAGAGACCAAGCATTAATCAAACTTTGAAGAGAGACTTTGAGATGGGTATTTATTTAGAAAAAATTATCAACAACAAATTACAGAACCATTTTTTAAATTATGAATCAATATAGATGGCTTGTACATGGAACAAGTTTGTATTAATTATCAAGTTTAACTCAGCACATCTGATTTTTACATACTGGTCATTTTACTCATTTGAGTCAGTTTCATATTATGACCAATTTGTGACAACAAAAAAACTGTTGCAGAATAAAAAATCTTTTAAGTCAGTACAAAAATGCATTGTGAACCAGACAACTGGAAAGCTGGGAAGAACTGAATCTATTTTCAACATTAAAACATTTCAGCTTTCCAATTCAATGTGGTGTCACGGAGGAGACGTGATTTTTCCGAAAGAAACACACTTCTTTGTTAATAACGTGACATATATTGCAAGCATATCTAAGTGTTCATTATAAAAAGGTTCATTTTCATGATGATTAACAGAAATGAAAAGATTCAGGGTTCGAATTAAGGCTTCGCACTTAGAAGCCAAGACAAAAACTACATAATGTAAAGTGTTTTGACGAATGCCACACTAGTTGCCAAACAAAATTTCCTACCAGTTTTGTCCTTCACATGATCTCTGTCAACTAAAACAACACCATCAACAGGCTCACAGTGTTCAATATGGTCGTAGAAATCACGTTTGCCGATGTAAACGGTTATCTATGAAGCAAAATGCAAAACTCAGCCAATCAATATATATTCATAGAAAAGCAGTTTTTCTGAAAACTCTTCAAAAACACTATCCAATTCATTATTATGTCCTGTTTCCTGCTATTTGCATGTTCCAGAAAGGCAAGTATCTACTATTCCTTACACAGATATCAATAGCAGATATAAGAACACACACCCGTGCTGGGTGATTCTTCAAGTGATTTTTGCCAATTATTGGCACTTAAACAAATGGTTGAATCTTCCCTTTTCGTTTTTCAATTCATTCTTTTGCTACCTGTTAAACAGGGAACAGGAGAATTGTTGAGAAACAAGGAATTCAAGAATTGACATGTACAAGCCATCTATATTGATTCATAATTTAAAAAATGGTTCTGTAACTTGTTCTACTATCCTTTATAGTTAGGATCAGTTACTAAGAGCTTTTTGATTGCTTGTTCCTGTGATTTGGAAAATTTAATGTACAGAAAAGAAACCCAGTACAGTTTCGTTAATTTTACAGGAGAAAATTATATTTTTGATGCCCATTTTTTATATATATAAATTAATTTTCTGGTCAATTTCATCAGCACTGTTCGATCAATTGGATCTACACACACTGATCTCTTATGTCAAGTTCATTCTCAGATAAAAAAAAATGAAACAATTATTTTTGAAAAAATTTATTTTCTATTTTGAAGAACTCCAGGAGAAATTTTAACGTTTCATTCTTTTCCAGGACTTCCGGGACAGAAAAAACTTCTAGGACATTTTCAGGAATTCCTGGATAAGTGGGCAGCCTTGAATTGGTTTCTTATTCAATTTGAAGATGTTATTTCTTGAGTCAAACTCTCATGTAAAAAATTATTAGTTCACATTCTTGGCTTAAAGATCGCAATTCAGGGCCTATTCTGACCCTTTATTGCGTGCGATAATCGCACGCTTGCCTTTTTGTTCAAAATTTCGAAATTACAATTTTATCTAAAAATTCAGAAAAACACTTCGTCTAGGGGGATAGGCGTTGGAAAATGCCCAATTTGTTAAGAAAAATGCCTTTTTAAGAAATTGCCTTGCCCTTTTTTCAGGTGCAAAAAGCGCTACATAAATTCAACACTTAAACAGAAGCTTGACCTCTGAGATCGGCCTTCGTCGCCACGCTTTTCCTCTGTTTAAATTTAAGTCTGCCATTTTGCACATGTTTTACTTTGTTTATTTCATCACTGGATGTTTTTACCATAAAAAAATTACCATTAAAAAATCTAAATGTTTTTATATTAAAAACAACCACAATCTCCTATTCTTAGAACACGCTCCTTCGCAATAGTTTTATTTGCAGTATTGTATTGCACAATTTGTTCGAAAAGAACACCTGTACTTGAATGGCTTCAACAAGTTAAAAAGAGAAAAGTAAAAGAAATACATACGCACGACAAAAAACTTAACAATAGATTGTTAATTAATTTGTTGCATAATTATTACCTGTCTAGACATATTACATGCACATGCTAGAAGTCTGAAACAAATTTCAAAGTAAAAATTTCAAAACGCGTAAGTCATAATGGCGGACCCTCCGCATATGTAGCGAAGCCTCGACTCAAGTGAGATAAACAAACACTCTCGACGGCGTATTACTAAGGAATTGTTGTGGCAGTGAAGGATTTTACAACTGTTTTCTTGATACGTTAGGATGATATAAGGATTTCCGGTATGAGAGGCTTTCAATGGCGAACTGTGGACTTAATTTTGTGGAAGTTAGTGTGCAGTCTTAAGGAAACACCAAAACACGGCATGCATCTCATAGATTACTCTTGAAAATAGTGATGAAATGGCAATGTTATAATGGAATTTAAAGACTCTAATTAAGCCCAGAAAACGCTGAAATAGCCGTTTTAGAGGGTTAAGAAAGGAAAATTTTCTTCGCCCCCAACCATGGTGGGGGCAGTGGGAGGCAGTCTATACTAAAATGCCCTTTTAGTACCAACGCACCCTTGCCCCTACTGCCTGGAATAGGCCCTGCAATTTAATAAAAATTTGATTTTATGCGAGTTGCCACATCATCAGAATGCGGGATAGAAACTGATGTTGAGAAAAAAACTGTGAAAAACTTTTCTAACCTTTTCATTGGGTGTAGATTTTTTGAATACTCTAAAAGAGAAAAGAATAATAAAAAAAATACATTATGTCACATAGTAACAGAAAGAAAATATCAAAACAACTTTAAATAAATTTTGCAGTAATATTCACCATAGTTATAAACTAATTAAAACTCATATTTTATTAAAATTTATATACGAAGCTTTTCGACTTCTTGTGTCATCAGGCAAATATACATTTGAATATCTAGTAAAAATACATTTATTTATAAAAAGGTAAACGTTCTATAATCTTTAAATAAAGTGCAACAATTTTAGGCAAAAAGTTAAGGATTATCTCCAGAAAATAGAATTACAAAAAAGAAAGAAACTAGGTGACAGCTGGTTTAAAAACATTCCAAACTGATAAAAAATGTTTGAATCTTTAAAGGAAAAAATTTTGAAGTTCAAGAAAAGTTCCAGGAAAAATTTATATACATGTTTTTCATCACTGTACATCATCATACATTTTTTTGATAATAACTCTCTTAAATTTAGCGAAAGTAAATCTTTTAAAAATATTAACATAAATTCATGTTGATAATTATCAGAGTTTGCAATGGTGTACAAACACAAAATAATTCTCTCCAACAGATAGAAGGAAATGATACGAAACTTTCAAACAAACGAAACTTTCAAACAAACCGATTGCGGTAGTTATCTTTTAAAATCTTTGTCGTTCCGCTTATTTAGTGATTACAGGTAATAGATACAGGATATCAGTTGAGAGAAACAAAAAAGCGAACTTAAATACAAATATAATCTATTTACTTTGCTTGTCAGATATTAGTTTCATTTTTTTTGCTGTTTGACATTATGTAAAAATAACAAAGCAATATGATACAAAATTACATAATCAATAATGAATAAAAGACATTTAATACACAAGGTAAACATTTACTGAAAATTATAAACATTTACTGAAAATTATAAACATTAAGAAAGATGATCAACCCATCATTCTGTGCATGGTCAAACCTACTATTTACAGCCTTTTTTACTTGTGTGCCTTAGACAATGAGGAAAGGATGGTTATTACTTTAGAATTTGTTTTAATTTGGTTACCTAGGATGCAAAGGCCTATTTGGGGTAGACTTGTTTATCTAGCGAGAATACTCATGCTGCATGTAGTTGACTGGCCATTCCTTATTGATTACAATATTACTCTATTAGATATAAAGAAAATAACAGATCAGCCAGCATATGATCAAATCCTCACAGACTAGAGATCATTAATAATTTATATAAATATCCTTTTCTTATTAAAGAAAGGGTGTGGGTCTTTGTAAACAATAAGGCAACAACCTATATTTTCTATGGAGCTGTGGTTATACCAAGAATATAGTTAAATAACATTCTTTCTCTTTTAATATTGAAACATAAACACAACTTTCAAAATATAATTTCTAGCATTTTCTGACTTTTTTTAGAAAGTCAGTAATATGTAGTATAATATGTAATTTATCTTGTTTTTCACTCATGTTTTTTGGGGTTTTTTTGTCCCTAAAGCAATATAAAAATTTCAGCAGTTTATGCAAACTGAACAAGCTTCCAATAAACCATAATAAGAAAAGGAACGAGTCCTGTGAATTTTTCAACACTTCAATACTGTAGGTATGTTTTTGTAACAACAGGTTACTTTAAAGATAGTATTTGTCAATCATAAATAATTATGATATTCATTCGTGCTCTGACAAGATGTGTAATATGAAGCAGATTTTATTGAAATTTAGTAAATATTTGGATAGATAAGTTTGAACTTTTCAAGAAGTTTTTTTTGTGTGGAAATTTAGTTCCTTTTATTATGAACTACAGAACCTGTAGGGTAACAGGGCATAAGTGTTACCATTAAATTTTGAGGACCGTTAAAATTGTCTGACTGTTTGTGATGGTTTCGTTTTGATTGCAGGTTTAAAGAACGGGTTGATAGCCATGGCATGGGAGTAAACTGCAATTAAACTAAAACTACAAGTACTAACTACACAGACAATTCACATACTATTAACACCTTTTATAACTAAAATAAGATCGAGCAAGTCTACCACAAGTCATATAACATTAAGAAAACAACTGCCGGTCATTCAAAAAAAAATATTTTAAAAATGACAACATCATCACCCAAAAAAGAAAAATAGACATTCTTCTTCTTTCTCTCACCTCTCCTTCTTTACCTTTCTTTCAGTCTCCCTTGTCTTCTCCATCACCCTCCTCTCCAGAATTAAAAAGGAAAACCAACAGAATGAGGAAATGAAAAAACACCCACTAAAAAAGCTTCTGCAATACTACAATGATTAAAAATAAATACATAATCATTCCTAAGTAGCTAAAAGGAATGTTTGATTTCTATTTCATTTCATCACTGACATCACAAAAACATAATCTTTACCTAGTACCAGATTTCTTTGCAGATCCAGAATTATGAGAAGGACTGGCATTAGTTTTTTTGTTACTGTTGTTGCTCATTTCGTCCTGTTTCCAATCCAATCCAAAGAGATGTAATAAATAATAAATGTGATTTTTATTTTCTCGTTACATACAAACACGACACCTTAGTTTAATCCAATTTATGCATGATAATAAAAATATTCTCTATGGTTTCACAGTATTAACAGAGAAATTCAGTTTTTAACAACTCGAACTTTCGTGAATTTTACTGCATTGTAGCTATGGTCATGAAGCTCCAATTAATTTCGCAATCAACACCTACTATTTTGATTTTTGCTGTTTTGACCGCGTTTCGAAATTGGAGGACTGAGTAAGTGGCCAAAGAAGATACTCAATGGCCAAAACATATGAAAACAATGGTCATACTAATATCTACTATGACCGTATTTTGATTTGCTCTGTTATACAGTCTTTCAAATTCGTTCTCTACAACGAGCTTGTGCTATGTTCGAGCAGAGTGTGAAGTTGAGGAAGAAATGGAAGATCAGACAACAATTAGAGACAGAACTTTAGTAGATCTATTGATTGGCCAGAAGGAAGGTAAGACATACCATTTATCACTACATCATTTCATTATTACATGACTATAAGACTATGTGTTGTTATAAATGCCAGTAAAATATAGCTTAGAATATTTTCACCCCCCGTGGTTTACGCTTATGACTTGTTAGGTTTTCTTTGTTATTGTTAGGGTTAGAGTCAGGGTTAGGGTTAGGGTTAGGTTTAGTCAATATTTTCTACTACAGACCTCAGTCGGCACACCATCATGGAAAATTTTCATTGTCTTTTTCTTTTGTGTTCTTGATATCTTTATAAATCAACAATAATAACAGGTGAATAGCGGCGCTCTTGTTCCATAATGATTTACTACTATTTGTGTTATTTTGAATGATGCTATCCAGGAGAGCATACCATTTAATGGGTACAAGCAGATGAACCAGGTAAAGCGGGGTGACTTCGATCAATTTTGCCACTATTTTAAAAATAACTTCCGATACAATATACCATTACTTATGAAACTTTGGAATCGTTACATTACATATTTCTTCTATTTCAGTGTAAAATTTCACATCTCATCTTGTAATTGCAAGAGAAATAACCTGATCTTTCCAAGATAACGACAATATTGATTATGGGGTGACTTCGATCAGCTTATGAGAAGCACCAAATTACTTGTAATTATATTTGGCAATGTTTTTAAAGCGCCATTATTACAATATTAACAGACCACCGTTTCTCATCCGCGGTAAATGTTCGACCGTAAAAGATCAGCGAATGTTAGTAAAACAAAAGATATTTACGACGTTCACACATGTGTGACCCTCGCTAATACGAAACGAAATTAACATTGAAATTTCATTGTATCTCAAACAAAATCTAACGTCATGGGGAAAGAGCACGCTTATTAAATTTCTTTGGTAAGTCATTAAATCTCCCATGAGATACGATGACTTTTCACGAAGTTCTTGCGAACATATAACTTATAACTTATAGCGATATAAAACATTTGTTTTTTTCGTGTTTTTATAAACACGATATTACTGATAAAGGAATAAGGAAAAGAAAAACAGAATATAGCGGTGAAGAACAGAATTTCTTTCAGACATATTATAATTTTCTTTACATTCAGCCTCTATACTTCACATATGTACCAAAAATGTCCAGGCTAGACTCTTGAATACGACGTAGAGCGATGACCAATGTGAGCGGTGAATTTTTGATGTTTTTCGTCATTAATTTCGGAAGAACTTGATTGTTTCGCTTGAAGACAATTCTGATGATATTTTACAATAGGAATCTAAATGAAAATCTTGAAAAATATGAAAAACACACTTTAATTTCAGAGTTTTAACAGTTTATTTTTACTGATCAAAGTCACCCTGCTGATCGAAGGCACACGCTTTACGGTAAATCTTATCAGCTCGTACCCATTATAGTGCCATCATAGTATAGTTATCGCTCTTGGAATTCATGCGAGAGGTCAAGGTTCAATTCCCCTTGGCGGCGATTCACTATACGTGGAGTGAATTTACCATAGCGCTGGGTCGACTCATGCCATGTGAGGGAAATTGGGTAGATGATACATCGGGTGTTGGAGGAGGTCATCTAGGAGAGCACAGACCCTTGATTGGGTTTGTGTCACTCATGTAAGTGTCAAATAATATTTGTAGTGATAACAAATGTTCAGTTTATACACAATCACACATTGTAGATTTAATTTGTTATGGTAGAACAAAGCGTTTATTGATGCATTGCACATTCTGAATGTTCTTATGCATAATTGACAATTCTTTTGAGACTTCTCATCATAAAAAAGTGCACTTATTAAAATCTCTTCTGTGAAGTCATTTAAACGCTCCATGAAGAAACCATAGTGGAATTCGTTTTATCGCAATGTATATATAAGGTAAGTTCTCATTTACCCAGCCAAGAAACACAAGAGATTTCATTCCTTCCTCGATTGCAAAATATTTGAAAAGACACTGTTACAACTGTAGCAAACAACGAAAGGGAATTAAAATTCTTTCTTTTTATGCTAGCAATTTAAATGAATGAAGAAAAAAATGAGCGTGATGAAAGAAAAAAAAATTGACAACTGAAAGGAACAAATAAATGAATGAGTTCCAGGGTTGGAATTAAGGATTCGTTATTTGTGAATCACGAATCAATTTCTTGTTTCTACGAATCAAAAATTCGTAAAACTCCCATTTTTCACGAATTGTTTTTGAAATTTTTAACTACGCATAGCGCTGCTCAGATATTGAACTCAAATGTAAATTGGAGTATGACATCATAATCGGGAAGGTGGAAAAAGTAGTGTGCAGCACTTGTAAAAGATGCAAAATAAAAATAAATTTCTGATCAATGATTCGTAAAAACTCGTTTTTCTTTACATCCTTCTCATTGGCATTGCGCAACAATTTTCTTCATTTCGTTTATTTCTTTGTTAGAGAATATTTCATTCATTCGTTCGCACGTGCCGCATTAGCGCACGTTGTAACAATAACGAAAAATGATATACGGCCGTATATCATTTTTCGTTCACGTTCGTTCGGTACAACGTGCCGTTGAGATTCCATGGCTGCAAAATGCTGTAATAATGACGGCTGTATTTTGCGAAAGTGTTTTCAAACGCAGGCACTTCCGTGAGAAAAAACTCTCGCGTGCGGTACTTCGCACACGCAAACTTGATTTTACTGATTTGCGCGTGCGATTTTAATTTCCATGAAATAGTATTTTTCTTAACTCTGCAGCGCTTAATCAGACGAAGTTCTTGGGGTGCTCAGAGTGACTTATACAGTTGAATTTAGCTTACTCAGCAGATTCAATGAATTTGTTTACTATGAGTGAAGTTGCGGGGATACGATTTAACTAGTGAACCCCAAACACTAGAGACTGATTGCCGTTTATCTTTGCACTTCACAAAATAAATTTAAAGTTAAGTGTCCTGTATAAAAATATGATAACAATGCTTGTGGATATTAAAGAAAAACGAAAAACGAAAGATTAACGATGTTCAACTGAATGAAGAAGAAGAAAATGACTCTTGTGTGTTCTAGTACTCCACCGTACATATTATACAGTTGCTATATTTTTTTAATAATAAAGTTCTTTACAAAACCAATGAAAATGTGCCTAAAATAAGTAAGCAACACATTACCCGTTAATCTATTTAAATTCCTTTCAAAAACTTTGACGTCATTGTAATGGCCAGCTGAAATCTAATAATAACAAACGTCTTAGAAGAGTTTCACTGACCAAACATTTTAGAAGCCATTTTATTGAAATTACATTACAGAAAGGGTGGCCATTTACTTACTTAAATGCGATTTTCCACTAGACGAAGAATGTCGATGCGGAAAGATTTTCTGCAATTTGATTGGCGCAGCAATATTCTCTCGGTTTGGTGAACCAATGAGATTGCAAAGAAATTTTTCAACGCAACATTATTTGCATGGTAGAAAACCACCTGCACATACTAGACTGATAGGTGATTGTGGTCTTATGAAATTTTTGGCACTCCATGAATGTTACTCGCGTGCGAAGCACGTACTACCTACGTAAGATAAGAAAATTATAAATAAAGATCAGAAGAAGAATTGTTACGTCATAAAAATAAGTTAAAGGACAACCACAAGGAATAACTTTTCAGCACATGTACCCTAACAAATAATAATGAAAAAATGACAAGTGCTGTATCAAGTTTTGCGCGTGCGACATATCACACGCGCAAATTTTTTTACGCATGCGTCTCATGGAAGTGCCTGAAACGGTGATCCATTTCTGTCAAAAACATTAGATCTTATCTTTCCTGGGATATAAACAAACAAATTTTTGTTTTAGATGATGGTAGGATCTGTTAAAATAATAAAAACAGAGACTCCTATGAAAAACAAAAAACATAAACAAATAGATAGCGATCATACTCGTACTTCGCATAAAACGTAAAAATTTTCTAATTTTTTCACGAAGCGATATTTTTTTCTTAATTCCAACCCTGAGTTCGTAAAAGAAAAGAGAACATCCACATTTTCTTCCTTTGTTTTATTTGTTTAACGAGTGGTTAATTCTGAAAATATCAAAATTCCAGTGACAGCATTTTTTTGCCGACGTGAAGTGGGCTTTTTTCAAATTACGACGGCAATTACATCGGCATTTGCCGCAAGCCGCCGTAAATTAAAAGGGTTGCATGTATAGTTTTCTTTACATTCAACCACTATACTTCACATATGAACCGAAAATGTCCAGCCTGGCAATACTCCTCTGTTTTCATTTGTATAGAGAAAAATAAAAACAACAACAAGATTTAAACAATTGTTTTTTATACAATTGTTTTATGCAATTTCAGTCCTCTGAATTTATGACGGCATTCAGCTTTTGCCGTCGTGAAGCTGCCATAAATCAAAATTACGACGGCAAAATTTTGCCGACAGTGTTTTTTGAATACAAATATTGAATAATTAATACTTTAATAAGTCCTTTCATTTTTTTTTGTTCTATCTTATTCTTTCTATTTTCTCAACCACGTTAGTTTGTCTGGTGTGCTTACGCGATCAAAATCATTCATTTCTTTTTCTTTGACAACTGGTGCCACCTTTATTTCATTTTATCTTTTGAGAGGAAAACCCAATAGAAACTGGCAAGACAATAGCAAAACAATGGCGAGTTATGTCTAACATATCGATGATTTTGGCAATTTCTGGGAATTAAGTTCATATTCTATTTATATAATTGGGTTTTCTTTTCAATACAGATGGTCTTGTGATTTTTCTTTTTGCTTGCTGTGAAATTAGTAAAGAAACGTTAACACGTAGGTTCGTTGTTTTTAAACTATGACTATCAAACAAAAAATAGGACAAGTTCACAGCAAATCCCCTGTGGTTTACAATTTTAAATGTTGTAACTTCTTGTTCCAGATAATACTATTGCAGTCTTGTCATTTTATGGCATGTGATGGCATGCATATATGCACCCGCACACACCTGAATCCTATTTGGGCGTGCGATTTTATTATATCAATGGCACATTTAAATCATGTAGTTTGTACATGCATAAAATTTTTTTCATATCTTAAATGATTTTGTAAACATCTTGCATTTATTTGGAAGGCCTAAATAAACTTGAAGATTGAAGAATTTACTCTATTTTTTTTGCTGTCAGTCTTTTTTCCTAATTCAGAGGGCTGCAATTTTAAAATAGGCATTTGCGCATTCACATATGGCCATTGTTTGTTCATTTAATGTCATTTTTTACTTTTTTTGGCAATGCGGGATGCGGTAAATATTTAATTATTTTCATATTTTCAGAACATCATGCAGACGAACTGCAATCACTGGTCCGCCAATATTGTTTTCTTTTTTAAAGGAGTGGTATCGTCATTTCAAATTTTATGACAAATTTTAGTTTAAAAAATGTATAGTTAACCTGCGTTAAAGCTTTTTTAAAAAACGTTTTACTTCCGAAGATATTGAGTTTTTAATTTTTTTATAAACCCCCGTCTTTTTTTCTGATGAAAAGCGTGTGACGTCATTGAAGAAGTTTCATTTATTTTTACTTGTTATGTCAGTGCAAAGGAGCGTATTAGTTTCTCATGTTTTCAAAAATCATGAGTGGGAATTCAAGTGAAGAGGAATCAGATGTTCTCAGCAAAGATGAAGAATGTAGCAATGAGTTTTATTCAAGGATTTCAAAGAGAATTTTAGCGGTTTGAGCAATATAGTTTTGACCCAGTTGCTGTAAAGAACATGAAGAAGTCCGGATGATGATTTTGATGACAAAAATGCTTTACCGGAGAGAGTTGGCAACAAACAGTGATGCAAATGTGTTGCAAAGAAGTTTATGCGATCGAAGACGATAAATTTCAAAATAATTTTTTGTACAAATCAAAACGAAAAAAAAAAATACATGCAATATTGAGTTGATCATTGATCGTAGTAAAATTCATATATTGAAAGTTAACGTTTTTCCAATTTTCCGTTTTCCGTGCAGGAGTTCAAGAATCAATAGCTCATTCTATGAAAACAATAATGAAATAATCGGTGAAACGGAATAATATTCAAATGCCCAGTTCGAAGAGAAACACGAAAACAAAAATCGAAAAAACACTTGCACACAGAAAGTAAAAGTTCACTTATGTATAACGAAAAGTGTAGATAAAACATTAAAGTAAAACTCCTTATAACATGTTTACCACCAAATTTCTTCCAAAACATGATTCTTTAAAATATAAGTGACGTAAAGATGGAAGATTGGCCTCGCTTCAACTTTGCAATCCATATTTTTTTTAAATATGAATTTTAGGTAATCTAAGCAAACTAATGTTCTGCCCTTTGGTTGAGTCACTGTCACATCCCACAGCAGCACAAATAACCATTTTTTTCATTAGATTTAAAAAAATTACTTAGTTATTGCTTGAATTTCAAAGAACACTCGCTCGATTTGAATGCAAAACATCGCATCAACACTGAATATAACTTCTTCAATGACGTCACATAATTATTACTAATTTATTCAGCGTTTTAAGCCTATGTTTTAAAGTGGCATTTTATAGCGAAAAAAAGACTTTTTTTTTCCAAATTAAATTTATTTTGTAGTATCTACATTAAAACAAGGGATATACGAAGAAAAAAAATTTTTTCAAATTTTCATGATACCACTCCTTTAAGATTCATGTTATGATTACACAAATTTAACAAAGGTTTTAGAGTGTGTACGGCGCAAAGCAAGACTACACTTTCCTTCATAGAGGTTAGAATCTAAAGCGAGGGGGAAAATATGACGGCCTTTGTGATCACTTCTAAATATTTCTAGTGCGAAGGAGAGTGACAAGACTGTGTTTGCAAAAAAGGTTTTACGCGTGAAATAATAAGCTCGATGCGACGGATGACATTACGTTTAATCAACCAGCGACGGCCTATACTAACACACCTTTTTCACACATTATAAATTACTTTTTAATTACTTTTAATTGTATGATATATGTTTCTTGTAAACTTTCTGATTTCATTTTATTTCATTTGTATGTTTTCTTCTTTCTTCATTTTCTGAAGAACTGAGCGGTAAGGGAAAAAGTGCAGCAGTAACACCACTCCAAAAATAAAAAAAATTACCGTGTCAAGTTTTCCCTGCAGCTGTGTTTCTATGTGGTTGCTATGCTAGATCGTCATCATTCAATTGGATTGATTTAAATAGGAGAGTAAAAAAGTATATTATTGAGGCAATTCTTTATAATAAGTCACGAATATTTTACCAACGGATTCTGGTTGAGTGGTCCTAACTGTAGTTGGCACTATATTATTGTGAGTGGTAGTGTGCTGGTAGTCCTGGGTATCAAAACCACAAATTGTCTTTATTTATAAGCAAAAGCTATATTGTGCCAAATCCTTGGTGGCCAGTGTGGACCTAATAAAATGTCTTTTTCCCTATTTGTGAACAAGACATGAATCATGAACAAACAAACAAACAAACCAGCGCTGGAAATACGATTTTCACATGTCTCTTTATTTTGTTTATTATCATTCTTCATTTTACCGATGGTATTTCTAAACTAATGAACGTAAATAGGCAGAGTATGGGCATAAAGAAAAAGCGATGACGTAAAACTAATAACTACTCATAAACTACCAAATAAACATAAGAATCACGGCATAAAGTTGGGAAACACAAAAAATTGTTCGAATGATGTTAACTTAAAATTCTTTGTACGAAGTCTAGTTTTATGGAATATCATTTCCTTGAGAGTGGTTTATCACATGAATCGTCGATTAAATTCGTTAACTTTGTTGTTAAAAATTATACAAAAATGAGTTGTAACACATTAGAATTCACTTGCGAAAATTCGGATGTCGGCAGAATGACTGTCCTTGTTAACAAAATATGGCAGGCTTATGTAGCGAGCGCGTGACACTTCCTAATTTGGCAATCGTTTTTAGGGAAGAACTAGCCAAAAAATACAGAGAGACCTAACTTTCCAACGGAAAAATTTAGTCTGATGTCAATGTAAATGTACATAAGGACATTGTGGTTCGTGATTTTATTATAATTTCGAAACAAATTTTCGTGAAATTATGAAAATGGCTCGTGATTCACGAATCACGAATCGTTAATTCGAACTCTGATGAAGCATACCTGCAATGAATACAGTGGTTTTGTTCTGTGAAAAAGAAAAATGTTTAAGATTCAATAATCCTCAAATTCAATATAAGAAGCCAATGCTTCTAGAATCAATAATTGTTTTATTTATTGTTATACAGAATAATACATGATTTCTTCAAAATATAAAATCCTTAAAGAGGGAGGACAAAAAAATCCCACACTTATAGTCTTCTGAAATTTAAGTCATGGGCAGAAATTTTGTAATGTATTAGGCATTTGCAATGAAACGATATAAACAATACAAAAATTAAACTCCATACATACCTCTAATGAATGTTAATTCATGTGTTGTAACTGCTAATAATGAGTTATCATCTCACAACCAAGTTTAACTCAAATGGGGACATCCTTCAGACAGATGGATGACAGATGGACAGATGCTGTCATAATGCACTTGAAATATAAAGCACAATTATGTTATTTTGTTAAGGGAAAAATAATTGTTTCAACACACAACTATGCAGTGGTTGTAAATATGAACTTTATGATTTCTGATACATTATGATATCTTTTTTTTTTTTTTTTGTCAGATATTACCGAGGTGGACGAACTTTTTTGTCAGCAATATGTGGAGAAACTGGCATCATATAGCTTATCTAAGCTTGGTATGTTACTTTTTGGTCCTTTCTATGATCCAGTATAGTAGTGTTCAGAGGTTAGAACAATTTCTGACTTTCAAACAAAATGAAGAAACCAAAATGTATACATGTCAACTTAAGACTGTGCTGTTACAGATTATTTTCAATTTTGATTTTTAAACATGTTTCTTTTGATCAAAATGAACATTGTATTTTCTGGAAAATTATAATTGTTTTCTTTATACTTTTGCCCAAAAATATTTTATCAAAAGATAAGGAATAAGGCATGTTTTTGTTCCGCAATTTGTATATTTACGTTTACTTCTACTTCATTCCCATGCCACAAAATTCAGCAACAACAGCAGTGCAGGAAGAATTTGAAAGCACTGATATTTCTTATGGGAAATGAAGCAAAACTTAAAGACAAGCATAATTACGCAATAATTGACATGTTTGTGATCTGTATTGAACTGTGTTTATCATGTTATTTTGTTCTTTACTTAGTCTCAGAACCTGAACACTTGAAAGAGGAAAAAGATAACTTGTTAGACCAGACACGAAAGTTGGCATTTGAAAATTATCAAACCTTCATACAGGCAGCAGAGTGTTCGAAAGAAGTTTTTAAAGATGTAAGTAGCTAGTGCAGTGGTAGTGAACTGAAAGAAAGGTAAAAGAGGCTTGATAAGATTTGAAGGTTATTCTAAATGAATGTTTACAATAAGTATTTTCAAAATCCAATGATGAATTTAAGAAAGCGTACTTCTTAAATCTACACTGGAGCTTGGAGAGATTTGTGACACAATCGTAAAACATATGTTCATCAATAATAACATATTCCACAGTGTAGGCATCCTTTTCATCTCGTCACACTTTTAAAATTTATCATTGGAAACTGTGCATATTCTGTGAAATATAACTTGAAATTTTATTCAGTACTGTGAAAAATTTTCATGCGTTCCTTTATTTTATTAGACCTGTAATATGCTCTATTTTCCAGTTCAAGTTTGTTGTGGATCATCTGGATTCTGTCTCTCAAAACTTGCCCGTATTTGCTGAGAAAATTGAGGCCTTTTCAAAGTTGTCACAAGAAATTAATTCATGGTATGTATAGCTTAAATGAAAGCTTTGTTTCTCACATTACCCCAAAAATCAATTCGATTTTCAGTGATAAGTGAGAGTTATTTATTTTTTTTTTATTTCCTCGAAATACTGTATAAAGGTATTCACCTAAATATATATTCATCATAAATGTGATTCTGGTTTCGCTTTGGCTCCATTGGTTTTGCATATGTGTCATTGTAGTTTTTTGCTGTCAGTACTACAATACACTACCTTTCTGCTGGAACCATTTATGGTTTTGCCCACACACAAGTAATGAACACAAACAGATATTTCGTAGTATTTTCTTTCTGAATAGAATTCTGTTAAACAAACTGAGGAAATGTTTGCATTTCTTTGAAAATATACTACTATATAGATAATGCTTGTGTTTTCTGATGGCTCTTTCATTCTGTTCTTCAATGAAGGTGTTCTTTCCCTCTTCAGTAGAAAACAAAATTCGATGGTATTAACAAGGCACACACAGCTTCTAGAGATCTTAGAAATTCCACAGGTAATGAAAATCATCATATTCACATGTAATTTAGGGCGATCAGATGAAACATGACTTCAGTGTGTAAGTTAACTCGTTAATGGGAGTATCAAAATAGCTTTGTTTGGGAACTTTGTAAGTCCACCTTTTTCCTCCCCTCAAATGACATCACGAGGAGCCCAGAATAAAAATTAGGAACCCTAAGAAGTAGTACAAGAAGGGTTAACTTTTTAAGCAATTAAGTTTTCTTACATGTGATGTGAAGTGTCTTTGAATCCAATTTTGTTTAGCTTATGGATACTTGTGTTAGAAATGGCCATTATGAAGAAGCTTTGGAACTAGCAAATTATGTCCGAAGATTAGAAAAAAAGTTCCCTTCAATAAAAATAATTTCAGTAAGTTTTCAAGATATTTTCAGTAATGTGAATAGATCCAATCAAACAAACGACTTAAACTAAACCATTAAAATGAATCACAGTAAGAAAGAACTTTCTTATGTATGGTTATGTTGTTATTTCCCTGAATATTATTGTTTTTCAGATATTGTGCAAAGACTTTTGTCCAAATCCTGAAATTTATTAAGATTTGATTTTCTTCATTCTGAAAGTAGATGAAACTGGCGTCCTTCCTACACTCATTGTTTCCCTCATTCCTTTACCTTTTTCAATTCTATTAACTTTGACGTATTGAAATCATCCAGACATTTTCTTGTGTTGACAAATTCGAATAACTACTGTTTTTAGTATTGATTGTAAGTGTCATTTTAGGATATAGGAAAAGAAGTGAAAGGCAACACGCAATTCATGTTGAATCAATTGCTGCAACAGTTGAAGGAAAATATTCAGCTACCGGCATGTCTTCGTGTTATAAGCTACATTCGACAGCTGGATGTGTTTACTGAAGCCGAATTGAGGCTGATGTTTTTGGAGGTTTGAGCTTTTAGACTATTTTACTGTATTGTGTCAATTAACCAAACTATCCATGTTTTTCTGAATGTCGATAAGCATTCTGAACGCCTATAACGTCCTCATCATGACGTTTTTTGTTATTCTGTTTATTGTTATTATGAAGTTGTTGTTGGATCAATTCAAATTATTCATCAAAATCTGCTAATCATTTAATGATCATTTTCATGTTATTGCAGGCAAGAGGGAGTTGGTATCATTCAGTTATTTTGCAAATCCCAACTGATGATGGTTAGTTTGTAAGCTTTATTTATGATGAAAAGTAACTTGGCAATAAAGGATGATGCTAAAAGCTCTGGTGTTCCTCTTTGGTGCTCATTTCCCCAATTTCCCATTTCATGTGACTTTTGAATATAAACTTTCTACTCTCTGATTTCCCTGTAGCTTACACGCACTTGTCAAAAGTCATTGAAGCCAACCGTGTGCATTTATTTGATATCATTACACAATACAAAGCCTTATTCTCAGATGAAGAAACCGGTTATACCCATGACAAACAATGCAACTATTCAGATATCTTACATTCATGGATTATCACCAAAGTAAGATGAAAAAATTGTTATTGATTTATTTTTTTGTTGATTTGTTTTTTCCTGATGATTGCGTGAATGCACTATTTTAAATTTATTATTCTCGAAGGGTTGATTTCAACCAGTCTCTTAAGTGGTTATGTTAAATATCATATTTAGATCCGAGACTTCATGCAGGTTTTACACAAAGACATAAAAAATGGGGCAGGTGAGAGGCTGGAGTCCATTTTTGGACAGTGCATGTATTTTGGGTTGTCTTTCAGTCGAATTGGTGCTGATTTCCGCGCCATATTAATACCTGTCTTTCACCAGTATACATTGAGAAAATTCAAAATGGAAGTTGCTATAGCAACGAGAAGGTAATTTCTCCCTTATACCTTGGTTATGTTAAATCAAAAAGCAATATGTGAAATTTGTTTAGGAAATTCATATGCATTAGGCTTGAACAAAACGTGGACGCGAACCAAAAGGACAAAATTTTATTTATCTATTTATTTATTTATTTATTTATTTATTTATTTATTTAGTTATTTATTGTTATTTTCAGAGGCCAGAGGGAAATGTCAGTGAAATTCACTGATGTGGGTCTCCACCAGGAATGCATTCCTCAGATTTTAAGGCAGAGAACTTGCACATACTAGACTGATAGGTGATTGTTGTCTTATGTACTTTTTGGCACTCGCTCATTACATCCCATCATGACATTAAAAGATTGCATTCCATCATGCACAATCTCATAAAGCTTTTTGCTGCATACATTATTGTCATAAGTGTGTTCAGTGCCGGGGTTTGAACCATTACCAACTATCACCCTTGTATTACGAATCCACCGTCTTACCAAGTCAGCTATACACTTAGCTCAGTTCGATTGCTAGCGAATAATTGTTTGAAAAACTTGTTTCCTTAAGAGAAACTATTCAAGTGATAAACTTTTAAAGTTGGAAAGGTATCAAGTTACTTTTAAAATGTACATAAGTCAGCATGACTTCAAAACATGGCTTTTCACGTTGAGCACAGACCATACAAATATGTTAATGACGTAAATCATCTTACAAAATTTTCCCAATGGTTTCATAAGTTTCTAAATTTCACATAGAGAGCGAATCTTTTATTTAATTCACGTCGCCGTCTTTGTTGTCGTTGCGATTGATTTCCCTGGCAGCTATATATATGGTAAAAAGCTTCTTGCATTTTTTTTTCAGATTTGAAAATATCATTGGAATGTACAGATCATCCGCGAAGTCCCATGAACGTGTGCCTAGACTGGATAACGTATGCATATATCTGCTTCAATTCTCTTCTTAATACATGTGCTCCTTAACACAGGCTATAATAGGGTATGGTATTGTCATATGAATAGCCCTTTTTCACCAACGCGAATATACCACATATCTCATATCTCAAATTCTCCAACGCGAATATACCACATATTTCATATCTCAAATTCTATTCGTGAGTTTTTAACGATTTTGAATTTTGCATAGATGCGTAGGCCTATAAATTTTTTAACCAAAGATTTTTGATAAAACTGCCTAAGTAAGTAAATAACTGGGCGTTTTAAGGGCGTTTTAAGGGCGTGGGCTTCTATCCGTGATGGTCGGTTCTTCCATTTGCTGACATATAACTGGGTAGTTGATTTACCGTCAGAAATACTGATTTTCGTGACACGGTAGTGTGACGGTAGAAAAGGGGGTGGGTAGTACTTAGTTCAAGTCCGTGACATCACGATATAAAAGATTTCCGGGTGTTTCTAAAAGAGCAAATTTAGCTCGATTTGTCATTTCTCTTAATCAAGAATGTAAAGCATTTACGTTCCATTTATTACAACTCCATTGCTTAAAGCCACTAATAATCAAATCTCTCGGAATGTTCTGTTAAATCTTCTGAACCTTTTTCCTGTATGGTCAAAGGTGGTGTCGGTGGAGAAAACGCTATTTAGTGTATCGGTTTCGTATACCCACGTATACGCTCGTGGGCATTAATACAGGGTGGGCTTATATGCTGGACAACGGGGTACACTAACACTAACGTACGCTTTAAGTGACAATATTTTCACCCTAAGAATACAGTAAGCTAGGGATAATTAGACAGAACATTATGGTGCAAAGTATATTTTACCGTGTCATAATTTCTGATAGTTTTGGGTTTCGCTTATGGCCGGTATGTATGTGTAAAGCGAACAGGCGAGATATAAACCTATATATAAATCGTATTTTTCATTTTTGGTTTCATTTGGTTTTGTTTTCGTCAAGAATTATATCGTGTAACTCCAGCGTTACTTTCTGTAGCTTGTGTGTTTAACGTTTCCAACTTGCATTCCCTTTTCTTTATTTTGTTTAGAATAAAGGAAACCTCGATCTTCTGGCTCCTCCGCAGGAGCTTCTAGAATATCCTCCATTGGCATTTTATGTAAATGGCATCTTACAAGCCTTTAATAACTTGAGACAGTATGCTGCTTTGTCTTTCGTATACGTCGTCAGAGATGTGATAGCAGCTTCTTTGGAGAAATGTGTCTCGGCAATTGAACAGTGGGCCAGGTCAGTATTTTAGTTGCCTGTTCTTTTAGGTCTGGTCAAAAGATTGCTTTCCTGGGAGGTAGTTTATTTGAAAATGTGACAGGTTAGACAAAGCAGCATTTACGCCATCTTAGGTTACTCAATTTGATCCCATTGTGTTTGCAGGTTGGAATCGAGTTCACGGCCAGAAGGAGAATTAAGCATGGTGACTGACTTCTGTACTGTTGTGATAACCAAAGTTTTACCATTCATCAAACAAGCATTTGAAGCGTTCTTCACGCACGACAGTGTCGTTGAAATGATCGGAAGGTTGCCGGCCAACGTTAACCCGTCGGATACTAGACTGTCGTATACTTTAAACATCGGGAAATTTGATGATATGCTAAGAAAATACGTCAACTTACAAATTGAAATTATCGAAAGTAATTTGAGCCATGAAGGTGGTGATGCGAATAACGACTTGTTGTTGACGACAGATGTAGAAGAAGAAAAACACTTGGTGACGTAGATATTCTGTTATTTGGATTGGAAAGCTTATTTATTTATTGTGCAATGGTACGCATAACGAATGTCTTTCAATTAATCCCCTACCCTCCTCCGAAGACATGCTCTTCATAGAATTTGCAGCGATTGTGTACTTGGTAGCAACCTCGTACCCAGGGTTTCTGGGTTTTCTGGGTTATGCTTGGTAGAGAAGAGGATGTTGTAACATGTAAGTAACCTTATTGACACAGACTGAAAAGGAATATTATAAGATTTTACTCCTCCTCTTTTTCTGACTGACCCTAAACTCGGCTATGGTTGGAAGAAAACTTCGACCGTACCCGGGTGTTAGCCCATCATGCATACAGGAGAGTGTACAAAAAATGCCTGCTATTGTTCTAAAACCGCCGGTCCCATACCTGGTAACATGTTCGTCGTCCGGTCACATACCTGCTGGTAACATGTTCGTCGTGATCATTTTTCCACGTTCGATCTTATCAGCAAAATCAACAATACACTGAACGTATCGAGTCACTAGAAACCTGTGGGTAGCTTCCGATCACTACCTTGGTAATTTTAACCAAATGCCATCAAACTATCCTCTGGACTGGACTCGAACACAGTCGCAGCGGTCGCACTTAAAGGTACTAACTAACCACCACACAATCGCTGCATACACAACAGAAAGGTACTAACTAACCACCACACCATCGCTGCGCATACATCAGAAATCGCGTAGTGTTCTCAAAATCTAGATTCTTGTGCAAATTTGTCGTGGACAACACGGATTTATAATAAAGTAAAAAGAATTGCAAAGACTGGTGGGTAGTTCCAAGTTCATAACCGATATGAACCAATCAACAACGTTGAAAGAGACAAATACCTGGGCAACATAGTCGACTCCACGTTCACAATGACACCTGAGTTTGATACAAAATACAAAAAAGCGACACAGCGGTTGCGTCTTCTGACAAGACTAAGACCCTACCTATGTGGAAGCCGCCATAAAAATATGCACAATGATTATCCTGCTATTAATTACGTACTGCTCTCAACTGCGTGTATCGTGTTATCTACAACCAAATCAATGCAGTTACAGTCGATATCTCGTCGAGGTAATCATATTATATGCAGTCAGGGAAAAAGTGTGCTAAAAATTGAATTGACCATGATGCAACAAAGAAACTGTCTATTTGTAAGGAGATGCATTGAAGATATGTTATGTGAAAACCTTGAAAATTATTTCAAAATTAATGAACATCAACTAGAAACAAGTCACCGTCATTAGTTCTGCCTAGAGTACGTCCTTGAATTCGAAAGAAAATCTTTTTATTTTTTAGGTGAAAAACTTTACATACAACAGAGATTTTACAATGAGCTTCCTATTCATGTCAGGAAGAAGAATCGTTCAAAAACTTGCTTCAGTTCAAGACTGACATAAATATTATAAACAGCATTTTTGATGAACGCTCATCATGGCCGAAAATGATTCAGAAATAATAATAACAAGAGAACCAGTTGGCACAAAACGATAGCAGCAATTTTACTTGTCACCGCACAAACACTTTCAAAATGTTACTTGAAGTTCTAAAAGTTCTTTAACGGTGTTTTCTGAGATATCTCAGTCACTGGTGGAAAACAGGCAAGGATGAATTTTAGAATGTTTTTTTCATAAGAGCTTATGTAAAAAAAAAAGTTTGTTTACAATAATAATTTCATGAAACCAAAATTGAATTCCAACAAATAACTGCCTTTTTGAACTAGATCTTTGAAGAAAGACTTAATACACAAACATAGTGTATAGCTAACGAACGAGGTAACAAGAAATTTTTATCTTTGAACTGATAAGCTTTACTAACAAAAAAAGCAACATATCAAGTATTTTCAGTTAGCGTAATGAATTAAAAGTCCCGTTTTTATGTAGGCCTATTTGATTAGTAGAATTCATTCTTTCGTGGATTAAGTTACAAAATATATGTATATACTTTCAAAATAAAATGTAATCTACCTTATGTTTGATATGTATGTTATGTAAAAGCTTCTAAAATTCGAAGGCTGCGTTCCTTAATTAGAGAACTTACATTGCGTTATTGGTAGAGTCTCGCAGACTCTAAATCGCAGACTACTAGTAGTAGTAGGAGTCCACGGGTGTTTTAATACGTTATTCGCTTTTCGCTGCTACCTCGCCATAATACACATAAAGCCTGGTACCCATTAAGCGGTGTTAAGCTTAACACCACCGTGTTAAGCCTAACGCAGCTTAGACGCCTTGGTGTTAAGCTTAACACGTTTTCAGTGGGTACCAAATTACGTTAAGCTTAGCGCCAAGGCGTTAAGCCTTAACGCACCTTAACGTCATGGCGTCTAGAATGAAGATTTTAAGGTAGTTAACGCCTTGCGTTAGGCCTTAACACACGAGGCGTCTAGAATGAAAACGATTTCATTCTAGACGCCTGTGTTAAGCTGTGTTAAGCATATTTCGAACGTTTTAATAGCTTTCGAAACGTTGGAATATTCTATTTTGTATATTGACATACACGGAAAAATCTTTTTGTAAGTAAAATGTAATGCTGAGTCGTTGAGATTAACAAAGATGGACGATATTGCAATAGCTGAAGAAGTTAGAAAATTTCCAGCCTTGTATGATAAGCAATGTAAAGAATACCACAGAAAAGATATACAAAAAAACTGTTGGTCAAGTGTTGCATTAGAATTGGGACTAGAGTCATAGAAATTACAATCTGTTGTCGTTGGCGGCGTCTTCTTCTTCGTTTTAACATTATCATCGCCAGTAGCAGGAGATAGTGCTTGTTCACAGCAGCCATTCTGAATATTCATCTGTGTGCGGCAAGTTATTATGCGCATGTGCGAACATTTTCTCTGAAAAAGCCGTTAAAGATGGCGGAGTGGACTGGAAGAGAGATTGCTTTTATTTGTTTTTCTGGATGAATATGTAATAAAAAGCATATTTAATACGGTTAGGGACCGCTGACCGAATGTCATTGCAGACACAAGTCATTACTTTCACTTTTAAAATTATTTTTTTAAATTCTACTCACGTGGGGAAGAGTACAGGATCAGCAAAGCGAGCACTGTACAAACTGCATTTCCCAGAGGGTATACTGACTAATTGCTGAAATATATCACAAAAAAAATTTTTCAGAGGGTTTGTTGAATATGTATTGGTAGTATTAAGGTATATGAAGTAGATGGTGCATAATTTGATATGGTGTCAGTTTTTTATGGGTATTTGTTTTGGTTCAAAGATGGCTCTCAGATCAAGCACCAAAAACCTTCATTCAGGAACACTTTACTTCAAGAAAGACTGTGAATGTGAAATTGTTTTAACTACTAATAAGCTATATACAAAAGTGAATGTATTTTGAACCTTTGCATTTCCTTTTTTGTCTGCTGTGGTGTCATTAACTGGGAGAAACCCAGTTCTTGAATGCGGCAGATGTAATACGAGTTTTTAAAATTTCCTGATCAATTGAGTAGGACTGACGTTTCACTTGTTTCATGATATCTGTTTTTAAGCAGTCCCATTTGGATTAGTATATTGAAAGCTTTTGTATATTTTAATTTCTAAAGTGGTAAATCGAGTAAATGTAAACACATTTATTCTGAACAAGGAAGCTTCGAAAGTCAATGAGTTTTTCTGAAAGACTGTTTATTCATTCCCTTATTTATATACCTATGATGAAGTCAGCTTCTATAGATATACATTGAGTTACTATTTTTTCGAAGAAGCTTCAGAAATTCGCTTTACTTTCTAACAAATGTTGATAATGGAGACATTGATGGATAAAAAACTTGTGATTTATGCATTCAATAAATTTATTCGCAGAATAATGTTTTAACGTTTCATTGTTTTCTAGCTAGCAGGTAATGTAATAAATATATAAACAATATTCAGTATGAAAATGGAAAAGGTTATTGAAGTAAAATATTCAATTCACAAAGAGTGCATAAGAAAAAAGAAATTATTGGCAGAAATTTGTGACTATTATCGAGGACGAAACTGTTGAAGAAGTAATCTTTTCTAAAGGGACATTGTTCATGTAGAGAATGTTGAGGAGGAAACCGTTGAAGAATTAACAATCTCTGAAGATACAGATGTAACTTGTTGATTAGGATGTATCAAATTCTATGACAATTCCTCACTTGTTTCGTACAATAATTCTGTGTTTTTGGTGAAGCTTTTGAAGATACACTGGAATCTTGTTATGATTCGTAGTCTTTTCACATCTCAGTGTAACCTTGGAACAAGGTTTGGAATGAATAATCATAGAAACTTTGAAACAGTTTACTTACGACATTATTATGCTTTTGTTGTTGTTTGTCAAAAAAATTGGCTGGAAAAGAAAAATTATGTTTTTTTATTAATTGTGTATAATACTTAATTTGTCTAGTGTAACTTAGATCAACCAGATTTAAATGATATGACATTGGAATTAGTTCTTGAAATTTCCTGCTTGATGACATGTAGCACTACATTCTGAGGAATTGCTTTTTCGTACATTCAAATTCATTGTTAACTTTTTGCTGTGTTTTCAAATAATTTTAGGTTTTTTCACATCCAATTTCGAACCTCACTCTAAAGCATTTAGTCATTTGTTTAACATTACTATCAGTGACAACATAAGTAAAGTTTGCACTGCGGGATGGACATTTTGTTTCTGCCTTTCCATTTTGTCAGGCAGCAAAGGCACATTGTGTGTGTTTACATTTCATAGCTGAATAGTTTGTAAATTCAATAAAACATAAAGGATGTTTGCACAGTTCTGTGGGTTTTCAGCAGATAGTGTGGGGTTCATGTTATCAGGCAATGACAAAGGGAAGGAGTGTTTTGACGTGTTCAGAAGATTTCAGATTTTGACCAAACATTTTTTTTTATCTTCCCCTTTTGTGGATTTTTTCTGCGGTCTGCCTTTCGCTTATGTTTTCACAGAATTGCAGATAACATATTTGGGAGTTTCCAGACCACTCAGTAAAGGTGTGATCCTCTCTGTGTGTTCACCAAAGTTTCTATACTCCTCCAATTTGAATAGCAATTCAAGTCAAGCATGTGTTTTTGGGGTAGATCCCTGCTCTATCCTGACACCAGTCAACTCAGAATGCTATCTTATTTATTTATTTATTTTATTTATTTATAAAATCTTTTTACAGGATGTACGTTTCAGTTTATATTACAAATGTAAGTTAACTGCTTTCCAAACGAGTCCTGTCTTCAAGAAAATCAAAATAGAAATGTAGAATCAGAAATCAAAATTAGAATTTAAACATATAGTCAAATCAGAGAGAAAAAGTGATTAAAACAAAGCTTCAAAATTAGAAAGAACCTAGAACATTCAAGTGCACATATACAGATATAGTAGATAAAACTAAATTATCGATAAATAAAATATAGCCTAGATACAAATATAGCTTTCTTTATTAAAAACAATTAAATTAAAATTAAAATTAAAATCAAAATCTATAGTTTTTTAGTCTTTCAAAAAATAATTTTTCGTTTTCTTGAGTTCTTATTTGTCTAGGGAGTCCATTGTATGTTACAGCACCTTGATAGAAAAAACCATTTTGGGCCACTTTGGTTTTTACTTTTGGAAGTCTTATCGAATATTTATTACTTCTTGTTGACTTTGAATGAGACAGAATTTCAAAGTAGTTGAGCATTGGTGGTGGTAGCTGAGTTGTGATAGATCGTCTCACAATTTGGCAAGCATGACGCTTCATAGATGTCATTATTGGTGTCAACTTCACTTGTTGGTTGTTGTTTTCGGTGATTATATTGATAGCGCGTTCATGTATTCGATCTAGCTTCTCAAGTGATGTTCTAGCAAGATTTAAATTTACAGTTCCACAATATGTAAATACTGGCACGACAATGCTAGTGTAGATCATTTTGGCAGCTGCGACAGTCAAATTTGGACGCAATTTCGAAAGTAGACGAAGTCGAGAACTGCACTTCTTGTACATAGAGTTGAAGTGATCATTCAAAGACAGTGTAGAATCCAGGTGGACTCCCAAATATTTATATGTAAGAGTTTGGTTGATTTTCGTACCATTGATTTTAATTTCAAGTTTTCCAGCTTTCTTCAAACGGGGTGGAGTTCCAAAGATCATGGATTCTGTTTTACCCTTTTTCAAGTTTAGAGATAGATCGTTGTCGGTCAGCCAGTTGTTAACTCTCAGAATGTCTTCATTTAATTTTTCCTGAATGCACTCTGAGTTCTTTCCTTCGACATAAATCACAGTGTCGTCGGCATATTTGATGATATTGCAATGGTGTAAGCAGGTGTCTACATCGTCTAGGTGGATTAAAAACAATGTGGGTCCAAGAATTGATCCTTGTGGGACACCTCTGAGGACTGAGAATTCTTGGGATAGATAGCCGTCATAAAATACATACTGTTTCCGATGAAAAAGATAGTTTTCAAACCAAATAAGTTCAGTTCCTGTTATTCCATATGATGGTAATTTCGACAGTAGGTAGGAATGACTTACTGTATCGAAAGCTTTGCTCAGATCCAGGTAAGTAACTCCAGTTAGCAGACCATTGTCCATATTTTTTCTAATATTGTCAAGTAGAAGATTGCAAGCTAGTTCTGTTGATCTATGTGGACGAAAACCAAATTGACTGCTCTTTAACAAAAAATGTTTTTCAAGGTAACTTGACAATTGACGATGGACGATTTGTTCAAGTATCTTGGATAAGCATGGCAATACGGAGATTGGACGGTAATTATTAAATTCCGATTTAGAATCTGATTTATACAGTGGAGTGATCTTCGATATCTTCCAAAGTTCAGGAATTGTACCTGACGATAAAGATTTGTTAATAATGAAAGCCAAAGGTCTAGATATTGCATTAGCCGAATCCTTTATTAAATTTGGAGGTAGTTCATCAATCCCGCAAGCTTTCTTACGTTGGAGTTTTTTCAAACACTTGCTTATCTCAAATGGTGTGATGGAGCGGAAAGAAAACTTTTGAGTTGTTCGTAAAGGTATGCTGATTTTCGGTTTGTCCCATACAAAGTCTTTTATTGGGTGGAGAGTTCTTAGAAGCTTTGTTGCTATGCCGGAGAAAAATCGGCCAAACCCGTTTACGATAGCTTGTTTATTGGTTATTTCTTCGCCATTTTCTCTGAAGGTTGTACTTGTTTGTTTTCCTATTGGTTTTGTGGGAAATATATTTTTCAGTGTTCTCCAAAACGAGGTTGAATTACTGCAGTTTTCAGTGAGCAGATTTTTATTGTAGTTTTGCTTTGCTGTTTTGATCATATTGTTTACTTTGTTTCTCTGGCGTTTGAAATTTTTGTAGTTTTCAGTGGATTTGTTTTTACGGAATTTTCTCTGGAGAACGTCACGGTAGTTCATTTCAATTTTTAATTCTTGTGTCAGCCATGGAGAGACATTTGGGTTTGTTCGTTTTGTGACGAATGGAGCATGCCGATCAAAGTTGTCAGTGAGTATTCGGTTGAATGCCTGTAGTGAATCAGAAATGTTAGGTGAATTGTAAACTGTCGACCAATCTGCTTTCTCAAGGTCTTGTTTCAGTTTAAAGTGGTCGTAATGGCGGTAATTACGATATCGAATAGTTTTTGAAGTAGATTTCATTCTGTTGTGTTTACGATTGAAGCCAATTAAGTCGTGGTCACTGAAACTAAAAGCAAATACGTTATTATCTGTGATGTTGTAAGGAGTGTTTGTAAAAATTAAATCAATCAACGATTCTGATTTGTCTGTTACTCTTGTTACAGTTTTAACAATCTGCTTTAATTGGAAAAGCGTGAACAACGATTTCAGTTCTTTGTTGTCATTTCTTTTCTGGTAATTAATATTAAAGTCTCCAGTTAATATAGTCTCTTTATTTTCTGATGATGCTTTTGTTAGTGATGCACGAAGGAGATCATGGAAGTTTTTCGGTAGAAATTGTGATGTGGACGGGGGTCGATACCATATGCTAAGAAGGAAACTTTTGGTTTTAGGAAATTTAATTTCAAGCCAGATGCATTCCAAGTCAGCAATCTCGAGATCAGTTCTCCTAGTAAACGGTATCCCATCTTTTATATAAGCTCCTACGCCACCGTACGAACCATTATCTCTGTTTTTGCAAATAAATGTGTACCCCGGAATTTCATAAATTTCAGTCGGGGTAGAATTATTGATGTGCGTTTCACTGAGTGAGAAAATATGAGTGCTTTTGTGAATTTGTAGAAAGGCTGATATCTTGTCAATGTTATGAAAAAGTCCTTGAATATTTTGATGAAAAACCTTCAGGCCCTTTTGATTAAAAAGTCTTTGTAAATTTGGATCTGTTGGTCCTGGACATTTTTCTACATCTCCGGACAGCAGCAACAGCAAACAAATAAGACTCTTTCTCTGATAAACATATTTCTCATGCGATCTTGTAGCAAATAAAGACGAGCAAATAAATTTCTCCTTCCAGAACATATCCTCTTCATATAAAGTAATACTAATTCCATCAGGTTGGCAAAAACATCGACATTTAACAGTAAAAATCAAAATTACAATACAGATCCAGAGAGGCGAACAAAACACGTCCGCTCTCCGCGGTGCCATTATGATCTCTGTAAAGTAAAAGTATAATTTTAAAAAGGATTTTTTTCAGGCTATTTCCACACGATCTACTAAATTTCTCAAATGTACTTCAAGAGGGTGGCCATATTGAGGTGGTTGACGATATTTCCGATAACATCCTTAAAAAAACTGACACCAACGTGGAATTTTCAGGAAAACTAGATAAAAGATAGATGTTTCGAATTAAATTGTGTTTCTTGACTTAAAAAATATTTTGATGCTTCATTTTTGTCGTTTTGATGATGCTATGCCTGAGAGCACGTCTCTGTAGTAAATCAGAGAATAGCTATCGATTCAATCGAAAATCGAATATGATAGCTGTGTCTGTCTATTCTGTGGTCTTATTTAATTCAAACAAAAACATCTGCTTTCGCATTTTATTAACGAAATATGATAAATTTCCTAATTTAAGAAGGTATGTGAAACTACTCAAAATCTTTCACCAGAAGTTTCCATGTTGATTTTTCATAATCTCGCTGACGCATGCGTATAATAACATTCCGCCTGCACGCAAAACTGAACGAACTGATTTTTGTGTGTTTTTAGTTACCAGCGCTAAAGCGTTAAGTCACAAGTGCTAATGGTACCCATTTAAATAACAATTTTTCAATAACGCTAGCGCTAGCGCCTGGTGTCAAGTGGCGCTAGCGTTAAGCGTAACACTTCCTAACGCTTTCTAGTGCAGTGGGTACCAGGCTTAAAGGCCGATTTCCATTCAACGCTTATGCCCGCGCGGACGTAGAATTTTCCGAGCGGTTTTTACGATTTCCGAGATTACCCGAAATGCATCACGGTCAGCCATCTTGGTAGTAAACTTGGTAGTAAAGTAAACAACTCGGTTCACAAATCACTATCAAGATGCCTACAGCTTGCTGTGTTGTAGATTGTGATAACATACAGGGCAAACAAAATGTAAGCTTTTATCGATTGCCGAAGATTATTACAATCCAAGGAGTTAGTCAGCTTCGTATTGAAAATAGTTCCTTGCGTAGACAGGTTGCACGGTTAAGTAAAGCTGTTGATACCATTAGGTTAATGGATGAGACAGATTTTCATGATGATGCAAAAGTACTATATTATACTGGCTTCGCATCAAGCAAAGTTTTAATGGCAATGTTCGAACTCATATCGGAATACATATCCTTCAGGAAAAATTCTGGTTTAACAAAGTTCCAGAAATATATTGTAACTTTGATGAGGCTGCGTTTAAACCTTCAAGTTCAAGATTTGGCGTACAGATATGGTGTGAGTGCTAGCTTAGTATCAAAAAGCTTTACTGAAGTGATGGACTTGTTGTATGTCAATTTGAAGCAATTAGTATTTTGGCCCCATCGTGATGACTTGGTAATATCAATGCCACTGATTTTTCGTGAAAACTTTGGTCGGAAAGTGGTGGCTATAATTGATTGTTTTGAAGTGTTCATCGAACGTCCATCCAATCTTTATGCAAGAGCTCAAACATGGTCTAACTACAAACACCACAACACCATCAAATATCTTATCGGAATCACACCACAGGGTTCTATTAGCTTTATATCAGATGGTTGGGGAGGCCGGGTAAGTGATAAGCATCTTGTCAGGGAGTCCAAATTTGTCAGCAATCTACTACCAGGTGATGTTGTTCTGGCTGATCGTGGGTTTGATATTGACGAACTTGTTGCTGGAGTTGGTGCAAGTGTTAAAATACCAGCATTTACACGTGGAAAGCATCAACTGAGTGGGAAGGAAATTGAGTCAACAAGAGCTATTGCCAATGTACGAATTCATGTAGAACGAGTTATTGGTGTAGTTAGACAAAAGTTTACCATGCTAGAAAGTACCATACCCATTAGTTTAGTCATGACAAGACCTGGACAAGATTTACCTATGTTGGATAAAATTACCACTGTGGCATGTGCTATCACTAACTTATGTCCCTCAGTTGTTCCTAATGAGTAACTGGTTTTTGGGCAAACTACAACGGCTTTTTTTAAAGCCACATATGTATAAAAAACATTAATGGCAACTTACATAATGATTGTGTCTTTTAGAAATCTTCTGTCTTCTGTTTACAGTTGCTGGTTAATTGGATCAAAGATGTCTAAAGAAAAAATGGCTATTTTCATAGCCCATATATTTAAAAAAAAACATTATTTTGGCAATATTTTATTAGAAATCAGGTTGGTTGATGTATGCCCTGACCAGGGATCGAACCTGGATTACTTGTGGTTAACACAAGGGTCTTACCAGTTAGACGACCAGGACGTAAGTATAGTAAGTTTGAATAATAATAGGTGTTTAATTAAAAATAAGCCATAAGTAATGTTTTTTCATAATTGTGGCTATAAAAATAGCCGTTTTTCTTGATGTTCACTCTTCCATAGAGCAAGGATAAGCATAATCATGATCGGTTGAAACAGTGTCCGGTGTTGCTTGGCTGAAATATTTACTGACAAGTTCTACAAGAATAACAGAATTGAAAAAGGTGTTACATTTTTTCAAGTGACTGTTCCAAAATGACTCATCGAATGGTACGTGTTGGAGGAAATGGTCCTTTTCTGTCCATACAAAAAAAAGGCATGACTTGATTTTAGTGATAGCCATTTGTGCTTGTACTTGAAAATAATATTGGTGATTCTTTTTTAAATTAACACCAGTTTCAGATTTTTCCAGGTAAAATGAAGATGGTAATTCATCAAGTGTATAGTGACGCAAGGTATATGGACATTTGATCTCCAACAAACGATCAGGGCAGCAAGAACACTTTATGATTCCATCTGGAGTAGCACCAAGGTATGGATGATCTGAATCAAGAAACAAACCACATTCGACAACATGTAGGTTGACATGGTTTTGACTTTCCATATCAAGGTATTTCTTTATGGCTGTTTTCTCATGTTTATTACCCCATTCTGTGTACTTTGAAGTGAATTTATATGTAGATGGATAGCAAATAGTTTTAATGAGACATGAGCTACTTGCTCGAATAACAGTGAAAGTTTTGTTTACTGTGGTGTGTTGAAAAGTTTGAACCTTTTGAACCCATCCGGATAAGAAACGATCGTAGCACTCCAAACTTTTATAATTCTTGAAATCTTTCATATTATAAAAGGGGCTCGATCCAAGAACAAGATAATTCACCATCACCATGTCAATGTAGGTGAGAGGAGGAAATGAATTAAGATCAGAATTCCATTCTTGATCGGGGATTTGGTACGGATCTTGATTACCAATTAGTGAAATTTTCTCTTCGTACCTTTTGCGAGCAACAACAGGTAATGAATTGAAATAAGACGACATGATTATAAGAAAACTTTCAACCAACTTGACGTGACTACCAAGTTTTGTTTACAACGCTGCGGGAGGACTACCAAGATGGTGGATTTTCTTCATCGTGTTGCATTATGGTCCAAATCGTAAAAGCCTCTATAGTTTTGGAAAGAGACTGGGAACAATCGGATTTGCGTTGCTTTTCACAGACCATTATTCTAATTTTGTTATGATATAAAGATTATAGTTTTAAAAGTCATATTAGATATTAAATCAAAACAGGTTAATTTTTATTTATTCAGAAATTTGAAAATAGATAGAAATTTATGTTATTGCGCTTTAATTATAGTTTTTTTTTCAAGTCTTTAGAATTGATTATTGCGCGGAGACATTAGTGAATGTAAAAATCTACTGAGCATGTAAGCGTTCTTTTTCAAAGTGTCCGTCCTATCGATAGTAAGTGAAATGTTTGCGTTCAATAGTAATTCGATGATGTATACAAGCATGTTCAAGTAGAAATAAGTTCATTAAAATGAAAGAAAGATGTTATATCGTCTAGTTGTATCTTTGTAAGAGTCCTTTCAAGAACCGTCAATGTTCCCAATTCTGAACAGCCTCTAATTGTGCAAATATAAACCTTCCAACTGTAAATTAAAATCCCGTACTGCGGGGTGTCCACTGGGGCTGGAAAAGCTGGAAAACAGTACACTTGCAGCTTTTTTAGGCTGGAAAGCTGGATTTTTATTTTTGATGATCCCAAATTTTTATTTCGCTAACTATTTTTAAATGACACAAAACAATCATCTATGTCTAACAAGTCACAAGTGAATGCAATGCAATGAAGAATGTTATCTGTTATTATCTGTGAGATGGCTTTTTGACTTGCAAACTCAAATTGTTTTTAAGGGCTGGAAAATAGCATAGTTTCACTGGGTTAGGCTGGAAAAGAGTACAGATTTCTGAAATTTTTGGCTGGGAAAAGTATCATTTTTAAGAAAATTAGGCTGGATTTTTAAATCTTAGATCAGTGGACACCCTGTACTATAACACAAACTTCTAAATCAGAGTTATAAATGTATTTCATTGAATAAAAACTACATTTAAATATATTATTCTAGGTTTGAAATATCAGGTAATCTGTAGTATGATTATGAAATTTGATTTTAAATAATGAAGAATTGTTCAAAAGAACTACTTTTAATTGTTTAATTTTGCAATTGTTAAAGTTTTAAGAAAATTCCTGTCCTGCCCTGGTTAACAGTCTACTCCTTTGGACAAGTGTAATCGTACATGAAAGCGCAGTCACACTCGGCAAAAGTCCCAGGCGTACATGTAATTGCACATGTCAATCATCGTGTGAATAAAATCCTTTGTTTGTGGGCATAGCGTACGATTTTAACGAGTCAACGAATGCCACGTAGTATTTCACAAAAATTAAAAGGAGGTATATTTTCCAATCATGTAAAATATCAGGTCACACGCGTAAATTTTGAGCAACGAACATTTGCATTGGCAAGGTAACGATGATGCATGCCATTTTAATCACACATGTAGGAAATCTTTAGGAGTGTGTTTTACAACACATGTTATTTCTAAAAGGAGAAAACTATGTTAAGCAGCCAGCTTGCTTCCCATAAATGTGCAGTAAAATTTTCTCTGCAAAGAGACCCAGCCAAGCCAGCAACTTCCATATCACCATTTAAATAGTACCCTCTACACTACAATGGTAGTGTAGAGGGTAAAGTACACTATTGTTAGTATTATGTTAGTATATAGTGAAGCAGATAATTGCTGCCAATTCCAGAAATACTCTAATCACTAAACATGCAAAAGTTCTAATTTCATCATTCTTATCACTATACTTTTTGAAAAAATTCCATGAATTAACCTTAGCATAGAGCGTTAAAATTAACTTACCATATTTCCTCTAATAAATGTCGCGTAGATGCAACGTTTTATAAAGTGTGGCCTTTATTACAAAATGATAAAAGAGATAAAAACAGACTTTAATCAACAACGTTTTCTTTTCCTTAATAAATTTACGAAAGATTGTGGAAAAATGATTTAAACAAAAAGTAATTCTCAACACAAATTTTCTGCACAATTGATTACACATCAATTGAAATTCATCCAAACGTGGAAGAATTTGTTGATAGAAGGCAAATAAAGCTATTAAACATTTTAAAATGTTTCTTGTTTGGCCTGTTTTCTAATAAACATCACTTTGCAAGATAATCAGCATTCATCAGACGGCAGTGTTTATTAGAGGAAATATTGTATCCTTCTTTTACCTTTTACCTTTTTTAATTCTTATATTTTTGTTAGTTAGAACCATGGGTGACAACAAGAGCACAGTATTTGTTGGTTCGTTGGATTATGGTGCAACTGACGATGATTTATATAATGTGTTTGAAAAGTTTGGAAGGATTGAAAGCGGTATGGTTCCTACTTGATTTACTTGGGGTTTTTTGTTTATAGTATGAATTTTTCATGCCCTGTTGTGAAGATTCTACTGTTTACTTTGATTTCCAAAAATCAGTGCCTTAATATGTCTGAAAATGTCAGTAACTTTGGATATAATGTAATGGCAGTAGACATTGGTAAAAGATGGTATCAGTTTTTAGAACAACTTCGATGAGAGCGTCAATAGAAAGCAACTTATGTTTTGACCAAGCAGGGTCTAATCTAGGCCAAAAGAGCGTCCATTGATCAGACGCTGCCCACTACGCTTTTTTTCCTGAAAATTTATTTCACTTTAAAAACTTTAAAAGTCACTTGTGTCATAGGTTTAATCCACCAAAATAAAACTTGGGTTGCCCTTTACCTAAAAAAGTGCCCTTTGGATGTTCAAAGCAGCTTCCAACTTTTGCAGGGTTCCCACACTCAGGGGCTAATACAGGTCCAATTTCATAGCGGTAACTGCTATTGGGCGCCAAGATCGAGGCGCCCAAATTCAAAAAAATTTTTTTTTGAAAAGATCAAAAAAGAATGTGAGAAGAGCAAAACGAAAGAAAGGGAAAAAAGGAGTCGTGAGGAGAAACAAAACTCCTTCATCTTATTTTAAAGCGGAAAGACAACCTCGTTACCGTCGCTTCTTCTCTCTTTTGCGCTAAATCAGACTTACGATTTAGCGTAAAGCAGAGAAGAAGCGCTGGGAAAGAAGGGCACTCTGTGAGGTTTCCGTACCTGGTTACCAAGGCTAGGTGACAGGGCTGGTCGTGAGAGGCGTGCGATCGCACGTGCATGCCTCGGCACACGCCTAAAAAAAAAGAGACGTGCGCTCTATCGCACGCCTTAATCTTACTAGGCGTGCAATAAAATTTTAAGTTTTTGCTAAAATATTGGAAGATAAGCTTGTTTAGCTCAAGTTAACTGGCGGTCGGGCCGCCATTTTAATAATTGAGTTGGCAGTTTACACCGGTACTGTTGTCGTTCGGCTGCCGGTTCTAGTCAACCACGAGGTCGCCTACCATGTGGCCTTCTCTGTTCAACACTCGTGAAGTTAAGACGAATATTTTCTGTGTTTCTTAAGACAATTTCTTGTAACTAGAGACATTTAAAAGCCATAACACGTCTTAGAATGATCTAGCACGACTTAATACGTATGGCACTCCTTAAAACAAAAACACACGCCCAAAATGTAACAATGCGTGCGAAAAAAATGGCACGCCTGGAAAATATAGACGTGGAAAATATAGACGTGCGACCCATCGCACGCGGGTCTAAAATCTTACGACCAGGCCTGAGGTGATTACTTTACGAACTGAAACTTTCGAAATGATTTATAGTCCTGTAAAATATACACAAAGTAAGAAAATCAAAAATGGCGGAAGGTAAACACGCCGATTCGCGTGATTGAATTTCGAAGAACATTTGAAGATTCTACAGGAAAGACTGTTACGACACGAATAACAAGAAATGAGAAAGTTTTAAGGGACTAAGAATATGTATAGTATGTTAAAATAGAACGCATTTTAGACCATTCTAGGCCCTCAAATCGAAAATTTTTCGGGGCTTCGCCCCCGGACCCCACAGAGGGGGCTTACAGCGCCCCCCCCCCCCTGACCCCCAGCTGCAATTGTTCGCCTGGCTCGCTTTGCTCGTCAGGCTCAATGTGCGGCTAACGCCGCCCAAATTCAAATCCTGTATTAGCCCCTGACACTACCTCAAAAAAATCTTATTTTAGTTGATTACTACTCAAATTTCCTTAAATAAAATTTGTGACAATGTGTCTTTTTAATTTAAAACTGAAATATATGTAGAAATTTATTGGACTATTTATCATCAGGTTCTCTGAGATTGCTGGTCTGAACTAACCAATTTCTGCTGAAAACAGTATGAATCTGGTACCATAGCTTTTGAGAATCAATCTATTGTAGTACATGATAGATATACAAATTATAACAACTCTTACTTCATTATCTAGTTAAGATTGTTAAAGATCGTGAGTCACAAAGGCCAAAAGGTTTTGCTTTTGTGGAATTCGAAAGCAGTGAAGATTGTGAAGCTGCAATTGAAGGAGCTAATGGCCAAGTATGTACACATGTGTTAATGTGAGATCAACATAAAACAAATAGTTTTTTTTTCTGCATTTGAATTTTCTGTAATATATTTTTTGTTCCTAAGATCTTGTCACTTAAAGTGTTTTTCTGGAGAAAAAATTTACTGATGTAGGAATGTGTAACTCTGGCTATTTTAGTCATGTATTGCTACAATTTTAAATCTATTTAAAAAATCTATTGTGACAAACATATCAATATGACAAAGAAATTTGTTGCCATTAGTAACTGCATTGTTTCAGGTTATAAATGTAGAACTATATAAATTATAAGTTGTTCAAGGGGTCCTGTGCTACAAATGATAATTTGGCATGTAATAGAACTCAAGGGGGATAAAAGGATCCTGTGATGAAAAAATATATTTTGGGACATACATAGAGCTCTAATAGTTGATTAACAAGTCTTTTTACTGTTTTTTATAATTCTTTGTTGTTTTCGAAATATCCTTAAGAGGGTTGAGAGTTGGTTGCATGTTTTTAAGTTACCAATTTTTTCCTGAACATTGTGATATCAAATTGCTAAGGAAATCATATTTGGAAAAAGGTTTGAAAACTCGAATAGGGTCTTTCACATAGTGCCAGTAAAAAACTTTGGTTTTAGTTTTCCTTCAGACAATGATTGATTCTGAATGATCAAGTTTAAATGAAACTAGAAGCCATTAGGCTTGAACAATTTTTGCATCAGCCCTTGAGAAAATTGCTTTAGGCTATTTTTTAAGGTATCTGAATGACTTGTACACTGACTAATAATTTGATACAGTCTGGAATTCATCAAATTACTCCCATCTTTAATTTATGTAACTTAATCTTGACAGCTTTTCAATTCACTATGATTTTTCAGAGCCAGAAAAGCAGTTCACCAATATCTTGCCCATGATGTTTATGAAATATGAAGATTTTTCGAAATGTGTCCAATTTTAGTCAAGTCTGACAAAGTGACCGTCAACTTCTGAATAAACAAACAATCCGTAATCCGAACGGACTTTCCGAAAACGACGAAAAACTGTGACAGAGATACATAGAATGTGTAAACCAAGCAATTTCCTACGCTATAAGCGCGGAAATTGAATAATGCAGATCACCATAAGCATTTGAACTTCCTAAAGAAGCTAAGATCAATGATGAGTTATGAGCTCTTTTCTTCATTTCACTCGATAATTGTTCCTACTAGGAAATTAATGGACGTCCGATAGCTTGCTCACGTTCCAGACCTCGAAACAATCGAGGTGGTGATGGTGGCTATAGAGGTGGTGGTGGTGGTGGTGGCTATAGAGGTGGTGGTGGAGGACAAGGATATGGATCTCGTTCCTACAGCGGCGGCGGCAGAGGTAGCTACGGAGGTGGTGGTCGCTATGGTGGTGGTGGCGGCTATGGAGGTCGCGGCCGTGGTGGTGGTGGTAGTTACAGTAGTTATGGTGGTGGTGGTGGCAGTTACGAAAATCGTTATTAAACGGTGAGAATTTCGCTTTTATTTTGTTTTTAAATTGTTCAGTTTTTCATGTGTATTTCTTTTAATTTTCAAAGTTGAGTGCTCTGCACAAGTAAGATTCCGAGAAAAAAGCTGGTCCAAGTGCATTTTATTTATAATGAAAGTTTCTTCATTTTGGCTTGCATTAAGTAGATAGTATTGCTCAGCTGGTCAATTATCTCGCAGTTGTTTATTTCTTGTTAATTATCTCCACTATACTGATGTTGAATTGACTTGAATCTTTCTTTATTCATAAAGCTATTTCATCATTATTCAATTGAAGTCATTGCAACCATTTGTTCGTGGAAACCATTTGAATGTACATGAAGCAATGAAAACCTTAATGAGTACGAAATACACAGATAATGGACAGATGGATTTTTCATGTGTTTTACTATTGTTTTTTAGTTGTTTTTTTTTTACTTTTATTTGACATCAGATTTTCTATGTTTAACACTAAGGGTTTTGAAAGACATCTTTAAATACACAAGTAAAAGAGGAATAAAGAGACTAATTGTTGACGACAAGTAAAATCTCCTTATACAATATAATGTGTTACATTTATTTTACACCATGAATAGATCTTCAAGAAATATATTCTAAGATGTGCATCATTCATTTGTGAATCAAAGACTCTAACATTTGTCTATTTTTTGTATCACTTCCCATGGTGGTTTTTATTCAAAAATAGCAGCACTTGGTCCTTGTGAATATAAACATGATCAAATATTTCCAATTATGAAATTACGATAGGTGTTGCAATGATGAAATAAAATTGACACAGATGTATAAATTGTTGATGTTGATGATATATAATGACATTCGTGTTCATGAAGAGAAAATGAAACTAAATTCAAGGGATGTTACGAAAATTCTGTTAATGATGGCAAAAAAGAAAATGTTTGTTATGAATAAGTAATTTCAGAAAAAGGAATTTGATATGTGAGAGCCACATTGACTATCACATAACCTTGTATTACCTGTGTTATTAGCATTTGTCTATTTTTTGTATCACTTTCCTTGTGGTAGTTTTATTCGCAATGAAGCATCTCTGTTCTCATAAACATGATCAAATATAGTTCCAACTAGAAATTACGATAGGTGTTGCAATGATGAATTTAAATTGACACAGATGTAGAAGTTGTTGATGTTGATGATACATAATGAGATTCGTGTTCATGAAGAAAAAATGAAAAGGATCAGTGCAAGTAATGTTATGAAAATTCTGTTAATGCTGGCAAGAAAAAAATTCCCAAGTTGTTTGTCTTAAATTAACTAATATCAAAAGGAAATTTCGAAAAACTTATTTGTGATATGCGAGTCTACCACATAAACCTTGTATATATGTTTGTTTGTTTTTTTATATTCAGGCTTCCTGACGTTGCTGTTGGAAAAGTTTAATGGATACTGTATAACTGGTCCAAATGCAAAAAGGTATAATTTTGATAACTTCTTATTTCAATTTGGAAATGTGGTTTTCTGTAAAAGATCATTGGAAATAACATAGCGCTTCAGTGACACCCTTGGGAGATATGTGTTAACCTAAAAATTGTCAGCAAAGTTTTTCTTGTTCAGAAATATTTAGATCTTAGTTTTGATTTATTTTAAATTTAAAGTTCTTCTTTTCGTCGACCGTAGGATTATCGTAATTCCCTCAGTTGAGCGTGTTGTCACGTGATTCGTGTTGCAGATCCTTCTACTGGCGGAAACATTTTGGTAAGTATCTAGTTAACGGGTCATTGAACTGGCCTTCTGGTTCTGTTGCTAGTAAAAAGTTTCCAATTGCTGGTCTGAACTAACCAATTTCATTCGATATAATCGACAGTGAACTATAAAAGCTGTATGTTCTTTCCACCTGTCTGAAATGAACTTTTTAAGCACAAAATTTTATTATGAATGAATATTTTCATCTGACAAATCATTACCATGGCAATAACACGATGAAAACATAATAATATTTGGATAAATGAGACCAACCAAGCCTAACCCAAACACATTTGACAAGGTTTACACCGTAAATGGCTGATGATGACGAGTAGTCATGGTAACAGTGATGTCGTCGAAAATTAATGTATTTTTTACCCTAGATTCAATAAGAGAGAGGGAAAGGACGACAGTGGTGAAGTTTGAGGTTGGCGACTTCTGCATGGATTCATACCCACGGCACTAATCAATCGTTTGAAATCAATCCAAAGATTTTTATCCCAAATAATATTAAATTATACCTTTACGCTAACCAGAATAAATTTGAATGTATATATCTTAATATTTTATTTAATATATTTCTGCGAATGTTTGTTTTCCGTTTTTAATCCCTAAAACGTTTCTCTGTTTCATTTTATAAGAAATCTCGGACCAGGTAAAAGTGAAAAGATGAAATTTTTTATACGAAATGGCTAGCGAATCGGCTTTCCACTATAGGGGAGTTCATTCGCGCGAAGCAACTGTTTTGCTGCTTAAACAGTTAATTCTATAGCTTCTCCCGCGAATAGTCTTCAGACGAATATCCACTTGAGATAATTGTCCGCAGACCGGATATGTTCGCTAAACAATAGACCACGTGAAAACATTGACGTATTATTTTCACGTGGTCTATTGTTTTGCGAACCGCTCCGTGGACAGTCATCGGAAGTGGATTATTCACCTTTCTTAATATGGGAATCAACGTAAAAATGAGCAGAGCCAGATTCCACATTCAAGGAATTCTACTACCAATGTGATTTTTCATTTCTACAGGAAAAAAAGACGTAATAGCATCCTCCGTAAGAAATAAGAAGGGAGCCAATCATTTTTTACTTTGTTTTAGCGCTTAATAAACAGCTGCGCGTCCTTCACATACCATTTCTCAATTGTTCTATTTCTGTTCGCATATCTGCATACCTAACTTGTATTAATATTCGCGCTGCATTATAGAATTCGCGCAGACCTTGGGTGCGCGAAATTTAGATTGAGCGAAAAATAATACGCGCGAATAGCTTTCGGGTTGGAAATTTTTGGTTCATGTAAAAAATCTCAAAATTTAAGTCTAAAATATTTATAGAGGGTAGAGAACATAAATAGACGTATGCTTTATAGGTATTTTAGATCACTACATGACTTTTTCTTCTAAAAAATAAATCTAGGGTGCTACAAAAAAGTCGCCTTTTTCATCTTCAACTTTAATAACCAATGGAATTTTTTCCGGCTCCAGGTAATTCTCAAGCACAAAGCTTTTCATTTTTCGAAAAACTTGTAAGCTTGCTTTTCCTTTACCAATACATAGTTTAACAGGTATTTCCAGCAGACCACCTTGAGGTAAAGGACTTCTACGAAGCTTCTCTTCATTCGAACTGTTGCATCAAAGCAAGCAAGCATACTCAAGCCTCTACATGCCCGCTGGGTGACACAATACTACGACCACATTCGCACAAACAAAGATGTTGTGAAAAACGGATGGAAAAGATCGGGAATTACCGATGCTCTTGAAACAAAAAGTTCCATAGGAGGATCCACTTGAAAACTGAGATACGAGTTCATCAATGAGTTTTTGATATTTTATACTTGTAAGACAATACCTGTCCCTTTGTAAAGGCCGATTTCCATTCAACGCTTATGCCCGCGCGGACGTAGAAATTTCCGAGCGGCCAAACAGCTGCAAATGGAAATCAAAAGACACGATTGGCTGAAATTATCAGCGGACATCGGCGGGCTTAAAAAAAGTTAAAATTTTTTAACTTTATTTTTGCTCGCTGAGCGGACATAACTACGATTATGAATTAGCCAATACGCATGCGTTCTAAGTCACTAAGTGTGGATTACCTACGTCCGCGCGCGTATATTTTCCTGAATGGAAATTGGCCTTTAGACAACTTTTAATCAAATTATTGAATAATATTGTTCTACGAAGAGATAAATGAATTTACATCAAAAGGCTTCTAACCATATGTTGAGGGAAAAAATTGTTGGGGAACTGGGTAAAATCGTAATTTTTGGGTGCGCGAATTTAAAACTGAGCGAATATCTCCACTTTGGGGTGCGCGAATTTAAATCGCGCGAATTTAAAACAGCGAAAAATAGTACAACTCCAATTCAAATACAAGTAAGGTAGTGCAGCCCTCAGCTAGCTCTACATATAACAGTTCATTATCTGTAAAGGAAAATTAAAAGAAATAAAACATAACGAAAATCGAAAATATTGATTAAATAAAACATCTTGTGAAAATTTGAGCCCGTTTGGATGAATATCGAAGAAGTTACAAGGTTTTAGAAGATTTTTGAAAGTTTTCAAGTTTGTGAACACTCAAGTATTTCATTAGTAACTAGTATAAGCAATCGATAATTTTTGATATTTCATTGTTCAGGTGCTTATGGTGACGATTACAAAAAGTGTTCACATTAGACGATTATTGAACAAACTGGAGAAACCTCAACTATGAAGAGTATATATCAACTATGCTTTCTTATCTTTCTGCATCTAAATGGAGATGTCTTAAGTTAGAATCTCAGAGATGAAATACTCTTTTTTTTATAAGAACCAGTAAAATATCTGACCTGAGGCTGGCTGTTCTTATTTTTTTTAGCCTTTTCAGCCTGAATTGTTCTTACTGTGTTCTTAGCTTTAAGATCACATCTTCAGATTTCAGCCTCATTTTGTTCTTATTATGGAACTTCCAGTAAATAAATCTTTTTAAAAACAACTGTTTAAAAGCATGGTTGCTGTTCGGTAATGACCCGATATGAGTGTGCAAGGTGAAAAAACCCATTCTAAACCATTTGCCAGTGAGTGAATTCACATCATGAGTTGTTCCTATCATGAATTGTTCTTATTTTATAAGAAAATTCAGGCTTAGGTTGTTCTTAATTTTTGAAACATCAATTTGAGCCTCGGGTTGTTCTTATTTTGTTCTTATTTTTGATCAAACCTGAGGCTCGTGTTCTTATAAAATTGTTCTTATAAAAAAAATCGTGTAACAGATTTTTGTAATTTATCTTTTGAAAAACCTAGTATTTCATAGAAAAACCACATTTCTTTACATTATAAAAACTGGCCGCCGGAGCTTGATTAGACACTAGCAAACCCATATATCGCGGGAACTCATTTTATACTACGGCGTCATACCACGTACACAATTTTTCGAAATAACATCATCTCTTGCCTTCAAATTTACCTCTCTTTTTCTTCTCGCGCGGGCAAATCAATTTTTTGGAAAATTTTTTGATCAATTATGATGACCTACACGTTTATTTTTACAAGCAACCAAGGTCACTAGCAATGCTAGTGCTGCATCATCTCAAAATTTCATGTTGCTAATTTATGTAAGATCCTTGTAGTACTGTTGCTTAACTTTTTTGAGAAAATTTACTAGTGTTGCTTATAAATGTGTTGCTTATAAAAAAGCCCGTGTAGTTACGCTGTCTTCTACAGTCTATGTTTTACTTTTTTTGGTTAAATTTGTCAGCTGTGGATTGAACGAAGGTTATTTTCTTCATGAAGAGTGAATTCACTCGTCACTTTTCACATGTGGTGGATATTAGCATGATGGATTAAAAATTCTTAAAGAATATTTAGTATCAGCCTGAGGTCGCTATACTTGACAATATTATTATTAATTGTCTAAAATACCAACCCAGAATGTGCAGTTTTACTTCTTCAAAATATTTCTCGGAAATGTGCGGTGGTCGCATAACATTTCGGGTTTTTTTTTCACGACGAACACACACCGACAACTTTCATCATAAACCCCCCACCGTTCCTTTAGATCTCGGCAGCGCGGAAACCATGTGTTCTGATCGTGTATCGAGAATCACAACAAAAGTATGATCATGATTATGAAGGTGCTCTATTGATGTTTGAATCGTGATGTTGTGTTCACGTCTGGAGCTCTTTTTCCTTCTGTTCATTTGTCTATAATATTAAATAGATCTATGTGCGTGTTAAGCCGAAAATTAAAAAGAAGGCGATGTAGTTAGATATGGTTCTGATATGAAGAACTGTATCCCACCAGGTAAAGTTTATAAATAAACCTTCTGTAAATGACCTAAATGTTCCATTGCCCATGTTTCTCAAGACTTGTTGTAGGCCAAAGTTTAGTCACTGGTAAGATGATAATTTTCTGTTTGTGTAGTTGAATAAAGCTTTTAATGCTTATTGATATCAAATTAATTAATGGGATACTGAGAAAATATTAAACAGGATAAGGAGGAGGAAAATAGAAAATTGAAATGATTTTTAACAACTTTAATAAAATGTATATATCTATAAAACAATGCTATTCTTTTGATTGAAATAGAACTGTGTCCTAACAGTCCTTAGGGTCGATTTTTCAAGTTTATAAATGTTAGTGTTTCTTGCTCGATAATTGCTTTACAATGTTAAATGATATTTATCAACAAATCATTTTCATGTGAACATGTGCATGTCCTTCTTCTCATGTATATATTTAGATACTTTCTATACCCTTCAACATTTTATTTGTTTCTTAGGGTCTCAGGGACCCTTTAAAGACAATAAAGTTTCTTCAAAAGAAAAACAATAAGGTTGAAGACAATGGTTTATGTATATATAATAATATTAAATGAATTTATGTCAACATAATTTCATTTAATGTATATAAACTCATTAGCACTTAGAAGTTATTTCTGTGCAGTTTGTTTGATTTATAATTTAAGTAGGGTATAAACTTGTAATTATATACATGCTTTTTTTATAAGAACCAGTAAAATCTGACCTGAGGCTGGCTGTTCTTATTTTTTGAGCCTTTTTTAGCCTGAATTGTTCTTATTTTGTTCTTGGCTTTAAGAACGCAGTTTCAGATTTCAGCCTTATTTTGCTCTTATTTATGGAGCTTCCAGTAAAATTAAATAAATACTTTTAAAAACAACTTTTTAACAGCATGCTTACTGTTTGGTAATGACCCGATTGAGTATGCAAGGTGTAAAGAAAAGCAACTTCTAAACCATTTGCCAGTGAGAGAACTCACATCATGGATCATATGAGTTGGTCTTATAACGAATTGTTTTTATGTTATATATAAGAAAATTCAGGCTTAGGCTGTTCTTAATTTTTGGAACAATGATTTGAGCCTCAGGTTGTTCTTTATTTTTAGGCCAAATCTAAAATTGTTCTTATAAAAAAGCGTGTAGTTTCTGGTGTGAGTGGTTGACTACCAGCATTTAAAATTTTTATGATAAATTTTTATGAGTTTAGAATGATATATAATATATATATTATACCAGGGCTTAAACTAGGATTTGTGAGAAGGGGCCGTTAGGCTCTATTTGGGAAATAATGTAAAATATTTTAGAGGGGGGGGGGGGGGGGGGGGTTGGGGAAAACTGGGCCTCAACTGTTTTGTTTGCTGAGTTTGAGCGTGCCTTTCGTTGTTTGCTACAGTAGTTGTAACAGTGAAGACGTAAACATCATGGTTAATTTGTTGATAGCAAAAAGTTTAAAGATAACTTTTTTTGTGATAATCCAGAAGTTCCTTCAAAAATTACGAAATTAAAATGTTTAGTGTGTAGCGAATTTTACGGAGAAAATCCATGACTTTCGATAAAATGTCACGAGGATTCTCGAAAAGCGAGCAGGAATGCGCTGATTACTCTAAGTTCTAGATACGTATTAGGAAAACCCGGGGAAAGGCATATTTAATGAACAATTTTGCTGACATGAAAAACATATTTGCCGACGTGTCCAACAAAATCATCATGTCACGACGGCAAAATTTTGACTAATTAAAAGGGTTGCAGTTACTTGTTAATTCACTGTCACTTCACGTCATTTGAATGTGTTCTAAAAAAAAGTTAATTGCCAATTGGGAAAAAGGGTCTCTATTTTGGTTTGGGAAGGGGCCGTTTAACGGTCCCCCACAATGCTAGTTAAGGCCCTGTATACTTCTATCAAAGATTTTAGAAAAAGAATTCCTGTGTATTTCACCTTAACTTGGGATTATGATATCAAATAACTTTTGAATTTTCTTTTAAGGATGTATTCAAAAAGGCAAAGGAGAAGCAAGTTGGTAAGCATTGAAAATCATTCGTCATAGTAAATCAAAAAACAAAAGTCAAGAAAAACAAACAAGAATTTTTTTTTTTTTGAGCGAATCTTTTCGTCTTACGACATCATCATGGCCTTATGCATTTATTAGTTTGAAATTTTCTTGTTTGTTTTTCTTGACTTTTGTTTTTTGAAGTTGGTATACAAGTCTTTTTCAATTTTTATGATTGATTTTCACCTCTTTATCAATGCTATAAGGCTCATCTCTAGAATTCTTTGTTATTAGTGTTACATGTAAAGATTTTGTTTTTTATATTTTATTATTTACAAAAAAGAGGTTTTGTTGAGGGCAATTTTCAAGGTTCTGGTTCAAGTTTTTCTTGAAATTAAAAGTTAATTCCTGAAACACTGGAATAACAAATGGAAATCAACATAGATATGAATTTTTATATCAATAACAGACAACTTTGTATTAGTAGGCATTTCCAGGGGAGTGGTTACTTGCCACTCCAGCTGACATTAAATAACTTTGTCAATCACCCAGCCTCATTGACCCTGAAACATTTGAAGACTTCATGGGAACAGGCTGGTTGCAGCCAGTAAAATTTCCAAAGAATTTCAGCTTTCATGAGTCTTTCACATTTCATGTAATCTGTGTGTAAAAAATACAGGGTTCGAATTAGAAACAAAAAGTCGATTTGCAAAAAAGTTTGAACAGTGACTTGCCTAAAAACCCTGGGCGACGAAGAAAATTTTAAACTTTAGACCCTCTAAAACAGCATCTATAGCCTTTCTTCACAATATTTTTGTTCAGTTATTTTGTAGGAAACAACGTTGAGCATTGAGATTTCAGGCTTCAAGCATGGAAATTTGTTGCGTCATGAGAAACGAATTATCGTTAACGGAACCTAAAATCATTTCAGCAGATTTAGATTTTTGGCAACGAAGCGGTAACAACGCTAACGTTAACGAAATAAAACAAGATTGTAAAGGGAGCTGGAAACTAAGATGCTTTTTAATTTCATTGAATAACACGAAAACAAGTCCTGCTGGTACCACTTATGTTATCATGTTCTTTCGTTAGGTGAAAAAATGAATTCATATAACAAAGGAAATTTCAAAATTACATTAGCAACGGTGGTCGTTCTCCCTAGCAACAGCAAATTGGTGAATAATCACTTAATATACCTAAGTTATCCTTCATTGTCAGCCATGAAAATTAATATAATAAGTTGAGCATGTTTTTGAAGAGCATCTACGTGCGTGATCAAAAGCGCATCTTAACTAGGCTCTAATAGCGTTGTGTAGCGAGCGCTAGCGCGGTCGCGTTCCTCATAATGGGAAGACTTGAGTTATAGCTAAATCACAAATATTTTGAGAGCTAAACATTGAAATACACAAAATTTGTGATTGTCTGAGGAAAAAAAGGAAATATGATTATGGGATCGTTACCGACATTTGAATATTGCGTAAACGACACGGTAACGATAACGATCGTGTCCGCCAAATTTCCATGCCTGGACTTCAATTGTGACAATTCAACTTTCTGCCGCTATCGATCATGACTGTTTGTTTGTGGTTTGAGACAATAATTCGATAATTTCATTGAGTTTTCATCTTTTCCAGTTATAAGACACTGTTTATTATGGAAATCTTTAAACATATTTAAAGGATAAGTTTATTTATACTAAAGTTTAATACAGATTCGCAATTTTACTACATTTGCCAGTCATTTGATTCGCTAAAATTTCAATTGGACTCGCAAATTGCGAATTGCGATGTGCTAATTCGAACCCTGAAATACTTCGAAATCATCAAAAACAAGGATAATTTGTTACTATTCAAGTAAATGGTAAAAAGTGATTCCTATTTTAATTTCTTCTTTTTAGTTGCATTATTGAGCAGAACAAGGAGCAAGGTAATCTTCTCTCATCAAATATTCATATCGTCATTATGTTTCTTGTTTTGTGTTGAAATTCACACAAGTGTGAATATCCCACACCAATGATATACATTTTTCTTTTATCATCTGGATGAAAGAAGATATTTACTACAAAAAAACATTTTGCATTTGCTTCAGAATGAGCCGTGTATCCGCTGTATACTACATATAAGGCAGACCTAAATAGTGCTGAAATTTAGCACTTAAACATCTTCTTTTTATAAATAGGAACTTTTACAGTGGTTTTGACCAAAACCAAAAGTGATAAATCATTTGGCCTTACCATTGCTGGTAAATATTCCTTTAATTTTTTCAGTAAATTCTTTGTGTTGTTGTTATCTTCAACCATATATACCATTCATATAAAACATTCTTTTTGCATTGAAGCTGGCTAATATATACATAAAGTTGTTTTTTTTCTCCGAAATGGTTTAAGGTGGTGTTGATAAAGGATTTACTCCTTTTGTATCTTCTATCAAGACTGGCAGTTTAGCTGACAGGTAAGTTCAAATTTGTAAATGCTACTGGCAGGATTGGGAATGATTATTTCATATAGACATAACCAGATAACAATCATGCTTACAGATATGGTTATTTCAACATCAACGACAGAATCCTTGAAGTGAACAATACGTCAATTTTACAGTTAGATCATGCTGAAATCATTAAGACCATTCAGCAACATGGTAATACACTACAGTTGAAAACGCAATTCAACACTTATGAAAAAGGTAATGAAGTTACTGATCAATAATAATAGGTGACGTTTTTTTAGTTGATTATCTATAGGTTAGGTCCATCAAATAATGTCTGGGGATGATTTTGTATTTTCAATGAGAGCTGAGTGATCATAATGTTTTATTATTTCGAGGTTTTGCAGCTTAGTCAAGTTTAACACCCTGAAATTGTTTGTTGTATATTTTCCCCCTGACTATATTATTTGTCTCTTGAATAAATTTGAAACATCTTTTGCATATTAATGTTGATAGTTAAAATCAATACCTGATATACACTAAAATAATAATAGCATTTCTCCATACTCCTTCTTAGCTCTAGGGAGAACACATTCAAATCATCTTTTCAATTGCTATCAATTATGTTTATATTTTTAGATGTGTGTCAGTGGAAGAAGTCTTCAGTTCTCCTGAAGAAAGAGAACCCTCATGGTTTCGGAATCCGAATTACTGGTATGAAAGATATTAGCAGGAGATCTGGCCAGTTTTTTATTAATATTCTCTTATATTCCAATCTGTTGGAGTTGGTGAAGTTTTGGTGTGTTTATAATAAGCGAGAGTAAATGAAACTTTCAGCTTTTTAAAATTTTTTGCTAATTTAAATTTTGTGTTTACACTAATTTTGTACAATATGAGCTGGTGTTTTCTTGAAAACTCATCCTGAGGTGTTATAGTTGATTTTCTTGTTCAATCTTTGAGGTGGGACAAGTGCAGATGGGCAACTTAACCGCCCTGTTGTCGTAACTGATGTTAGTTACCATAGTAACACAGGAAAGTAAGTCAACTATTCTATATTGTAAGAACTGTTTATGGCTTAAATGAAACATCAATGTTAATTATGTTGTGTATGATAACTAGTGAATGTATAATATTTTGCAGAATGGGTGTGGTGTTTCCTGGAGATCATGTTGAAAAGATCAACAACCACTATGTTGATAAACTTGAACATCGTTCCGTTGAAGAGATCTTTGCAGCTACACAGAATGAACTTATCTTGCATTATTTATATCCGGTATCTTCAGGTAAAAAACATGTCAGAAAAACAACATTTTTTTCTATTTTTCTCTGAAAGATACCTGGCATGGGCCTTTGAACTCAATATACATTATATATGTTTTAATTCTATTACAAACATGATTGGAACTAACATTCGTAAAAATAATGATAATGTTGGAATGCCAGTTAACTGCTCAACTAATCAAGGAAATCACCGACATTTTCTGTTTGTTGTGATGTTTTTTATTGCCGTAACATGATCCATGAATACTTCGTCAAAATGTTTAACTGATTTTCTATTAACTCAACTGCAGATTTCTGGAAATTTGTTAATTGAATTTTGCAATGACCTTACCAGACAGTGTCTTATCTTGTGCATTCCATCGTGGTTCTTATTTCAGAATATCTTATTGTTTTGTGTCAATGATCTGATTGCAGGAAGTATCCTATTTCACGATCATATTATATTGATGTTTTTTGTTTCAGTTTGTCAAAGGACATCATCTAATACATACATTGTTGTCGAAATCCAAAGGCCTCATGAACAGTGTCCCATTGGCATTGATATAAATGGTATACAATGTTCTTCAACCTCCTGTACAATGTTTCTAAATTTGTGAATTTGTTCCGTTTGGCAGTAAAGTTGTTTAACAGATATCAATATTCTTCGACAGTGTTTGTGTGATGGGAATCACGTAATCACATTATCTATTGTAATCATTCTTTATTTATCCCCTTGGTGTTTTGCATTAAAATCTAAGGGAGAAGTTATTTTCTTGTTTCTTCAGCTTCTTTTGATTACTCATCTTATGGTAGCAATTTCATCATATCCAATTTGATTGAAGGTAGTTTAGCTGCCAGGTAATTCTTGCTATGGTGATGAGTTACTCACTTATGGTTCTGTAGCATTGATGACAAGCAAGTGACAAGTGGAAGTATAATTTAAGATTTTGTTGGTTCTATTAAAGTAATCAAGGAATGAAAGCATGACATAATATTGCATTGAGCTAACATGTCTTTTTAAAATTTTTTTTTCTGTTAAGCGGACACTCTAGTTGTTAAATTTAAATCATGGTCTATATTTATGTTGCTTCAGAATGTTATTGTTAAACGCTGGTTGTTAAAATGTGATTATCGCACTTTTGTTAGGACGGGATTACTTCATATTGGTGATTTGATTATCTCTATAAACAACACGTCTTTAAATGGTTTATCATTGTCCGAAGCAAAAAAGATGTTAAACAATTCTCCCAAGCTCACATATTTGCAAGTGCTACAAACAGATGCAAACATACAATGTTATTGTGGTACTTCAAGTAACATGCTGTCAAATTTCCCTATTGAAAACGGTAGTGAAATTCAGACGTCATCGTGTGGGAACACGGCCACAGAACTAGGTTACTGGAATACATCAATGCCAGTGAGCAACAAGACCAATGGTATTATTAACACCAACACGAAAAGTGATAGGAGACAGTCTCCATTATGTTCTATGTTAAGCCCATTACATTTTGGTAATTGTAGATCAGTGCAAAGTTCAATATATTCTGGGCGTGTTATGTGTCCGGTAATTCCTAAATTACCAAACGGATCCTTATGTTCATTTATGAGTCATGGTTATAACTTCATCCCGAAGAGTCTGTCAGCAAAGCAGGAAACATTTACTTTAGAACTTGATAGCCTGTTACTGCCTTTTGAAGTTCATGATGGTATGGCAAGCAACAAAAAGTGTTTGACAGTTGTTGACATAGTAACTAGCAAATCAAGAGATAATGTGTAAGTAGGCAATGATTTTTTGTGTTGTTGTTGTGTGAAAGTATAGCTTTATTCTTTTATATGTTCATAAAAAAATCTCCTTTCTGTCTGTCTAAGTCTGTAAATTGTCTTGTTTAATAATTTTATAGGCCATGTTTTTCAGCTGCTTGATAATAAGTTAGCATCCAACCACCAGACCATCCTTTGAATTTTAGACGGAGCTTGCTTCAAGTTGGCGATCGCATCTTATCGATAAACAATATATCAACTGAGGATGTGTATGCATCAGAATTAATTAATTTTCTTCAAGATGTGTCGTTGCCATTGGTAATGAATGTTGAATTTGATGTGTCAGGTAAAGCACCTACAGTAGTTTCTCTACTAGATTTGAGAACAGCGCAAACCTAAGTTACAAGAAAAAAGCAGTCTGTTCTAATTCTTTGCTTCTCTTTTCTCTGTCTGGCATGTTAGACTTGTTATGTTGAATTTAATGAGACATTTTTTTGTAGAAAGTGTAGATGGATAATTGCAGTTAATCTAGTTATAGTGATATCTGTGTCTCCAAAAAAATCAAAAAATGTTTTGAGACTTTTGTTAGCTGTTTCTTTCATTGTTACTTTGAGTGCTGTACTCTGTTTTTGTAATGTGCAGAGACATGAATTGTACTTGGATGAAAAAGTCTCATCAAAAATAAATAATGAAAAATGTCTCCTGAATTTTAAAGAAATTGACTAACAAATTAAGTAAGAATCCTGAACCCTGGTATTATTTCATATCCTCTGAAAGTTCGTGACATTTTACACAGTTATACAATCAAAGAATTCACTTTTGACTTGTTTAAAAGAACAACAAAAGTTGAAAAACTTCGAAAGACGCGATGCTGCTAAAACACCCACCTTGCAAAACTGTCGTTGCAAGCACTGATGTGCTAATATTATTTTTTTCAAAGATTTTTTTATGTTTTGTTAGTTATCCAGTTCTCGTCTGAGATTTGTTGATAGGATAACTCCAATTGCTTTCGTCTAGATGCTGTTCAACCCACCAAAGGCTCATTTTCCATCAAAATTCACAAAAATAATGGTGAAGCTGGAATAACAGTCGCTAGTAAGTTTGCCCTTTAGTTTGCTTTTGTTTTGTTTTGTTTTTGTTTTTTTAGACCAGTAGCAATCTAGTTAGACACACTCTCTTCTCGCCATGTTTCTTTTGTTGATCAGGAAGCGGCGAGTACAACCTAAACTTAGTGAACTGAGAAGTCTTGGTTGCCTCTGCAAAACTTGCAGAGATTTGAAAAGAAGAATTGACGTCACGGTTGAAATATTGATTTTTACTTTGTTGGTGAACAAACTCCTCTAAAAAGAATGCAATTGAACAGCAATAATATGACGCAGGATAAAAATCCATCTAGTAACCAAGATCCTCATTAGAAATCTCACGAAAACTGTTTAAATATTTGGCCCGAAATTCTCTGATTATCGGTGATTGGTTCATTCTGGAGGTTTGAGGCTATTTTTGAGGGACTGGACGACTGCGTTGCGTAATTGACTTAAAAAAAGTTCAACAGAAGATTCATTAACACTTTTTTGTATTGTCGATGTGGTTCGCATTAAGTGTATGGTGAGATGAGTACACACATAACCAGGAGTGATCATTTCTAAGTGTGACCTCAAGTCAATCAATGAAATTCGTAGTTTACTTTTTATTGACCAATCATGTTCGTTCATTGTCATTTGCGTATACATATCTAGATGCTCTGTCAAACGATGAGGAAGCATGCATCCGAATACTTCACATCGCTAAAGGAAGTCCAGCGTACAGGTACGTAGTCTCCCTTTCATACTCACTAAGATCATAAGATCGAGAAAAAAGTGTTTCAGCAGCAATCATTTTTTACGTTGTTTGAGCGCTTCGTTAATATTAAACTGCTGCTCGTTCCCAAACCATTTCTCAATTGTTTTATTTCTACTGAAGGGTCTGTTACAAAAGTATTACCATTTTGTCCATCTTTAACTGGAGTCAGTTAAAATCAGTGTCAAGTAAAAACAAAGCAAATATTCGTTGGTCTTTTTTTTCTGTTTACTAATGATGAGATTCTTTGTTGATAAGTTTTTTTGTGATGACGAGAAAGGAAAAAAATGTCTGATGAAAATAACGCTGTGTTTTGACTTAATCAAAACATGTTAATTATTTGTTATACATATGCTTTTCTGCACCCATCGTTTGTCATTCACTGCAACTTTGGATCAATTATATGTGTACAAGGGAGTGTACTGTGATGCGTCCCTCCTCCCCAGTCGTCTATATTTTCTGTGTTGACATCGGTTAGGTTGGGTGTTCTTTCGCCTGGCGATGAAATCGTGAGTGTAAACGGCGAATGTATACGGCGTACCGTACCAGATGATATTCACCGAATGATCTCAAACGCAGATGATCCGGTTGAAATGATTATCAAGAAGGACGAAGCAATCGCCGGTAAGTCAGAAGTCGATGGTCGGTCGGTTGTAATGAGTCTTCTCGAACTCCGCTATGGTGAACAATATGGCAAGAACTGGATTTATCTAATGTCTTGTGTCCAATTTCTGTTTGTTCTAGGTCCAACGTTCTGTGTTGTCATGACAAAAAACGGCGAAAACTTGGGCATAGCTATTTCTGGTTCTGAACATCCATTCCAGCCTGTGTTAATAAGTAACATCTCTGAAGATGGACTGGCGTTCAGGTGAGATAAACGTCATGCGAATTCTCAGCAGTGGATTTTTGTTTTACTGGAGATTTATTGACCTTTTTGTAAAAGACGTCACAGTAGGCTTTCCCATCAACTGGAACTGTGTACGTCATCAACAGAAACCCAGGGTACTTCCGTCATCTTCCGTCAAAAGAAAGGGCAATTCGTCACGATGACGTGTAAATAAAGTTTAGAATTTAGAACAGCTCTGTCAAAACTTGTTCGAAGGCCACCTTCATAAACAAAACGAAATTCTCTCTAGTCTGTTTTGGTCCAAACTGTACAGTGATACCCACCTATACACAATTGCCAGTTGTCAAAGGTTCTTAGAGTGTCGTCTTAAATAGTAGTCGTCAACTTGTCCGAAAGGTTGTCATCATGATTAGAAACGAGGCTTGGCAAACACGTGACGGTTTTCATGAAAATTCCTGTTTCTTCAATAATGTTATTTTGTGTTTTTCTTTGAGCAGATGTAAAGCAGTTGAAATCGGCGATAACATCCTCGCCATAAACGACATTTCGTTGCGAGGTAAAACGAGAAGTGAAGCTTGCGAAATATTACGCAATACTGGCGAGAAGGTGAAATTTTTGATCAAACGGGAAGCATCGAGTAAAAGTGAGTATGCTTCCACAAGTGTCATTTTCTTTCACGTTGCTACGGGTTACTCCCGTCATCCGGAGACTTTGATAGTTAAGGACTAAATCATTTTCACTAACAGAATGCCCTTCACCTTTTTTGATCAAGGCTACAACGATACCGAATCACGAATTGCTTTCAAAATAAACATATACTTCAGGTTGAAGTCAGTCCGATCAGTAAACATAGAAGTTACTAGAAGAGAGAGATTCATTTTTTGTGTGTGTGGAATTTCTTCATAGAATCTAAAGATGATCTTGTAAAACCGCAAGTTCGAGATGACGCATTTTCCAGCTCTGTGGTAACTAAACATTTGTGTTTGTGATGTGATGAGAAGCATCATGTATTGTGTAATGAGAAACGTTTGTACTGGCAATCCTTATCTATTTCTCCATCAATTCTTATGTTTTCTTATACAACCTCATTCGTGTATGGTGTCATGTTAAGATGTTTGTGTTAAGAAGAAGAAGATGAAAACGAAAGGCAGCGGAAATATAATATAAGCGAATGTTTTTTCCATGGTTACTGACGAAATAATAGATGATATTTTCCTTGTTTTTTTTTTGTTTGTTTTTCTTGATTAGGACAAAAGTTCAGCACTCGACACATCCAACACTTATTCAGATAGCAGCGACGCTAAGCGTGAGTCGGCGACACATTTACGTTGCCTGACGGATAATTCCTCCTTCACAATACGACAAGACAAATCCTGTGATATGAGAACGTCACCGACTTCGAAAGTGTTACCTCATCGTGAGATCTTCCACATTCCCGTCAGAGTAAACAAGAAAAACGGAACGTCGGTGACCGACACTTCAGCTGTAGAAGTTTCTTCTAATGAATCTCCTGGTCTAATAAGTTCCCACGAAGAAAACGCCGCAAATTTAGAGAGTTGTCGACATGCTTTAAGTGACTTGTCTACGAGCGAGCACGAGGTTTCTGCCGTCACATTTCGTGTCGGTAAAAAAAAGAGTCGCTTCAAACGATCTTTACAGTATCGAAGAGCTAAATCCATTCGAAAGTTTCTAAATGTTAAACATGGCGCGGAAAACAGCGACCACTCCCAGTTACTTTTACAGCCATTTGGTGTGGAAAAGAACAGACATTCTTTCAAAATTTCGAACACATCAACCGAAGAAGAATGCAAGATTTCGGACGGTTCTCACAAGAATTCGGACGGTTCTCAAATTGACCAAGTCCAGCCCGTCTTCCAGATCGAAAGGTTTCGATTGCCCAGTCTCCACAAAGTCTCCTCAATCGGCAATATTTTGACCAAACGATCCGCTGATCAAGAAAACATAGTTGGCGATGAAACTAATTCAAGGTAGCTGATAGTGATTTAACATTTCACTTTATCCAGTCAAATATCTTCGAACATCACTTCACTTTCTGTCACATTTCACATCACTTCACTTTCTGTAATCATTAAAATCCATTTCAACGTTTAACATGATTTCATACTTTTCCGAATGTCTGATTAAACATGGCGTTAATAGTTTCGCCTCGTTATCAAGTTTCGCCTCGTTTCCGCAAATTCTATTGTTTCACTAACTATATTCCAGAAAAATATGTCTCCAGTAATATCTGATCTGATTGGAACATCAATCTTCTTGCTAGTCCTACAAATCCTCATTCCTCTGTTTAGTATGAACGCACACTATGTCGAATTATTCAGAAATGATCCACATGAGGGCTATGGTTTCAGTGTGTCCGATGGAGTTGCGGAAAAGGGTGTGTTTATACGTTCCATTCAGGCTGGATCAATTGCAGATTGTTGTGGTAACCTCCTGAAATATGACCGTATCACTCAGGTATACTGTTTGTCTCGATTTCCAATTCTTGAACGACGCAAAAGTGTCGAGTACAACAGTAGAGGTTGAGCCTGTTTTACACTAGGGAATCTCCTTTAGGTGAATGGTCAGGACACACGCCATATGACTTGCGATACTGTTGTCCCGTTGCTACAAGCCAGCATGAAAGAGTTGAAACTTCACGTGGAAAGGAATCCCAATCATCCGTGATCGTATGTCTCGCTTAATCAGACTTTTTTGGTATGATATAAAATGTGAATACTTTGAATTTTTTATTTTTTTTTATTTTCGTGCTTCAGGAAAATGAAGCCATCTTAAAAATCATTTGTCAGCCCTAAATTCATTGTGTGGTAATTCCTTTCTATTTGAATGTTTACTGAGTCACGTGATAACAAACTCGGCGATATTTTTGATCTGACGTAAACTATCTTTTTAGTTATTTTTCGCGCGTTATTTGACTGGCTTTTTAGAAATATTTATAACCGTAGCGACCATATTTATATATTATATACAGTTATATTTTTTTATAATTCTAGATGATAATTTGGTTACAGTCGATATATAGTTTATGAACAAGTGTTTTTATTTATACAGATTTTCAATTTATTTAGAGGTATGTGTAGGGTAGGGCAGAATCTTTCGTGGGCAACAATATTCGCCTTTTTGGGACATTTTCGCGAAATATAATATTTTACGAAAGTTAATGCCTTCGGAATAATTAAATGAAACGCGAAAAGTTTTTTTCTGGTAAGTTTTCTTCATCCATAGAACTAAAAGAACAAGCAATTAAATTAATTTAGTCATGTTTAAGGACAATTGTTTTTTGGTTTCCACGAAATTTGTACCGAAAACCGCGATTCGCGAAAGTTACTGCCAAATATTTCACGTTTTTTTTTTTTCATCACGTGAAAGTTTCTGCCCTTAAAATAGTCGAATTTTTGATAAACCGATCGGAAAAAAGTCGGACTGTTGTTTTTCTTCGTAATTTTTTCACGTGATGCATTGATTCGAAAATTTCGCGATAAGATCTTTAAAAAATTGAGTGGTTATGGGAATTTCGTTTATGGTTAAGATGTAGAAATATAGTATCGGGTGTCTTTATCCCTTAGTTATTAGTTTGTGATATGATATATTTTTCAAAAATATTTTGATATTGTTAGATAGAAAAGGTTCGAAATAACTAAAAAATTCATCAGGTTCGCTTAATCCTTCACTTTAAGAGCTTAAGTAAGTAAATCAATAAATATACCATCAATCCGTAGATCTTGCTTGGATATATCCCTCACAACAGACTGAGCATAAGCAGGAGCAAGAGCGGACTACATTAAAAACCAAAAATTTCGGCGGGACAAAATTTTGACGAAAATTGTCGCCGAAAATTTTTCCCGCCGAAATTTTTGGATTTTATCCTTTTTGTTATACAGTAGAGTCTCCATAACTCGAACAACCAGGGGGAAAAGGAAATCGTTCGAAAGATAGAGACAGTCGAGTTGTAGAGGTTTACAAGTTTTTACGAAATACCCTTATTATTTGCGGACCAGGTGAATAAAAACGGTAAATGCATCATGTATTCTTGCATATAGGGGGGTTTTGGGTTAGTTTAAAGTCAAAGATAATGTACTTTTGTGGTTTTTTTTCATAATCAACTAAGAAAAGAAATCAGTAATCACTTTCTGTTTACAAATAAAATCATGATCTTTATTGATGTTGTGATTCAGATACTTGAGGTGTACGATCATATCCTCTCCAAATTTGGAAAATAGACTCAAGTCTTCGAGGACTGTAATTGCCGAACGCACTTGATCAGCTGTTGGTCGTGTGAGATTATCCTCGTCCTTGTCATCTTCATCATCCACTTCTAATTCTTCGTCTTCAGCTCCAGTGATGTCAGCGATGATGTCAGCAGTTGTTAGACGCCCATGGGATGTACTGACTTCGATATCGAAATCAATGAAATCTTCAGTTGATATGGTAGAATCGATATGGTCAGGGAACTTTTGCTTTATGTACGAGAGTTCAGCATCGAGGGTTGGGATTGGGTCCTCTTCTACTTCATTACTGGCTAGGCTTTTAAATGGATCGTCATCTTCGTTGATGGCTTCTTGGGCATCCTCTTGAGAAATTCCGGATTTTCGAAAACAGTTGGTGAACGTTTGGTTGGCAATGTCATCCCACGCTTTCCTGAGCATGAACATAGCAGCAAGGATGGAGAACTTAGGGATCGACGCTTTCTCATCCAACGCTTTTATCATCTTACGGACTGCTAACGAACGATATTTTGCTTTCAGGGCACGGATGATTCCTTGATCCGTAGGTTGAGTTTGTGACGTAGTATTCGGGGGAAGGAAGATTAATTCTACCCATTCCAGGTTTTCAACATGAGGATGTGCGGTACAATTATCAATAATTAAAGCAATTTTACGTTTGGAGACAGAAAATTTCCGATCAAGCTCGCGTACCCACTCTTCGAACAGCTCTCCAGACATCCAGCTTTTCTTTTGGGAACGGTATCGGCAGGGTAGTGTTTTGACACCCTTGAAGCAACGAGGTTTGGCGGACTTTCCGATTACGAACATTGGCAATCGCTCCCCTAAAGCATTACCAGCAGCTAAGCCAGCAAGTCTGACCTTACTGTGCTTCCCCCCAGAGCACTTTTCACCTTTCATGTGGAGAGATTTGTTGGGAAGGCATTGGAAGAAGAGCCCAAACTCGTCGGCATTAAATATATTTTCCAGGGGATAGCGGGACAGAATGGTAGGTAAGGTTGTCTCTGACCATGGTGCTGTCATCTCCTCAGTGACGGATCTAGATTCACCAGCGATGGTTTTGAAGGACACGCCATACCTGAAAATAATGGATAAGAAAAACGTTCATCTCCCTAATTGTGGCTAGTGTAGTTAGAGCTTTAAAGTTTTGCTCGATTCTAATTTCCCAAATCTTTAAACTTTGTTTTTGAACCAAAAAGTGAAAGAAAGTATGGATGTCATGGAAGTCAAAAAAGTGAAGAAATTAAAAGACATTATATGTTGCATGGAACTTCCTATCATTAAGCTTATTACGTACGAAATCGAGTCTTTTGTTATGGGTTACCATGTTTATAAAAGTAACTGGACACCCTCTGTTGGAGACGAATTTTATGGGTTTATGGAGCCGACAAATAAGATGGATAAATATGCAGTTGCAGTCAAGAAAAGTGACGGAGAGATCATTGGCCATCTACCGCTAGGAAAGTCTGGACGATTTGCAAAAGTCATATTTTACTTTCTGAAGAATGACAGCGCCAATGTTTGCAAAATAACAATCACTGGAAAGTCATTAAACCTCGGCGATGGTTTAGGAATGAAAGTTCCTTGCAAGTTATCCTTCCTATCTGAAAGAGCGTCGCTTGAAATTTTACAAAAACAACTACCAAAGCTTTTGTAACATTTATACATTTTTTCATGAAAATAAAAGACCCAGATTATGTCAAACTAACCTGGTTTTCCATTTAGCTAGCCATCCCTGAGAAGCTTGAAATGACTCAATACCCAATCCTTCGGCAAACTCGAGTGCTTTCTCCTTTAGAATAGTGCCACTTATTGGGATGTTTTCACTCCTCATAACGAGGAGCCACTTGTGGACAGCTGTGTTGATGTCTTCAAATTTTTGAGGTTTCGTTCTTTTTGATAAGAGTCGTCCGGTGTTGAACTGTGCGAAGATCTTTTCTTTGTTCTTCTTCCACGTCGAAAAAGTGCTCGATGGAATTTCAAATTTGGCTGCGACATCCTTTGGAGCAGTCCCGTTTTCCAGCTCTTTGAGGGCATTGTATTTGATTGTGCAGGATTTATTTTTGATTTTTCGTTTTGATCCTGCTTTGGACGCCATGTTTTTGTGTAGGCTTCAACTCCGAAAAAAGACCTTCGAAAAAGGCGTTCGAATAGGCGTTCGAAAGGCTCAAGCATTCGAATCATCCGTTCGAATAATGTAAGGCCTGCGCCTGTTTAAACATTTAAACGATAAAGACTCAAAACATGATTAAAACCTTTCAAATTTTGCTAAATTTTGCATAACGCTGCAGGAAAATTCGAGTTATGGAGACAAAAACCTTCAAGGAACAAGAAAATTCGTTCGAAAGAAGGGAATATTCGAGTTATGGAGATTCGAGTTGTAGAGGTTTTTTTATGAGAGTTTATTAGGAAATTTTCAAGGTGCCAGCGAATTTGTTCGAAAGAAGGAAACATTCGAGTAATAGAGGTTCGAGTTATGGAGACTCTACTGTATTTGGAGTTTTAAGCTGTTGAGGGTCGATAAAATGCTTTTTTTGGTCGATTTATTCCTTTCAGCAATCAATATTACTTTCAAACCTAATATCATGTAACTATTTGCATTGTTGAGAGTGGATGTGTCGTTGTGACTCGTCCTGAAGTCTTCAAGCCAAGCGGTTTTTGTTTGTAAATTGTTGCATACCTTAAGGGAAGATATTTTTGCAGAATATATTTTTGCGGAATATATTTTTGCGGATAAATGACCCAAAAACGCCATATTTTGCGGAATAAATTTTTGCGGATGACGATCTCCATCGAGATTTTGCGGAATTAATTTTTGCGGATACAAGAAATTTAGTAAATTCAAAAGTCGGAAAAGACCTAATTTAGTACCTATTTAGGTCAATGTAACGGATGCAACTGAGTATGTCACTCAGTCTAGGTCTATTTCCCATGAAGGAAAAAGCAAAAAAAATAACGAGAAACTGTCATACCTCCGCCGCCGACATAAGATCGTTTCTCAAAGTAAAAGCAACAGTACAAAACCTGTTGCAAGTGCTGGTGCTGCTTGTATTGTTTTTGACGAAGAGTGATAAATAAATCCTTAGATATTCAATAACCTCGACATCTTTCCTTTTCCAACCCCCTGCTTCATTTTCCAAACGTTATGTATAGACGAGACTTTCATTTATATGCAAACAAAGTGAAAAGTCAGTTCTTTACGGGTGAAAAATTTCGAACGTTTTGCGGAGTAAAATTTTTGCAAATCGAAAATTTTGCGGAATTTATTTTTTCGGATGACCAATAATTATTCATTTTTGCGGAAGTTCCACAAAAAAAATTTCCGTACAAATTTCTTCCGCAAACAATTCTTCCCTTAAGTTAAGTAGAATATTAAACATGAAATATTTTCGTAAACCCAATTTTTTGCATTTCCCTGTCGCTAAAATGCTTAAAATTTGGATATTCCGAAATTAAGTTATAAATGAAATCCTACCGAAATTCTTTCCGCCGAAGTGACCAAAATCTCGCCGAAATTATTTCCGCCGAAAAAAAAAAGTAGCCGAAATTTTTGGTTCTTAATGTAGTTTTATTTACAATACAAGGAAGGGTTGTTGGATTTCAGTTTTTTATACCTGTTGATTGGTTGGTGTTATCAGAGAAGACAGTTTTACACAAATATTAAATCTAATGAATGCAACAATTTGAAGTGGGGCGCAAAGCACAGTTTTACGCCAACGAAACTGTTATCGGGGATTTCTAAAATGATAGCAATCACTGAGCAATAAAAAAAAAAAATAAAAAAATATTTCGGACAGAAAAAAATCCGAAGTGCCATCCTTGCAGTAAACATGGGAAGTAATAAAACAATTACAGGAATTAAAATTCTGTTCTCAGCTATCAGCCTCGATCCCACTATTATAATTCTCCATAGCAACATTGAAGTGAAACCAGATTTGATACGAGGTAGTTATGATAATTTATGCGTTCGTTAAAAATTATGTTTTAAAATAAATTTTCCATATATCTACAAAAACGAACATCTTTAGTGGATAGGAAGTTACAATTATATACGCAATTTTATGCTGAGTCAGCCACAATTACACGCTCACGCGCCCTTAAGAGGTTCTTTGCCAACAAGATTGTGTGTGAAGTATAGAATATACAGGAATACGACTGTCATAAATTTTAAGCAGAAATTTCAGAAAAGTGTTTTCGGGAAATCTGCTGTAGTAAGCATGCGCGAATGTACTGCAACTGACCGAGCAAAGGATCTCAGTGTGGACACACTTACCTCCTTAAATAGTATAATTATTCTTATAATATGAAAGACAAAGCGTTGACGGTTGAAAGTATAAAAATATTGTAATTTTAAAACTCTCACAGAAAATTATACTTTAGTTTAGTTTAACCTTTATAAAAGAAAAATATAATATCAATTCATTCAATATAAGGTCAGAAATATTCCAAGCGTTACAAGCGAGCATTCCTGACTGTTCGTGTCGTAAATTATCAAAACAACTATCAAACGTTCATAAAATCAAGAATGCTTGTCCAGCCATACTTGGAAGATAAACTTTTCGACAACTTGAAATGCTGTTCAGTGAGAAGAATGTGAACTGGAGATTGCATAGATTCATGTGAGGCGAGTGCCGATTGCTTGCGGCGTGAACAGAAATTCCGTCTAACGAATCTTCATTTTAAGGTAGGTTTTCATTGGCCTCGTTATTTCAACATAGTTCAACGAGGCGTTTCATTTTTTTTTCGAATTGAAGTTCAAATGTCGAAATGGTAAATTGCATATAAACGCAAAAATGCTTCACCACCTAATAAGCCTAATGAAAACCAAGCCTTGTTCACGATCATCATCGAGAAATTTCTCAAACTTTGCAGAACGCCAGCTATCCCACAATTAGATTCCTTTCAAGAAACAAAATACGTCATTCATATTATAAACACCATAGAAAAATATTCATTATATCATAAATTCTTTATTCCCCTCTACCCCCTTGAAATTGCGAATTTGCTCGAGAAGATCTGAATGAAAAATCCAATATTTTCACTAGCTCCTAATATTAATATTTTGTATAGCGTTAAAGCCTACGATTCACTGATAGCTGAAACGAGGCTGTCAAATCAAGGTTGTTTGTACATGTCAAAACATGACCTTTCGCAATATTCCCATCCAGCGCTGTTTCGTATGAGTCAACCGGCCAGCTTACAAGTTCTATTAAAAAAAGGTTACTGTCCGATGCTCTCACTGACCCAAGTAAATTCAACAAGGTATACACCACGAACATAGAGTTGGTTAAGATGACCGGTTTATCTAATACAAAACCTAACTACCAACCGAAATGTAAACACTGTATATTTCTCCACATAAAACACTGTATATATTTCTCCGAACACATCATCACACGGACGTAGCGTCTATTTGATCGATGATTTCCAGAGGCGGACTTTGATAGTAATCTGACGTCAGTTTATACCTGGGATACATTTCGTCAACAGTAGAACCGCCCACGACAGAAGAGATCTCACTTGTATCCGTCGGTATACCGCCCGTTTGGTGATTTAACCACGCCTCTAGCTGATGCAGGATGCTTTCTACTTTTTCCACTGAAATATCCCGATTTTCCCGATTTTCTTCCAGCAACAGGCTAGGGGATAAACTTTGCCTAAAAACGTTAATCATCAAAAAGAATTATCTACCCTTCACACGTATGTACATTTCAGTGTTGTCATTGTCGATGTGATGCTGCAAGAAAAATACCTAAAAAAACAAACAAAAAAAACACACCTTGCAATGATGCGATCTACTTCGTTCCCAAACCCTCTGCTACCTCGTGTATCTGCACATGTACAATTTCTCATGATTCGTTTAAGGGAGCAAACCTTCTTGCGGTATCGATCCTCTAGCTTTTGATAAGCGTTCGCTACTTTCTTTTGTTCTTCCAATTTCCTGACCAACTCTTGTCTCTCTTCATCAAACCTTGCATTCAATTGTTCCAGTTCTTTTGCAAGACATTCCAAACGTTCTTCGTTTTGTCTAAACGAGTCAGATCGATTCATCACAGGATCTGTCTGGATTGTGACGTCACATTTCGAGACGGCGACATGAACGACGTTCGCCCCTGTGTTGTCCGGTGACGTCAGAGAAGCGAACTGTTCCCTTGCACTGTCTACGTTTATAAAGGATGGCTCAACAATAACAGTGTTTGCTCGTTTCGGTTTCGGAAAAGGAAACGGAGCTTTGCCTTTGACTTTGTTAGACGAAAACGGCCAAGTGCCAGTGTGAGCTTTTGATGTTGGCGAGTCGAGCAAATTTTCATAAGATGTGGATGAAACCGTGTCTTTTTGGAGTGGAGATTTACAGTTATAGTATTCTTCATTAAATGTTTCTGCTGCATCCTGATCTGTTCGTGGCGAGAGAAGAGGAGGAGTGTGAGAAAACAGTTCGTCATTTTCCTTAAGACTGAGTGTATCTTGGAAATGATCCAGACTGTAGTTTGCTATCAGTCCGATTGTAGTGTGTCGCTTCCACGTCGAATTACGTGTTTCACTCAGCGAACTGTCCCGAGATCCTCCGCGGTAGTTGTCCTTCACGCTGCAAGTGGAAACACCGGCGGAAACACGTGCGATCTCCTGTTCGTGTATCCGAATCAAATCTTTTAGGCTCATGCTGACGGTTTTAGATAAATCGTTGCCGTAAGAATTGTATGAGCAAGCAGAAAACCGGTTGTCGTGTTTGTCGCGGCACGATGGGATGCATACCTCACTTTGGTGGTTGTCACGTGACCTCTTCAACGTCTCCTCTTTCTCGACAAGTGGTTTATCAGGTAACGAAGCCTCCTTTCTTTCCGTAAACGAAGAGTTGACGTCATCGTGTGATTTGTACCGCGAAGGCGGCGTATTCTGGATACTTTTCCTTAAGACAGGCAATGGCGGTCGTTCAGGTGGAGCGTCACTTCCGTCACTGACATTACCGTCAATGTCATCCATACCGGCGCCGCTGCAGACACCGACACATTGTTCCTGGAGATTACTCTCTAACTTCTCTTCACTCTTTTCTGTGTTATAACCACTTTCTGTCTTCTGTAGATTCTTCCCTGTCAGTGGTTCCATGTCGGAATACAACACGTCACTATATTCGGGCAGGATCGCACGCTTGGGCCAAGAGAAAGCCTTCACCTTCCGAATAAAAGCCGGTACACGCTTCGTCCGCTCTTTTCTTAATTGAACTTTTTCGTTGGCATGACAACAGCTTCGAGACGCTTCTGGCGCGGATGACACCCTCACATGATGTGATGGGCGCTGTTGCTTTGCCAGTTGACATTTGGACACCGAATCGGACAATTCCCGTTTGTGTATTGCCTTAGCAGCAGTCATAGCAACATCGGGTAAATTACCCGAAAGTAGCCTTTGAGTGTCTAGTGACATATTACCCAGCATGCTACTGTTTTCTTGTCTACTTCCATGTAATGCGACGCCATTCAATACGAAAGATCGACCTTCCAGCATAGACACGGGCCGCGGTCTTGGTTTTCGGGTTTTGAATTCACTCTCTCCATACATCTCGTCTGTGGCGGCATACGGATTCGGCATGACTCGTTCGTCGTACGACAGTGGGCGATAACGTTCCAACTGCTGGCCCATTGGTATGGGAGGCGGCAGTTTCTTCCGCCCTTGAGTATGGCGCGAGGAGAGTTTGCTCCTTCTTGGAAACGTGTTACCTTTACCTGACTGATAGAAATAGTAGTTGAGAGGTGTTGGACAACAGTCTGTGCGTTGGACTTGATCCCGATTAATGTCGCTTGTCGCTTGGAGATAGTTACTACTCGAATGAAGTGCTGTCTTGTTCAATGTCGGATCAGAGCGTGGACTATATCGACGTCGACGACTTAAATTTGGCGAGTAATATTTTTTGAGCTCGAGACCACCAAAGTTTTCTTGTTGTTCGTGGCAATTCTTTAAAATCTCTTCACTTTTGTACCTGGGTAAGTAAGGCAGATGATCATCGCATGGAGAACATGTGTCAACGAGACTGTTAGACTGGACCGAGGAGCGGCATTCTTCGTCGGGTGGTGGATGGCCGGAGTATTCGTGTTGGTGCACTAGCCACTGTTGGATACGTTCGAAATTCTTTTCTCGTTCCAATAGTATACTACTATGTAACGAATGTTGCGCAGTCAACCACTGGTAATCGAAGACAGGCCTAAAAAAACGTAAAAGGGAAACCATGGAAACAACTAATTCAAGAGAAAACAACAACAACAACAACAACAACAACGACAAAAAACGACGGCAAAATATGGCGACGAAATATACATCGACAACGTAGATATGGTCACGAATCGCGATGGCAACAACCTCGTCATTGTAACAACAACAAATGTCGACATCAAAGATGGCAACAACTAAAACACACATAAAAAAAATGACAACAATGACGACGTTAAAGCGACGACAATAATAACGATGACGAAACGAAGATATCACCTACTTGCAAAGATAACAACAACTCAATGCGAAATACATTCTTATCAACAAAGTTAATGTTCAGCAGAGTACATCCCTACTCGTGAGAACCAACAAAATTCTCAATGTTGATCGTATGTTTCATGCATATCGTTGTCGAAAAGGAATGAGTAATACGAAGCTATCCTCTGATTAACGAGTTTTTGCTCATATAAATAGGAAAAGCAATAACCACAAACATTTTTAACACCCTCGAAGAAGTGTCACATATTAAAGCACTCCATACTACGGATGAAAATTGGGTATAGACTCACGTTAGATTTTTTAAAGACAGCAAGCAAACAAGAGACAGTAACGACTAACTACTAGTAACTTGTTCAACCGTAAATAAACTTTCTGAGAACATGCACATCTCCTCCAACATGATCTCATCTATTGAGTAATTTAAAACGTAAACTCGTAATTAACTTGTAGTATGATTAGAATAAGAACACCATGATGGAGTATTGTTCTAACAAAAGCTCCATGACGGAGCATTGTCTGCATATAATAGCCGCGCTTCGTCATTTAACTAGAAGCCAATTTCATTTATAATAGAAATGACATGTCAAATATGCTAAGAATGACACCAGCAATAACATTATTCTAACGATCTATTTTCTCATAAAGGGAGAGCTCAAAAAAGAAAAAAAATCGTGGTTGATTCAACTGATAAAGCAATATCACGCCTGCACGCAACAATCGTAACAATCTTTTCAGTTGTGACGTAAATTACGACTACTGCAATATTATACCATCGGCAGTGAGAAAGATCTAGAAAAATCTAGGCAGGCTAAATGGGTAAATTGAACTCATTAATAGCCAGTCCACGTGGCATAAATAAAATTTCAATTTTAGATTGATTGCTTGATGGCTAATGATGAATGGTTTTATAAATAAAAAACAGAAACAAAGTATCATGTCAGGTGGAGAGTAGAGGAGGAGAGCATGTCCTTTAACCTTTAGGCCTTCTTTGTAAGAATAGTGTAGTTTATACTATAAACCATGGTCTGAAACAACCTTGTAGTCTCGATGTTTAGTATCAATAAGACTGAGTTTTAGCCTCGATAAACACAAACACTTGTATTTTTTCAAGTAAAATCAAGAAATTACAACACGAGAAATCTGTCCAACGTTAGTAAGCATACAGTATCATTGCTAGCAAAAATCTCCCATGATTATGGAAATTGAAGAAATAGCCCTGACTCAGCATATTTTTCGAGGTTATTTCTAGCATTACAATCGATTTGATGCAGGGTATTCATCTATAGGTGAGTCCCGCTATCTCAAATTCTCAATAACCGGATAAAAAGTTCAAGAAAGCGCGACTTTAAGATAACGAGATTTATTGCGTGCTGCAAATGCTGATGCTAACCAAGGTGTTCGAGATAAGCGTGAAGTTCGAGATAATAACGAGAGTCGACTGTGTTCTTCTGAAAGAACTTCAACATTTCTTTTACAGACTTGACGAAATTGCATTTCATGCTAAACGGGATTTCCCATTCTCTTTCACGTCGACTTTCAACCATCAAATTTCTTTTGATTGTCATAAAAATTTAAAAGACCATATCAGGTAAACGTATAGTGGTTTTTTTGATCCATCAAAAGCTGAAAACTTTAAACTAGCCCTAACTTACCAAGAACTTCAATATCATCAGACGTTTTATTTAAACGCAACGCAAAGTTCAATCGAGTGTTACTATTGTTCCATTTTTTTTTTTATCTCTGTTACAAGTTTGTATTAGAAGTTGACCAGGTGAAGATGTGAAGTGATCACTCATCAAACATGTTTTTAGAACTAGGTGTTGTTTCAAAGTTCTTTTTTATCTTGTGTTTATAAGGTTTTGTTTTCTAAATGTCTCGGTTGTCTACTAGCCTGATAAATCTGACTGTTGTTTGTACCAGCTGCTTTGGTATAAAAAAAGAATTGAGTTTAACCAAAAACATCATTAATAATGAAACAAAAAATGTGTAACTATTTTACAAATGATTACTAAAACTTTGTGAATTTCACAAATGATGGTCAACTTCTTGCTTGCCATTTGTCAATACATGAGATTGAGTTAAGTAAATAGTTGAGGCATAAGAAATCACATCAATACTTACATTGCTTCGTGGACTTTGTTACCAGCAAGTGGAGTGTATATGTGGTACCTGTTGGAAAACATTGAATCTGCGAGATAATCATCTCCAGCATGCAAGTAAGGAATGGCAAGCGAGTAAGGTGGATGAAACGATTCCATTCTTTTATAACTCTATAAAATCATTATAAAAATTAAAAAACACAATGCATTGAAATTTTTATTTTGCTTTTCTCACAAAGTCAGCACATCCCTTCGAAAAACAAAACATTGGAAAGTACATGTATGAGAGCAACCTTAAAATCAGAAATTTATCAAATCTGGAAATAAAGAGAGGGCGAGAGGAAATGCCTCACACCAGTTAAATACAGGAAAACGCCTTAACAAACATTAAAGCCAAAGCATACCAAGGCTAAATTGACCATAAACAATGACCACAGATATTTCATATCTCCAGGCTAAACAAATGTGTTAACTCAGTTTGGGGTAACCTGATCAAAAGGTTTAGGTATAAAGAAACTACAATCGTGTTCAATACGATAAACCTTATTCATCTGTTTAAAGTTCTCTTAATAATAACAGCTTATCTGTCTGTGCTCTATAAAAGATAAAAATAAGCATAACAAAAAAGTATATATATATATTATTTAGAGGCACAAAAAAAATAAAAAATTACAATAACTGAAAAACATTTACCTGACACTTCTAAGAAGTGCAACTCTTCACAACCACTACATATACTGCAAACAATGTAAAAAGGATTTAAACTCTCATTTTGCTGCAGATACATGAAAATGCACAGGCAAATCTAACCTTAGGTTGGCCTGTTCTTCTTTTTTTTCACTTTCAAATTTCAGGCTCGTTATTATTTTCGAAACTTGCATGAAAAAGAATTGTTCCGTTTTGAGATAACTTCGGTATAGAATTCGTGCTCTCCTTCACATTTTTGTGCTCTCCATCACATTTTGCTGACTCAAATTAGTTTACAACACAGCACAATGAAGCAACAAATATAAAAAATCGCGTTAACTAAATTTATTTAAAACTTGAGTGAGAGTTCTTTCATGAATTATTTTTATTTTACAAAAGTATTCAGGTTTGTTTTCGTTCTTAAGTCTTGAAAAAAAATCTAACCCTCAACTAGTTCTGAAACTATTCAAATTTTTTGGCAAAAGCTGAGATTCATGTTATTAGGAAATTTTCTTAGAGTATAATGATGACTTTATAATGGCTACCAAAGTCTAGCCTGAGCAACGTCATCCACTATCCACTAACAGATGTTCAAGACCTAATTATACACTCGTAAAAAAATTCAACCAATAAAAACAACCCATTGGAAAATTAAAAAAATTCCACTTTCTACAAGTATATAGGTAATAGTTTTTAAGAAACCAAACACTAGTGACCAAAACATTCGTGGACTTACCAATGAAACAACACAAAAACTAATATAAGATGAATACAAAATCAAAGAGCTAAATCTTCTTATGCCCTTCACAAGTATCCCTTGTGTGTATACAATATAGAACACATTCAAGCACAATGAAACGTGTGAAAATTTTATTCAAATAAATAAAAGCAATATACTAATGTTTTGAAGAAAAACATTGGAAGTAGTGATCTGGAATGTTTATAAAATGCAAATACTTTTCTCAAACCTGACGAAAAAAACAAACAATAATGACAGATGTAAACAGAAGAGAACTTTGTTTGAATATCTGATAAAAAAAAAAACGAAATGGAAATATTTATTGAAAACAATGGGTTCCTGTTAAAAATAATAATCATTGAAAGTCTTAAGTGTATGAAAGATTAAGCTCTTTCTCCTGGAAACAATATAAAGGGATTGTACAGACACAACAAAACTTCTCGAAATTTTTTTTCTCCAGATATTCGTGCTTGATAAAATACCAGATATTTCTTATTACCATTTTATCTAAACCAAATATCTTGTTCAAGTAAAATTTTGTCTGCTTTTGTGTTTTATTTATCATTTTATTTCACAGTTGTAATAGAATCCAAAAAACTCCTTCTCTCCTCATCATAAAACATCGAAGACTCCAACATATTTCATGAATTAGTTCTTGAGGCACTTTTCCCCATATTACATTTAATTTGGGATGTACAAAGGAGCAACTCAATGCCACACTTTTGGACCATCTAAAAGTCTCTGAGGTACCAATCACAGTATTTAAAACATTAATTCCCAAGATGTATTACAAATGACTTTGTATTCTACACACAGGCATTACACGCTTTTTTTATACAATTTTATAAGAACAAGGGCCTCAGATTTGGCCAAAAAATAAGAACAAAATAAGAACAACCTGAGGCTCAAATTAACGTTTCAAAAATTAAGAGCAGCCTAAGCCTCAATTTTGTTATAAAATAAGAACAATTCTAATTCATGATAGGAACAACTCATGATGTGAATTCACTCCCTGGCAAATGGTGTAGAAGTCGTTTTTTTTTTCACCTTGCATACTCATATCGGGTCATTACCAACAGTAACCATGCTGTTAAACAGTTGTTTTTAAAAAGATTTATTTTAATTTTACTGGAAATTCTATAAATAAGAACAAAATGAGGCTGAAATCTGAAGCTGTGTTCTTAAAGCTAAGAACACAGTAAGAACAATTCAGGCTGAAAGGCTAAAAAAAAAAAGAACAGCAAAAACCTCAACTCAAAGACACACTGGGTTATCTGTCCTCTCAAAGTGTTCAACAAAACAATGTCTAAAAATCTCATGATAGTATGCCTTTTTCTCTTATCTCTTACTCTGTCTCGCTGTGATTTTGATCAGAAAGAACTGATGCCTAATCGAGCAGAAAGTGTGCAAAGCAGTGCAGTTTGACTTCCCACATGAACATAAAGATTTACAGATCAGAAGTCATGTTATATTGGTTTTATTAAATTGAGTTTCATTTGAATACATTACTGCAACAAGTCAACGTTGATCTTTATCATTTTCAAATATTTGTTTATAAAAAGTCAAAATAAAAATAGAAATATCACACATAAAGATAAAATATAGAATATATAGAAGAGAAAGTGACAAATAATCACACAATTATTCCAGAATGAAGAGTAGTCATTTGTTACTATTCGGATGGTTGATGAGTATGTATCTTTTAATTCAAAATTTTCTCTGGCACCTCCTACGATGCTACAGAACTTTCACAAATGGTACTCAAATCGGTCACACAACTGCACATATAACTTAGAGGTAATATTAATACAACAAAATTTATGATGAGGGACAAGAGGGAATATTAATATCAAAGTTTTAATTTTTATAATGGATTAAATATCTCCATGGTTAAACAGTTAGGACCACTCAACCAAAACTTGCAATAAAAAGTGTTTCATATACTACTCTATGACAGCCACACGACAAAGTGTATTCACAACGTTTTTTTCTGATTTGAGAATACAAGATTGAGAAATGTATTTCTGGTGAACATGTAATAACAGCCCTCTGAATTTGCCTCGGCAATCGGCAATTTGCATTTGCCTCGGCAAAGAAAATGCCGAGGCATTTTTATTACAAAAGAAAAAAATTTCTGTTTTTATTTTTGAAAATAAGATCAATTATTGCTACGGAAAGCTTCATCGAAATAACAATGAATATTCTTAATTCACGTCATGTTTTTTCCAAACTAAAATACAGGTGTTGAGTTCACGTACATAATATCTAAAAAAGGCTTTAAGAATTAGCGCATTTGCAGCTGATTTCTTTTCTTCCTCTTTGATTTATAATAACAAAGAAAAATGTAAAAACAAGAGAATATAAAAAGGACGTCGCTCCATCTGGTAATTTTTTCTTCTTGCAAGTCTCGAAGTGTTTCGAAGGAACCATCTTTCATTGACATGAGTGATGCAATTACCCGGAGCATAACAGATATTGACTTAAACGAAATATCTAATGACGAGTAGACTTCGTCTGATTCACCTAAACTCTGTTTTTAGTTTTTAAGAAAACTTTTTAAGTTAAGTTTGAGACAAAATTCTTCTTACTAAGAAGATTTTATTAAAAATTATTTTAACATAAGTTTAAATTTTTACATGAAACAATCATAATAAATGACTTTTACTTTGTGGCATAAAATCTTCCATACATAAAATGTGAGCTAGTATATATGTTTCTCGCTAAATAACACAAGTTAGGATTAATCTTTACCTATGTGACGAAAATTCTAGCATATTGTACATACTGTGAGTTGATATTTACGTCTGGCTATATACTTCTAACGGGGGGGGGGGGGGGGGGGGGGGGGGGGGGATAACCTGCTAAGTTTTAAAAGAATAAAGAACTCCTTTTTTTATCTGCGATGGAGTTACCTTTGTTTTTCCTTGTTATACTGGAAACAATCTTGGCCTTGATCACTTACCATGTTTTTTAGCCTGAGATATTGATCAGCCGTCTTGTTTGTTGTTGACAATTTTTTTATTTATTACGATAGTTCCGTTAAATATCTTATACAGTAGTTTTTATATCATTATGTTCAAAACGATCTTTTATGTAAAGATCAACTTTATCTTTCATGTTTATTATACATCTTCTTTTATTTAAAGATAGTTGTCTTCATCTCAATTGAAAAAAAATAGTTTAAAGGCATCAAAAACATGTCTATTTTCATGTAAAAAGGAGAAATAATAATAAAAAAAATTGCCGAGGCACATTGGCATTTTGCCGAAGTAGTTTGAAATTGCCTCAACAATTTTTTGCAGAGGTACTTTTTCCTAATTCAGAGGGCTGTAATAACCATTCATTCGTTTGAATTATTCATTCCGAATACTTCCCGAAAATTTATTATTGCAATGTTTGGTATTGTTATGTTAATGATTTTAATAATCGTTTTGTCGATACATCACACAATAGTGCAAATTTAATTTTACGACCATAATTGAAACTTATGCTAATGTAGCACTAGAAAAGCGGTACTCCTCCGAAGATGTAGAAATTGTTGGTTTTCTTCTTTCTTCATTTTCTGAAGAACTAAGCCGAAAGGGAAATTTTGACACAGTAAAAAGTTTTGTTTTTGCATAAAGTTTCACCACCACCCCAAAAATAAAAAAAATTTACTGTCGAATTATCCCAAGAGCTATGTTTCTATGCGGTTGCTATGCTAGATCGCCATCATTCAATCGGATGTATTCAAATAGGAGAGTAAAATAAAATTATCGAGGCAATTCTTTATAATAAATCACAATTATTTCAGCGACGAAAAAAAAACAAAAACATTAGAGCAACTACTTAAAAAAAAGAGTTTACTTGTGTTTCATTTCCATTTTGCAACTCTAAAAAATAAAATTTTGTCTCAGTCAAAGCACTCAAAACTATCTTTTACCTCCCAAACTCTGCAGCAGAGAGATGATTATATTTTAATAAAACACAAGTTATGGAAAGGTGACTTGAAGTGGGACTTTAAAATTTCCTTTAACAGTATGATGATGCATGATGGGTTTTGGTTTGGTAAGAAATTTTATGTAAGTGAAAGTTTAGCTAGATAAATAAAAAGGTTGTTCTTCTCCTATGAAACTTATATGTTCACCTACTTTGATTTCTAACGTGATAGTATGCCATGAGAGATGAGGAGAGTAAAAAAAGTGAAAAAAGTGAATCAGAGCAAAAATGTTGAAATGTTTCAATAATAAGTTTTTTACTACTACCTTCATAAATTGAGGAATTAATCGTCAACCTTTCTATAGAATCTATTCTATAGATTTTAACAAAATAAAACGATTGTGAAAAGAAAAAAATCATCACAATAGAAAATCTCGCCTCCACCTTCTGATCGATCTTCATGTGGGCCATATTATACTTTCAAAACCAAAACAAACCTGATGATGGCTCAGAAGTATGGGGCGCGAAAAGACAAACAATTTTTTTTTTTTTTTTTTTTTTTCACAAATAAGTCGGGGCGGCCGAACAGTTTGTGAACAACACAAGAAACAACAAAAAAGGAGAAAGAATTAGATTGTGCTAAACATATCTCCAACCATTTTTACCTCCACTGACTTTCCCAAAGTCTAAATACAAGATTCAATATCCTGTGTGGAAAAGAGTTTTTCATCGCGCCAGAGAAACGAATAAAGAAGATATGATGATAATTTTGTTTTCTGGCTGCTGGGCGGCGGAGATATTGTAAAAGAAGAAAGTGGCTAAAAATGCACGCGCCAATCCAGCTCTCCAGTTTGTACAGATGGAACATCCAAGGTCTCTCTTTAGTTTTTAGAAACCAAAAAGAGACCCTTTGGAATACTACATACTGCTTTGAGTGTGGTGATGTCGGTTGTCTTGTGGCAACAACAAAATTTCCGAGTTATATAACTCTCGGTTTATATAATCGGAATGCGGAACACCGTGGTTTATCTCGGTCGGACCCAGTTTGCGAAGATCAAACATACAAAAATGGCAGGGGCTGTGTGCGAATCCGAATCACTTCCATCAACAACAACAATTTGTCCGGAAAAGGCCTCGGATGTTGAAGGTGTAATATTTGGTATGATTTCTCAAGGAACAGAACATGATTATGAAAATCTCAATCAAGTTGTTATTTCGAGGTTGGTTTTATTCTGTGGAAGCTTGTGTATAAATGTCAAGGAAAAAGAAAGAAAAAGTCAAGAAATGTCAACTATAGTAGTCAGCATCACTTCGTGTTGACCTTTTACCCATCTACCCATTTCGGCATGCCTACCTTAAAACATAAATAGGTGTTTCTTTTCCGGTCATACTTTTTGTATATATATATATATATATATATAAAACACACAAAACCTTTTTTAGTGTGATTATTTGAAAATAACCTTCCGTGCGGTGCAACCTTGTGTGTGTATGATATGTCTACTTTCATTCATTCGCAAAAAGGAAGTTTTGGTTTACTTCATAGTGGACAAAAAGGGACTCCGTTGCGGAGATTATATTAATTTGTCTTTTATTCATTTTCAATCATGTGGAGGAAGGCTGTGCTTTTTGAGTCAAATGAACGTATTGTTTTCGATGAAAAGTTCACCTGGCAGTTAGCTTTATATAAGTCTTTTACATGAGTTATATTGTGCACTTTTGATGACACTCCTCGTATAAATAAGTCTATCAAAATATCTTTAAAAATGACAGTTTAAGAAACATTTATAAAATGAAACGCATCAGGGAAGGGAAAAACTGATGAACAAAAATGATGGCGCCGTAGTATAGTGGTTATCACTCTTGTATTTCATGCGAGAGGTCGGGGTTCAATTCCCCTTGGCGGCGATTCACCATGCGCAAGTGAATGTACCATAGCGCCGGGTCAACCCATGCCATGTGAGGGAAATTGGGTAGATGATACATCGGGTGTTGCAGGAAGCCCTGGTTAAAATCCTGGCTAGGATCCTGACAGGATCTTACAGGATTCCTAACAGGATCCTATGTAGGATCCTACAGGATCCTATGTAAGATCTTACAGGATCCTGCACAGGATCCTGTAAGATCCTGCACAGGATCCTGTAGGATCTTGCATAGGATCCTGTAGGATCTTACAGGATCCAGTAGAATCTTACATAGGATCTTCCTTTTCCGAGAGTTGATTTGAAGTGTTTTGATACAGTATGGACTTTGAGTGGAGAAAGATCTAACTATGCGAAGTTGTATTTAAAGAATCTTTTGGAATTTTGGAATTTTTGTTAAGTAGCAGTGGCAGTAGTCTCTTGGTAAATCAAGTTATCATCATCACTTTCACTACATTCTATCACTGTATTAAACTCCATTTTATTGCTTCTACAGAATTTACAAAATTTCGAAGACTATCTAAATTACAGTCATAATTATTATAGAAAATTCACTTTCAGGATCTTCTATGTAAAAACCATTTCTCTTTGTATATGTCAACAAGTGACTAGCAATTCCAACTGTGTATGAAGATGTCATCATGTAGTCAAAACAAATTAATCTAATAGCTACTTTACACAAACTTTTTCATAACACACTTATAAACTCTACATAAATCTATATAATATTCTATAATATTCTTTTTAGGGAATTAATTCCTGGGAGTATTCTAATTTTAGAATTTTTATTCATGTGAAATTGATACACATGGGATTTGAAGTTCCAATATAAATCTATTGAGAAAAAAACATTGTTATCATAAAGACAGTCATAAAATTATTAATAAAAACAGATAGTTTTTTGAATAAGTCACTTTCATCAACTTTTTACAAATACTAGAATGCTTCACAGTGGTGTAATGAACATAAATTTTGTTAAAAACTTCTTTGAAGTTGTATATCTCCTGATTGCCTTAGATGACCAAGCCAACTTTTTGCATAGATATGGCTCAATATCTGTTATAGATATATATGGGAATAAATTTTCAATTTTGCCAAGCTTGGGAACTCGGAAATCAGTTATATTTAGCGGTCTTACTAGGATCCTAATAGGATCCTGGTAGGATCTTAACTCAATCCTGGCAGGATCTTAATAAGATCCTATTAAGATCCTGACCGGATTCCTGAACAATATCCTGGCAGGATCTTCACTCAATCCTGACAGGATCTTAATAAGATCCTATTAAGATCCTGACAGGATTCCTGAATATTATCCTGGTAGGATCTTAACTCAATCCTGGCAGGATCTTAATAAGATCCTATTAAGATCCTGACAGGATTCCTGAACAATATCCTGGCAGGATCTTAACTCAATCCTGGCAGGATCCTAGTAAGATCCTTTAAGATAGTCCTGAGTAGGATTCTTTTGTCAGGATTTGAGTCCTACCAGGATCCTAATAGGATCCTAGTAGGATCCTGGTAGGATCCTGTTCCTGTCAGGATCTTATAGGATCTTGTAGGATCTTACAAGATCTTGTAGGATCCTGTCAGGATTTTAACCAGGGAGGTCATCCAGAAGGGCACATGTCCTTAATTGGGTTTGTGTCACTCATGAGAGTACCAAATACTTCGGAACCTCCAACCTAAGCCGTGGCCCCTCCTGGAAATCAGATGCAATAGCAACTGAGTGAGGCTAGCCACGTAAAACAATACCAAATAAATAAACCAAATAAATGAAATCAATTACATCCATGCACCGAATGAATGGGAGATCAAATTGTGAATTTGATTATATAAATGAAAATTCACTAACCTGTATTCATTATACAGTGTGTTTCATAATGTTGGGAAATGGAAATTTTAAAGCTGTTTTTTTAAGTGAATATATATACCGAATTTCAAAATAATTTTTACATCGTTGGAAAGCCATTTTCAAGTTCTTTCGGATAGTATGTTTTTGTGAAAATGAAAAAGTGGTTTTTGAAAAAATAAGGAAAATGTCTTGGAAAAATGTAATTAAATTTTTAATGGTCGATTAACACGTATAATAGTTTATTACATCGTGCTTATTGTTTGAAAGCACTGAATCCATTCAAATTTTTTATTAATTTTATGTTTGCGTTGAGAACCCCAAATTGATGTTTTAAAACATAAAAGTTAAACATTTTTTGTGAACACACAGCTTAACTTTGTTTATTATTTTCCAAATTGCTGTTATTGTTTCAAAAAACCTTTTCTTTTCATTCACATCTTAATCGACCATTAAAAATTTAAAGGAGAACTAAACTAAAAAAATTACAAGTTCATTTTTTTGCCCTATTTGAAACAGCTTTAAAAATGATGAAAGTCAGTTTTTGAATTTTCAAAAAATCTTTTTTCGTTCTTGAGATATTGCCGTTTAAAGTTTTTTCCCGAAACATGATCTCCATGGCAACGTGACATCACAACGTTCAAGAAGATATTGCTGACATACAAATATGTGAATAACTCAGAATGTTTCAATGATTTATTGTTAGAACATTGCATGTAGAGTGGTAAATAACTGCAGTTGTGAAAACAGCAAAGAAATTTATTGCCACTGTTACCCCGACTCAGTTCCAGCTCTCTGTCAATTTTTGCTGACAAAGCTATAATAACATCATCCAAAACTATTACTATGATGAATTTCACTTTAACTTATGCCCAGTGAAAACTGTCCCATTTTCTAAAATTTCGTTTCCCTTACCTGAGTAGATCTCCATTTGTAGCTTTGTCAGCAAAAAACAGAAAAGGCCTGGAAACAAGCCAGGGTAACTATGGCAACAATTATTTTTAGTGACTTGATACTTGTACGGGTTTGTCACTATACATACAAAATCTAAGCAGTGCATCACTTATATTTCTTGAGTTATTTACATATTTGTATGTCAGCAATTTCTTCTTGAACATTGTGATGTCACGTTGCCATGGAGATCAAATTTTGAGGAAAAACTTTAAATGACAATATCTCGGGAACGAAAAAAGATTTTTTGAAAATTCAAAAACTGACTTTCATCATTTTTAAAGCTGTTTCAAATAGGGCAAAAAAATGAACTTGTAATTTTTTTAGTTTAGTTCCCCTTTAATTACATTTTTCTGAGACATTTTCCTTATTTTTAGATTTCTGCGGTAGCAAGAAATCTATTACAACCAGCTTTGTTTTTTTCTGCTGTCCAAACCTAGCGGTTGTTTGAAATCTCGTGCATGCATTTACATGAAACCAAATCACCCATGATTGCATATCAGTGAAAGATTTACAAAAGTTTCTTTGATCAATATTAAATATATTTTAAGACATAAGATATATTTTAAGATAAAAAAGAAATTAATAATTATCTTTTACTGTGATCATCCTTGTCTAACTAAAAAGAAGTTCTCAACGTTTTGTATGAGTCAAACAACATGTATAATACAATACTATACTCAAGTGGTTATTTGGCGCAGTTGGCTAGTGCACTCATCTGTTAACTGAAAGGTCGGTGGTTTGAGCCCACCTCGACCATGCAAGATTTTCTGTGGAATTTCATAAATGTCATAACATATTTCATTTTTCAAGCTTCAACAGATTTTGCAGAAATCTTTCTGCCCATAAGAGCATCTTGTTATAAAAAACACTTCTTCATTTTTCACAAAAATATACTAGCCGAAAGAACTTGAAAATGGCTTTCCATCGATGTAAAATTATTTTGAAATTGGGTATATTCATTTAAAAAAAACAGCTTTCAAATTTCCATTCCCAACATTATGAAACACACTGTATTTTTACTTCCTTGTCTATTATGCCAAATGATTTTTGTTAAAATTTACAATGTTGTTTTCAATTCTTTACAACACATTTCCTCTTATGTCAAGTTGAACGAAGGCACCGATGAAGAACACCGATGCTATAGGCCCTAAAAAATTCTATTCAAAATTTAGAATTGAACATAAATCGTTTTGAGCATTTCGGCATGTAAGTTAATAAATTGCCGACCTGTGGTAAGCCTCATGACAGCAATGCCAACCTTGAAAATACTTATGTATTTTCAATTGTATTGCTATTGTATGCTATTGTAAATACTTAGGTCGGCAAAATTTTGTGGACCTATGGTCAAATATGAATGTGAAGTTACTCCTTGCTTTTCTTAAATTCAGAGGACTGTATTCTTATATCTTCAATCTTAATTTAAAATGTTTTATCCCTTCTTTAGTAAGCATGTAAATTGATACTTCTTGATGTGTAATCTTGACTCTGTGGCAGCTTTGGTAGCCAATAAAGTCAGGGAAAACAGGGTGTTTTTAGAGGAAAGTCAGGGAAAACGATGCCTTTTTTACTCCTTAAAGTCAGGAAAAGTCAGGGAAAATATTTTGGGAAAAGTGCTACAAACCATGTTATGGCAAGATGCTCATTACCTTATTACACGAAATTAACAGGCGGACTATTTAACGTGCCATAAATTAACGCGGTCGCGAATTAACGCAAATGGACGAAAAGACTTTCTAAAATTGTGCTTTAATTAACAAGGTTCAAGGACTGTAATTTTTAAATGGTTTTAAATTAACATGGATTTTGATTTTTGTAGGTTAACTCTGGATTAATACAAATGATTTGGAAGGTGCATTTTCAAATACCAAATGGAAATCAAAACCTTAAATGTTTACAGAGTTACCAAAGTCGTAACATATTACCTACATAATATATAAAGCACAACAAAGAAAAATACAAACAGCGTGCGTGCTCTAAATGTCTGCTATACGATTATGCAAAATGGGTTAAGTTCAAAGCATGTTCAACTGTGCTCGTTATGTTTGTATTTTTATATATGTTTTATTCTGTTATATTACTGTCTTAAAAATAGAAAACCTGTCGTTTTTTACTGCATTTCAGCAATTTGCTTTCAAAAATTGGAAAATATCACAAAATAATGAGGGACTATATTACAGGATATATTAATTAATGTGCGGTTAAATTACGCGAGGCCTAAATTAACATGGTTTTAATTAATGCGGATTTTAAAAATCCGCCTTAATTAATTCCTACGTTAATTTCGTGTAGTAAGGTATATACGATTACAATAGGATCAAAATGAAATGACTAAGCAATACATGTACACTGTTCTCTAACTAAACATGTGCTATATAACTATGATGACCTGGCAAGATTATATGTGCCATCAATCTTCCAAATCTTGCATTTTAATGGTTACTTAGTGGTCTTAATTTTCCAATTAATCTTGTTTGCATCATGAAGTGAATTGTGCAGAGCTATATAATTATAAACTAACTCTTTCATAGTTTGAAATCCCTTCTGGAAATTGGACGCTACTGCAGTACAAGTTTAACTGATATCACAAAAGTTGTCAATGGAATATTACCTGAAGTTGTAAATGCAGTACATATTCATAAATGTCTCTTGTCCATGTTCCCCAATGTTGAAGTTCAGCAAAACGATGGTGAAGTTATATATAATAACTTGAAATTAATTGATATGCCATCTGAAGAAAGTATTATAGAATGGTACGTCTAGCTTTGGTTGTGTAGTGTTTTTTTTTTATAGAGGACCTCCTTTTATGTGTTCCCTTTAGAGGGTGGTAAAGATATGTAATTAAAATTTACGGTTACAAATGCTCTGAATCCATTATAACAAAAGAATGAAAACTAACGCAAATTGGTAACATTGAAACAATTACCATTTTCCATAGAAATTGAAGTCCTAAGATTTAAATGTATTTTTCTCGTCACAGGAAGAAAGGCTGTTTCTAAAGTTACCATGTTAGAATAGATTTGATCATCCATGCACTTGTTGAATTGCTTTGAAACTGCCTTTAGGTTGAAAGGTCGATTTAAAGAAGACCACTACGGATGCTTGTCTTATGATACAGTACGTGGAATTGCTGTCAAAGAAATTGGTTTTAGCAAGCAAAACTCCTCTCTAGGATGTTTTCTGCGGAAGGCTTTTCCCAATGTGTATTCAAGGCGGTCAGACCGTATTCGATGGTGGTGTGGTATAACATTACCAGAAAAAGAACTCAGCGAGGAAGAGTTGCAGCGAAAGAAATGGTTGCAATCGGCCACAAACTGGTATAAACATTATCTGGTCTATCTACCTATCTATTTATCAATCTATAACATGTTCTTGTCAAAATTATTAGGAAGGTTATATATAACAAGGATTATCTGAATGACATAAAACCGATGAAAGGACAACATAGTGGAGAGACTGGAATGGTACACAAAGCTATTGTAAAGATTATGTAAACAGTAAAGCCTCCATTAAACGCATACCTATACGACAGCAAAATTTGTCAGTTTTAGTGAGGTGTCCGCTTTGGAGGGTGGGATTTTTTTAAAACAGAAAATCAGAGAGGGCGTGTAGTAATCCACGGAAAGCCTAAGATATATATTTGGGTGGTTTCCCTTGGAAAAGATCAATAACATTTTTAAAGAGCAAATAAAAGTTATTGTAAATAAAAAAACAGAAAAAAACAGAAATTGTAAATTTCTGTATCTCAGTAAGTTAAGGTATTCGCGAAATTCATCTAATCTACGAATTTGATGAGTGGCACTGACTGACAGGCAAGAATTCAGATCTATTTTTCCAGAATTGTAATATTAAAATCTTTAACTGTTTTGTCGGGTGTTAAACTTTCTTGAGGTTTCTTGTCTACTCTAGGCTGAAGACGAACCTTTGTGAAAATCCAGCCATGAAAGAGAAATGCACCATCATATATGCTGCAGTGGCGCAGTACGTCGGCAAATTTTCGTTTGAAAACACAATGACAGCTGTCAAGTGCGCCTTTCCCAATATTGTACGCAAGACTATCGACAGGCATGCGTACTACCTCGGTGTGTGCTTCGCTAATTCTGGCATTCGTGATGGCATTAAGATTACTCCAGGTAAACTGCGACTCACACCTGTTCGCCAATCGATCTTGAATGAAGACGAGATGCGGCTTGTTTCATGGTACGTTCTTGAATTTCCGCGTTGAACCTTTGTTGTTGTTATTACTTATATTATTTTTACTTCTGGTCAGCGGACGCACACATACGGACAAGATGTATGGATAAGATATTTTTTAAGATAAATTTAAATGCCTGGTCACACCGTACCAAAGTGCTTCGTTCTCTGCACACCATTAAAAGTCTCCGTGTCGTATGTATGCGTTGGAAAGGTTTCTACAAGTCAGTTAAGCCTATTCATCAATTTATGACTCCATTACATAATTCCTTGTTAAGGTAAATCCACATATCAAGTAATCAAGTAATCTGATTGTTAAGTGTTGATCCATTTCATTTCTCGAAACAGTTTGAGAATAATTAAAAGTCTAAGTTGGCTCTGAATTGCCGAATTTATAATAATAATAATAATTTTGGTCAATATTCTAAAAATGATTGGCATATTTCAAGTCAGTTCCTTCGAGTTTCATCAGGTATTTCAATTCTCATATGGGTGTCCTAAAGTGAACAAGACTTTTGGAATTCCTTTAATGTACTACTAGCGAATGATATGTGACTTAAAAGACCTTGGTCAAATTCTTTGTATATTTCTTTGTGTAACATCGACTTATTTTATCGTAGGCTTCGTAAGGCCATGCACGCTAACACTTCACACAGAGAGAAGCTTCTTGATATCACCAACATGTTGAAGAAAAAAACCGGATCTGCACTCAGCGAGAAGGCCTGTCTACGCATGGTCCGCAAAGCGTTTCCCAACATCGTTTATCGTAAACGTGACGGAGTCTCTCAACTGATTGGATATGAAATTTCGAACCCGTTCAAACCACGTGACCCATGGCAACAGAAAAGTATCAACTGGTTAGTAAGTTTCCACAGTGGTGGTAGAAATTTTGTGCAATGTAAACGGGCTTTTAATAATGTTTTTTTTTTTTTGAATCGGTTGTATCTGTTCGACGGTCGTGTAGATGGTGTTTTATCATGGCGAAAGCTTCGGGTGTAAATGATGCAAATTCTATACCTCTACCAGGTTGCACTTAGTGTTCGAGAAAGCAGAAGATCACTGCCAAAGGTTTGGACCCATACTAGAGCTCATGAAACAAAACCTTCAGTGCGTAAGATATGGTAAACTGCGTGAAGTATTACGCGAAGCATTCCCTGACATGTATCTCAAGAAAACAGTGTTGGGAACGAAAGTGTTCGGCATCAGTTTTCGAGAGGGTTACACGAGTGTCGACCCACCTTCGTTCCACGCCACGGACTTTATTGCAGATTTTAGTCAAGTACAAATGAACGAAGATGATGATACGACAATGGAAAGCGTGGAAGCAGGTCAAGGTTTTTTCTGATTTGAAAAATTTTTTTGTTATTTGTTTTTGCGGCATGTGGTTAGGGCGGGACAAAAACCGTTCGAGTTAATCGTCAGGAAGTCGAGTTAGCAGTGTTGACGTCACAATTGTAAGCATAAAGGCCGATTTCGAGTTTAAGATCATTCGAGTTTTGAATATTTATTGAGAATATAATTTTGAAATTTTAGATTCGGTGGAGCATTCGAACCCTTGCATGGAATCTTCTTGTTACTTGACTGACGAAACGATGAATAACTCTTCCCAACAAGTTGTTGACACGAACCATACGATGCAAAACCATGCCACTCTTACAGGTTGGTTTCTATTGTTTCATTTGTTTGTTTGTTTGTTTGTTTATTTGGTTCTATTCAAGTAATAAACCTGATATTTCGATCCTTGTGGTTTTGCCAGTAAATGTCGGTTCTTCTGTTTGCCAACGTTCGACAGGGTACGTACGTCAGAAAGACGTATAACGTTGCTCGAACTTGCACGATGACCAGCCCCAATAACCTGATTTTAAAAGGTGTATCAGATTGCGGTATCGACTGGGACTAGAGCTGAGTAAAATGATGACACTGTCGTCATGGAAACCCTTATCAAAAAAAATACCCATTCATTTCACCAACGGGAACGCGGAATATTTACTATGAATCCCTCGCTCAATCGCTATTTATGCTGACAAATCTTGTCTTAAGATCATTTTTTAAACATTCAGTGGAATTCAGTCAAAAGGGAACCATAGCAACTATTATGTTGTTTCTTTTGTAGCTAATGAAATGAAAGAGATGCGGGCGAAAATGGATGAAATGTCAACGCAAATGTGTAAGAAGTTTTCTTTTCAACTGTTACAGTAGTCCGGGCGAATTAGCTCAAAAAATAGGTCAACCTGGAACTAAATCCTCGTAAAGCATATTTGGTATGGTTAGAAAGCAAATTTTATGTAGATTTACCTGTAAAAAGCCTCCCTTCATAGCTATTGAGCAATTTTTTTGGTATCAAGTTTAGTTAGGGATGGTATTTTGGTCAATTTTGCAATGAAATTAAAAATCGTTATGCAATCACTCCTAACCTATGCCAGCCATTCTGCGAATCATTGTTAATATAATGTTCTCGTGTTGGGAACCCTCATCACTAATAAAATATGATGCCGGCACAGTTTTAATGACGTCATCATATTAGTCAGTGTGAATTGTATCGGCATGAAGGTGATCAAACAAAAAAAAACTATCAATATGCTTTCGGAGATACACGCTTTTTTTATAAGAACCAGTAAAATCTGACATGAGGCTGGTTGTTCTTATTTTTTGAGCCTTTTTCAGCCAGAATTGTTCTAATTTTGTTCTTGGGTTTAAGAATTTCGCATTTCAGCCTTATTTTGTTCTTATTTATGGAATAACATAGTAAAATAAAAAACACCTCAGCTACAAATTTGTTCTTGTTTCCATCTTAACGATTCAAATTAATTTGTTATGCAGCGTGCTAGTGAAATGACTATATATGTACTAACCCAATGTGAATGTGCAAGTTTTTCAGTAGACCACTCGTCGCCCCTTCATTAATATATTTTCGCACATTTATTGTAGAGGAGAAGAAAAAAAATGGAGTAAAAAAGTGAAAATAATTATTCAAAACAATTGTAAGCGTTGACATCCTGAGCTTTTTTTTATAAGAACAATTTTATAAGAACACGAGCCTCAGATTTGGCCAAAAAATAAGAACAAAATAAGAACAACCTGAGGCCCAACTCATTGTTTGAAAAATTAAGAACAGGCTTAGCCTGAATTTTCTTATAAAATAGGAACAATTTTATAAGATTTAAAATAGGTAAAGAAGACAGTTTTTTACCAATAAAAAACTGTCTTCTTTACCTATGATAAAGCTCTTTTACGAAATCGAGCACTGTTAGAATCGATAAGAAGAATACTACATAAGATATAAAATAAGAACAATTCATGATAATTCATGATAAGAACAACTCATGATGTGAGTTCTCTCATTGGTAAATGGTTTAGAAGTTTTGTTGTTTTTTTTCACCTTGCATACTCATATCGGGTCATTACCAAATACTAATCATGCTTTTAACCAGTTGTTTTTAAAAAGATTTATGTTTATTTTACTGGAAGTGCCATAAATAAGAACAAAATGAGGCAAACGTCTGAAAATGTGGTCTTAAAGCTAAGAACAAAAACAATTATTATTCAAAAAACTATTGAGTCAGGTTCATGCCGTATGTATTTGGATCCCGTTGCTAGAAGGAACAAAAGCCTGACAGCGTAATTTTGGTTCGTTAACTGTGTTCTAGTTAAATTCGCTGAGAAGTAACCAACAAGTAACCAACAAGTAAATATAAATCTTTTTAAAAACAACTGGTTAAAAGCATGATTAGTATTCGGCAATGACCCGATAGGAGTATGCAAGGTGAAAAAAACAACAAAACTTCTAAACCATTTACCAATGAGAGAACTCACATCATGAGTTGTTCAAGATCATGAAGAACAAAAAAAGGAACAATTCAGGCTGAAAACGGCTCAATAAATAAATAAATCAATAAATAAGAACAGCCAGCCTCACTTCAGATTTTACTGGTTCTTATAAAAAAAGCGTATAGTGGAATTGCATTTAAAATCATGCTAGCCAGACAGGTCTATGCTTGTTTTGCGAGTTTTGATTGATTTTGTTGGTCGAAAGCTACAAATGAAACCAGCAAGCCCATATTAGATAAAAAAGAAACACATTTAACCTTGTCAAAACCGATAAATTAGTCATGTCTGTTCCTTTCTATGGAGTTTAAAATAAAATTCTCCAAGAAATAGCGAGAAGTAACAAGAATCTATATATTAATAGCCGATTCTCCGTCTGTTTGTTTGTTTGTTTGTTTGTTTGTCTGTAAGTCACGCAAAATGGTAGATTAAGTTGTTAGAGTAATTATTTTATTTTATTTTGTGCGACGTCAGTGTGAAACCATTGTATTGAGACCCTAATCGAATGCGACGTTTAGGGAAAATTATCTCCGTAACTAATACGGATAACTGACGTTATTTGGGGTCTGCAATACAGGCGATAGGGTGACGAAAAATTTGGGTCTAATTTTTTTGGGGGACGGGTCTATGACGTCATCAATATATTTGATCAACGATATCTCCGTAACGGTTGGTCGTAGCAAAACGATCCCATACATTTTTTTGATCGGTTTTTCGAGCTCTACAACATGGGCACACTTATCATTGCCAATTCTTTAATTTTGTTTTTCGTGAAATCTGAAGATGACACAACGCATACTGAACATGAGCGGCGAGCGACGCCGCCTTGGCGGCTAGTATATATTTAATTCGTAAGTCATAGTTTGTATAAGCTTTCTTTTATAAACAGTACGATACAAAAGGTTGATGAAGTTATTACGGTAGCAGCGAAAGCGAATACCGTATTAAAACACCCGTGGACTCCTACTCCTACTACTACTACTACTCCTACTCCGGCCGAAATGGCAATTAGTCTGCGATTTAGAGTCCGCGAGACTCCGCTAATAACGTAATCCAAATTCTAATGAAGGAACGCAGCCTTCGAAAGGTTTTACATATCAAACATTTAAAAAGACGTTTTCTTTGATATTATATCAAATAATTCATGAAAGAATGAATATAAATCAAATAAGTCTGCATAAAAATGGAAGTTTTAGTTACTTTCGCTTGCTGAAAATACTTCGATACTTCAAATTTGGTTATATTGTTTTTCTTGTTAGTAAAGCCTATCAGTGCAAAACTTCTTATTACCTCGTTTGTTGTTAGCTACAACACTGTTTAGTGTATTAAGACTTTCAGAGATCTAGTTTAAAAAGGCAGTTATTTTGTTTGAATTCATTTTTGATTTCATGAAATTATAATTTTAAAAACATCTATATTTTTTTCAAAACGCGTTGCTTTTTTCTACATATGGTCTTTAAAAAAAAATTTTCTTATAAAAATAATGTATGGCTCACGCATGTATAATTCTTTTGTCTTTTTGATAAATTAATTTTTAGTGCTTTATGATTAGACCCTATTTACACTAACAAATCATTTTAATATATTTATGGTTTATGCCTGTTTACCATCAGTGAGATATAAAGAACAAGATGCCCTTGCAGGCATAAGGATTTCTGCAAAATCAGCTGAAGTATGAAAAAAGAAAGACTATGACATTCTTGAAATTTAAGAAAAGTTTAATCCGCAATATATATTTATTAAATTTCTGATCATGTACTCCCCAAAAATCTGGAAAAAACATAATTGTCACTATGCAAAACTTTATCTGAATGACAAGTTCTTTATTTTGGTGGTACGAAATGATATTAAGGATTCAGTGATCAATTCAGATAAGACAATGAGTATGCACGTAAGTCATTGTAAATGTTATGAATTTAATACGTCTTGTCAATCTTCCTAACAGAATTCCTAATTCAGAAGGAGAAAAAGGAAAGCATAGATTTTAATGATACGAAATACACCTATATACATACAAAATCAACATACATAACTGAAAACAGAAATTTGTGCTTTAATTTGAGTAACAATATGTCATTGCCATCTTTTTAATTTAAAAGCATGCATTACCAGAACTAAATTTCATGAAAAGATTATAAAAATTTATTCAGAAACTTAAAAAACAATAAATTTTTAATTACGTATACACGCCAGGGCATCATGAAAGCATAACTGACACAATACGAACCTTACATTAACTTCTAATAAACTTAATGAACAAAATAACATCAAATTCATATGCTTTCAGATATCACAGTGATTACGTATGTACGGTCAATCTTCCTAATTACGAAAAGACTTCCCAAACACAAAAAGTAAACAAAGATTAGGATTATGAAAAATATGACCTAAACTTAGCTACCAAAATTAGCAAACATAACTGAAAACAGAAATTTGCGTTAAAAGATGTCCAGTATTTAGAATTTACAGACAATCAAGGTAAGTTTCAATTTGCTATCGTAAATAGTAAGTCCCCATTCCTAATTCAGTAATTTGATAATACAGCCAAGAACTATACAAGTATATAATAGGCTAAAATAGCTAGAGAAACATCAAACATAAAATGAGATGCACAGCCACAGACAGAGGGTAACAAGACATTCCTTGTATGTTGTTGGAGCTGAAGAGGAAACTGAGCTGAGCTGTACGTATCCAGAGCTTAAAAAGCACTACAGCCCACACATGAAACAAACAGTATTTTGCATCTAGAAAGGCTTAAAAAAATCGCAGACATTTTGCAAAACATAAAAGCTGCACACACTGTTTTCACAAAACATTGAGAACTTGTTTTTAGAAAAGAATGAACGTAGTAGAATCATTGCAAGATAATTATAAATTTCTACCCTTTACTTTCGGTTTTGGAAGTGCAAATCTTCTTACTTTTGGAAATTTAAAGGTTTCTTCGGTCACGCTGTGGTATACCATTATGCGCCTATGCGAACGGCGTGCAAATGTAAAGTCGAAAAATACCCGGATGATCACATGGCGGAAATAATCAAGCCAATAAACTAAGCGCTATTAAAGTTTATTAGCACCCTTTCGTAATAGTGGCGCTCTATGCACCAATGAATTTTGAGTCGGCGGCTGTATGAACCAATGAACTTCGAGATAAAAAAATCGCTAGGTTTGGACAGTAAGATGAAAAAAAACTAAGAAAAACGACGAAAGTAAAGGCTTTCTTGCTTACGCAGAAATCCAAAAAACAAGCCTAAAAGAGCTTTGTAGTAACTTTTAATAACTTTTTAAGTACAATTGCTGCTACCGTTTTGCGCCATCTGGCTCTTGTTAATATTTCAAATGACTCAAGTAAGTGATGCAGTCGATGATACCACGAAAGACGAAGGCTGTGATAAATTGTTAAAACTTAAAAATATTCTAGATTTCTTGCAAGAAGCACCTGGACTTGAGGCACCTCAGGAGGAAGCGGACACTTAAGTATTTTTGTGTCCAGCATGCAGCCAACTCTAATGAAGCATATGTATGTATACCTACGGTGGATAGTGGTATTTCGGTTTATGCTTTACATTTCCATAATCATTTCCACAACAACCGTATTTCTGAAGTAGAACTCGCAATAAACGTCGAATGTTTGCTATCGAAAGTATTTACTTTGAGTTGGGTGCCGATTGTTGTAAACCCCGTCCTGCTTTGCATGCCTTCAGTGGAAATATGCATTCCATGGTTTAGGTAAAGTTAACAAAATTTTGTTTTGGCTTTCAAACGAATGAGTGATTCTTTCATCTTCCAATCGAAAGAATTCAGTGTATTGGAACAGTTTGTATGCTGCCTCCACAACTTAAAAAAATAGTAATGTCAGCGAAGAAAGATATTCGTGCGACAGAGGAAGCAGCAGAGCCATCCAAATCTCTGCCTAAAAAGATATTCTTTTGTGCCACTGCAAAACAATAACATTCACTCGTCAATAACCCAAACATTCCATCATCTTACATTCATGGATGGGTTCTTGAAGACGAGAAACTTCACATCCAGTGGATGTTGTTACCTTCGTGCCCCAACGACCGATGGAGATGTATGTAAGTTATCATATGTAAATCACATGGACTTTCAAGCACTGATTTTTGCAAATGAACCAACTGTATGAACAATGATGATTCAGATAGCAGTGGCAATGAGTCCAGTGATGACAACAAAGATGATGAATCGGATTTTTCTAAATCCGCCAAAAAGTTCCTTTTGACTAACTTTTATGATGTCGATCCCCTGCTATGTCCCACACTTTATGCTCAGACCCTCCTCTACCATTCAGTCAGACAGCATATCTGAACGATCCCTTAAGGCTGAAATACACGGTCATTTTAAAATGATAAATTACAAATGATAATTTTTTTAATCCTTTAAAAAGTGACGAGAACATCTGTTTACACGATCATTTATGATTACAACATTTTTATAAAAATTCTATGGTAAAAGAGTACTTTTCAGTCATGGACTCCGGCGGCAGCGAACATAGTTGTTGCTGTTACGTCCAAGTGACGAGAGGGGGAAATTAAAGACAGAAACGAAGACATTGGGTGAAACCTTGGCTTCAAAAACGAAACTTCTTAGGAATTTATAACACCCTTGTGAAGGAATTTCAAGCAGTAGATCATTATGAATATAACCAACGACATGTTTATTTAATATGCAGACTTTATATGCATCACTTTGTTTTTCTCCTTCATAAGCTGCAAAAACTCATTGCGTGACTATACTAAAGTGAGTAAAACAATAGAACTGACGTAATTCAATAGAGAAATTCCATCATTTTTTAAATGAAAACTCAAACATGTTTGAGTTATCATTTTTAAATGATAGTTGAAAATGACGGGTATTTTTCGTCATTTTTTGAGCGTTTACACGATCAGTTTTAAATGATCATTTAAAAAATGTCATTTTAAGATGATCGTGTATTTTAGCCTTTAGCAAAATTGTGATTCCAGCCGTGTACAAAGTACAAAAATGTACAAAATGATACACAATGTACAAAATGATGACGTCATCAAGCTGTTTTTATCGCTCCATAGCGACTGAAGTATTGATTTTAAGATATTGATGTTTTTGCATTATTTACTCATACATAAAATATCTATCGATTGATATACTTGTTCAAAAATTTTGACGTCATAAATGTTTTGACATATGGCATGACGTCATCAAATTCTTAAAATCTCCCTAAAATGTTTTGCTCAATAGCTATGAAGGGAGGCTTTTTACAGGTGAATCTACATAAAATTTGCTTTCTAACCATACCAAATATGCTTTACGAGGATTTAGTTCTGGGTTCAACTCTAATTCGCCCAGACTACAGTCTTTTTTAAGTTGAAGCACAAGTTTAAGTACAGTCGATTCTCGATATCTCGAACTTTTCGGTATCTCGAACAATATTTCCGATCCCTTGGCTGATCTTCTTCCGTTATCTCGAACTTTCCCCAATGCTTTCAGAAATTCCGGGCGTGATTTTCGCATTTTTTTAATGTTTTGATAAAATTCCATTTTTCTAAATTCGAATTTTCGAAAAGTATATGAATCTAGTTTTAATCTAATAGCTCTACTAAAGGCGAAAATATAAAGCTCGTTAAGCAAAGACTTACAAACAAATCTGTTGTAGAAAAATGTAAGGCATTGAAAGACTTGCAGAAAAGGATGTCTTAAAAAGAGTTAGCCCAAAAGTATGGTGTCCCCAAAGATCACAATATCAACCTGGGTTAAGAATAGAAATTAATTATTGACCTCGCTGAAAAAAATTGGCACAAAATCTACCCCTTTCTTGATGTCTCGAACTCTTGATATCTCGAACTTTTCTCCCGGTCCCATGAGAGTTCGAGATATCAAGAGTCGACTGTACTGTGTTATTTATGTACTTACGTTCTCTTAAGCACTGTAACACCGCGTAAACAGTCTAACCCTTGGTTATCTCCAACTTTCTGTACTGCTGTGGCCGTCGGTTATTCTGATTAGGTTTACATTGCTTTAGTCTTGGAAAAACTTTATATTGTCGTATTGTTTGTTGTTATAGCAACGATAGGATGCGAAATGAAGGCTCTTCGTGAAGAGCTGGCTAAATCCTGTCGACAAAAAGATACTCTTCTTGTTCACTTACAACAAACGTTGATGATTCTGACGCAACAGCATCTCCAGAAGTTTGTACGCACCACCGAAACAGTAGGCGAACAGCAAAGCATATCCCAGGAGTCCATGCTTCTCAACATTCCTCAAATGGACCTCCTCAAAAAGACTATGCAGACTGAATAACCGACTGACGGATTGAAATTAACGTCACGTATGATATGTGTCGGCTACAGTTTCCATGGCAACATGAATAGGTTTTTGAAGTTCTGTGGACCTGTCCACCAGAAGTCTTTCAAAAGCATTCGCTACAAGCTTGAAGAACGGTCAACGAAATAGCTTTTATGAATCGAAAATCCACGTGATAAACAAGCAGGAGGACATTCTTCTCACCGATATCGTGTTTCAATCCAAACGTCAGAGTGACGTGTGAAGTTATATTGCAACGAGTCGGTAAATATCAAAAAAGAAAAAATCGATGTGTAGATGTTTGTTTTGGATATTGATATTCAATTTAACTTTTAAATCTTCGTGGATACCCGATCGTTTTGGATGAAGCGCGTGTCAACGGCAGAATTGGGGACCTTACGAAACTACGACGGCAACGTGGACGACGACGTGAGGCAAACAAAAGATTCACTTTACTCCATAGATTTGCTTTAGAATGGAAGTCATTTCACCCTATACTATTGGGAAATATTTTTAATTTTACTAATATCATTATTAGATTTGCACGTTCTACACACAACGTGAAAAGTAATATTTTGATGTCGTACTGAAAACGAAGACGTGAGAATAGCAGTGCTTCCGATAAATTTTCCTTGGTTCCTTCATGATTCTGTCTCTCAAAGTTCAAAAAACAAACTTCAAAGGCATTATAAATAAACTTCTCAACCCAAGTCAGTGCCGTATCCAGAACGAATTTGGGGACTACGCTAAAACAGCTGGGGGTCTGGGGCGCGCTGAGAGCGCCCCAGTGGGTCCAGGGCATAGCCCTGGTGGGGGTTCAGGGGGCGAAGCCCCCGAAAAATTTAGGAATTTAAGCAATTCTAATGTCTGAAATAGCCTAAAATTAGCTCGAAAATAGTGCTTACTACCTGCTATACTGAGTAAGCTGCGTATGTCAATTTGTTCTCTTCTTTAGAGTTGCAACATCAAACGTGCAACTTGTTTACATTCGGCACCACGTGAAATGAAACGATACGTTGCAATAATCTACCATATTACTTTGAACATCAGTCAGCTTTGAGTGGGGGAGAGAAATATCGACACACAACACACATTTCAGTTTCAATTATTTTGGCAACGAAAACTTATGTAAAACATTGTTTTTCACTGAATAAAATTTTCTTCAAAGTATAACAAACATAATACTTGCCTAATTTATCGTAAAATTGCTCGGTAGCATCTACATCAAGAGCTTCATGAGACAAATTTTCATTGGCATCCTCAATGCGGGATGCCTCAGTTGGATCCACGAGGGCTTCAGCACTGTTATCAGACCGATTTGCTGAAGTGCTTTGATTTGATCTCGATTGAGAAAACATTTCAAGAAGACTACGCTGGTTCGCATTTGACATTGTTATCGTGCGTTTTGATGTGTAAGTTGAAGACTTTTTATTGTGGCTATTTCCAGTAGACTTTAATCGCCCCATTTTTGTCCTAAATAAAGAATTTCAATTTTCCCATTGCTTAACGCGTTCTGTTCACAAAATTTAATGTGAGAAAAGACAATTAAAAGATTTTACTAACCTTGATGAAATACAAACACGGATGAATGTTAGATCTCCAGATGCTTCACTTTATCAGCTAACTTTTGAAATTAATTTATGAAAGTGTTTTATAAGACGATGTTCTTGTATTGCACGTGTGTGATATGTTGATATGTGATATGATAAATGTTCCTAATTTCGATTTTTTTTTCTCTATGGAATTATGTATTCTTCTTTCGAACAACAACTTGCGTCACAGTGATTCGTTTTGCTGGCGCATAAAAATATCTTTGATATTAAAAAGATCTGGGAAAGAAATTGATTTTTTTTCTTTTTCAAAGCCATGTTTGATAACGTAATTACGAAAATCTGGTGGCAACATTTTGTGAAAAAAAAATAACTAATAAGAAAAAAACTATTATTATCATATCTCATTGTTTAACAAAAAACAATAAGTCAATTAATCGTGCATGCATAGAAGCAAAAACATGCTCAAAAAGTGATTACGTAATTTCTCTTCAAAAACAAATAGAAATAATCGATGCGCAATAAGGAATGTTGTGAACTTTAGTAAACAAAGATCGTGAGAAAGAGATTTGACGCAATGCGCGGACTACGGATGGACTCTATGCCTACAAGAGGTGTTTATTTGGTGAGGTAAGATTGAAAACAGATGCTAATCTTGCGTAGCGATCATATAGAGCACTGAACGACCGAAATTAGCTGCCAATTTTTCTTTCCCTCTTTTAATTTTTGGGGACATTTTTTTGGGCGCCCATAGCGTTCAAACGCTATCAAATTGGGCCTGGATATGGCGCTGCAAGTGTATAGTTTCTGCTCTTTTGTGATTCATTGAAGATGAATATCTTGTACGTCGTCGTTCACGTTGCCGTCGTACTTTCGTAAGTTCCCTATTGTCTTTTACAGCAGAATTGTCTTAAAACTACTATGTACAAACTCTTAAGAGAAATCTATGGTAACTGATCATAATTTATTGCAGCTTTTTCAAAATGCTGACAACTGAACAAGACGTTATAAATGATGTTTTCTCTGTTTACAAAGAGAAACGACTTCTCAGGGAAAATTTTTTCACGAAATTCTTTTATTATAGCTTGTAATAATCCATTAACTCAGAAACGAGGCATGTGTGTAGTGATGTAAAGAATTCACTTTAATAGAAAATACCTTTTCCTGAAACCTTGCTATTTTTGTATGAATAAACGAGATGAGTCGTGATTCCGATGATTTAATGGAACAGAAACACCACAAGCAAAGGGTGAAGAGCTGGAATAATAGAAAGTTATCGGCGAGGGGTGGTCAGTATGGTCGGGGTTGTGGATGGAACTCACTCTGTTGAGCCATGGATGAGATTGTTGCTCAAGTGGAAAATTCGAGTCATCATACATATTAGGTTTGGCTGGTTTGGCTGCCTTCATTTCAGACATCTCCGAAAACGATTTACACTGTTTGATATTTCTTAAACTTAAATTTTTCTTAAATTTGTAACTCGATATAAAATCAGAACGACCTTCATGTACCAAGGGCTCTTGTGTTTGTTTTCTTATTACATTTTGAGTTCAGAGAGCAACTCAGTTTCCCATTTTCATTTCATGGCATATCGTCTTTAGAGATCTGGAAGATGACTTGTCTTCTCACAAACAAATGATATATCTTAACAGCGAGAAAAAGAAAACTGATGCGTTCATAATAAAGAGTTGATTGTTATTACAGGGGTGTTTTTAAAACAACAGAAAGAAGTCGGTTATAGAACTTCAACGGTTTCTTCTGAAAATATGAAATCTTATTTTCATAATGCTGACAAATTCGTTTCGCTAAACGTATGGCGCGCTGTATCATTTGTAGCGCGCCAATTATGTATGTGATGGATAAAAATAAAACGCTTGGTTATCAGGATATACGTATGGTGGCCGCATCACTGGTTCACTATGGACGGCTGGATGAGATATGGGAAATTCGTCGCAATTTGTAAATACAGGTTGGTGAACCGAGTGGGACGATTGCACTGGATGCGACTGATGTAGCGAAGGGTGAATAAACCCAGGCTGGTTCGGGATAATGACATTAAATGGTTGTTGCTGTACTGTGTACGACATGAAATCAGGATAGCCGTACGACGTGAAAACTGGTTGGTGTTTGCTGAACTCGTCGTGTGTCGGAGGCTGAGCTACTGGCGGGAAAAACAATTGTGACGATGTATTGCTTAAATGTTGAGGTACATGACGTTTTTGCGCTGGAAAATCAACAAGAAATAAAGTAGGAAACAATATGAGGTCACTTCTGTTGTATATTGTTCAAGTAACCAGAAAAATGAAAAGCTTACATTTCATGACGTCGCATGCCTTCAGAATCTTCAGACGGGGACCCTACAGTTAATCAACAAAACTCAGTATCTACCGAGGAGAACTTGCTTGCATCGAAGTCACTCTTCATCAAAAGCTTGCAAGAAAAGTAACGTATTCACTGGTCCGTTTTCAATAGATCAAGGCTTACCTTGGGTATGCCGAATGATTGAAGGTCTCGTTCACTCAAACTTGTCAAAGACTCTAGTGTAATCGAGTTTTCCTGTGATATAATAAAGAAAGAACTTCATCAAAACCACTTATAAAGAAATAGATGGTTTGCCCAAAAGATATGTCGGCACGTCAAAATATCCTGTCGGGCTTCAGAGACACTTACCGCTAATTTCACTGCGTACTTTTCAAGCGATAACTGTTCCAAAAGATCGGAGAGGGAATGCACATCTTGAAATCTTTCAGCAGACCATGAACTAGGCGCAGAAATCAGAGGCTCGCTATTGTCACTAGACTGCTTTCTTTTCTCGACAGGAAGGTGTGGTGACGACATGCCGCTGTCGTGGTTGTCGGATTTTCCTCCGTCAAGTTGATCGTGATTTAATCGTTGTGGTGACGGCACACGATCCATCCACATGTTCTGCGTCGTACAAACAGTCGGCGTTTTCCACGGTCGCGAACTATTCAACTCGTCCATTGACGGATGCGAGCGAATCGTTGCAGATTTCGGCGAATGTTTCCGAGATTTGTTTTCCACGCCCCTAAGTAAAGCGGGCGATGACGGGGCGCTATAAGCACCACGAGAACGCAACCACGTGCTTTCGTCCATCACAGTATCTAAGTAAGGTTGCTCCTGAAAGCTTATACGCGAATCACTTTGCACCGATGGTGGGGTGGGGACCAACGGGTTAGAGCTACTCAATCCACTGTCGTTGTCCAAAATATTCGTCAACTCTACTTTGCTACTACTAACACTACTGGTTGGGCTGGATGATAGCTCCCAGACCTCCGCTGCATTAGACACATTATCGAGTTTGCTTTTAGATGTCCACGTTGTATCTTCGAACACGTGCTCGTCGGAAAGTTCGTCCGCAACAGTCCACGGTGAAATCATCCTGCTACCGTAACGGTCGTTAATCGCTTCCGTTGAAAGAGAGCGATTACCGGATCCATCCAACTTGGAGAAATTCTCGAGATTGGGCTGAAAACATGAGAAAACATTTTGAACATGGTGGACATCATTTCTCGACAAATTTAAATAAACATTACAATTTAGTCTCGTTGTCTTGAACTCCTAAGAGACTGGACACAACGTTCAAGATACCAGGGGGATACACAACCTTACTTCATAAACAAATCCTTGGATCGTTTAAAGTGAACCTTACCCCTCCTGTCCAACTTATACTTCGATTACGATCGATTACTGCTGGGTCGTTATTATCTTCACTGATCTTCCACTGAAAATTCTCCCTGGAAACAAATAAAGTAAATTAAAATCAAAGAAGATTTCTTCCTAAGGAAAAAAATGTCTTACAGATATTTACAGGTGCTACCTCATTTCTATTCGCTACACACACATTCGTTTGTGGTCAGCGAATAGATATGAAACACAAACGGCGTAGTCAGGGACAACTTACTTGGAAAGTGCACCATCTACAAAGGAGGAGATGTTTTGTAGCACTCCGTGGTTTTTCTGTATCGGTTTCTTGTTGTCTAAACAGATAGAATTGCACTTGTTCGTTTCTCAATCGGAATGGGAAAAGGTATAAGAGACGGAAGCACAATACTCTCTGCAAACCACTCGGTTCGTGGAGAGCTCGAATTAAGATGTTGACTAGAAAGAACTGATAGGTGAATGGATTTTGAATTCGTTCTAATAAGAGAAAGAGATGGAGGTTTCAACTTAAATAATTCGACAGTAGACATATGAAATAGGGAAATATATAAAGGAGCATAAAATAGCTTTCCTTACCTGCTTGCAGGAAAAAATGAAAAATTATCCCACAATCACACAAAAAATATTGTTAAAGCAAATAAGGTGAGAACATCTTAAATTCGTTATAAGACATGAGTGTGAAAGCTGACGGACCTGTTGCCGAGGTGAAATACGAGAACTCTTTGGATGGAAAACTGTCGCTTGCAACAGGAGTTGAATCTATGAAGAAAATGCATTCAAAAAGCTCTGGCTTATACACCTAATCTAACCATTGGTTCAACCAGTTAAAAAACTTGTTCAAGTATACCAGAAGCGAAAAGAATTAACTAGAGGTACGAAAGTGATAGATAAAACGTCACCTCTGACTTTGGAGAAGGGTTTCGGTGACACGAACCTTACCCGCCTTGAAATTTGTTCATACATAAATCGTTTTAGCTTCAGGTCAATATCATAACAAAAAGAAAGTTGAAAAAACAACTTCGTAAGGTTACCAGAAGATTTACTCGTCACTGTTTCTGATTCCGCCATCTGCCCACCCGCCACCGACATTACCACCACTGGTGGTGTTTGGTGATTTGCACTTGGTTTTCGGGTATTCTAACAGTAAAGATCAAAAATTGAATTTCTTAGTGGAAAAAACAACAAGAACATATCATAGACACGGTAGCAACAAGAACATATCATAAACACGGTAGCAACAAGGACATATCATAGACACGGTAGCAACAAGAACATATCATAGACACGGTAGCAACAAGAACATATCATAGACACGGTAGCAACAAGAACATATCATAGACACGGTAGCAACAAGAACATATCATAGACACGGTAGCAACAAGAACATATCATAGACACGGTAGCAACAAGAACATATCATAGACACGGTAGCAACAAGAACATATCATAGACACGGTAGCAACAAGAACATATCATAGACACGGTAGCAACAAGGACATATCATAGACACGGTAGCAACAAGGACATATCATAGACACGGTAGCAACAAGAACATATCATAGACACGGTAGCAACAAGGACATATCATAGACACGGTAGCAACAAGAACATATCATAGACACGGTAGCAACAAGAACATATCATAGACACGGTAGCAACAAGAACATATCATAGACACGGTAGCAACAAGAACATATCATAGACACGGTAGCAACAAGAACATATCATAGACACGGTAGCAACAAGAACATATCATAGACACGGTAGCAACAAGGACATATCATAGACACGGTAGCAACAAGGACATATCATAGCTGATGGAGATTCAAATTCGTAAAGACGGTTTCCACTGAGATCAAAACAAACAACTTCGATTACTACGGCAGCCGATACAATATTCTAAAACGAGTCTCGTCTGATGGTTTTAGTAATTGTATCAACCTGAAGTTGCTACCGTGAAAAAGTCTGGAGTTAACAAAATGCTGCTAATTGACGAACGACACAAAAATGACAAAAGCTACGCAGCAGCCATGATACTCAGTATCATGATGGACATTTATACGGCCAACCCACCTGATTCAGCTGTTTCAGCTGCTTCTGAATTGCTTCTAAATTAACTGATCCTGTGGCAACTTTGCTGTATGACAACAACGGCGTGACGGTTACATCAGTTGTCGGTAATACTCTTCCAACAACAGTCGTCGACGGCTTGCGAGCTTCATTATTGACCGGCGTCGCGGGTTTTGGAACGTCGCGCGTCGCGTCACGTGTCGCTGGTGTTGGCATGACGACAACGGGTGTTCTAGGAGCTGACAGTGTTGATTCCGTCACACCAGTGTTGTTTAAACTTGGCGTGTTCAAAGCTCTAGTAACAAGCTGTCTGGCTTTTTCTGCGCAATGCGGAAGACCTTTGATTGTTATCTGACGTTCGGTCGGAACGACGTTCGACGGCGGCTTGTCAATGGTGATTTGGCCACCTGATTCCTCCTATTACAAGAACAAAGACAGGTTATTCAAGCAAGTATAGTGTAGTAACCATGAAATAGCCGTATGATAGATGCGTTGCTTAACATAACAAAAGGAAATGCAATCTTGGCGTTCAAAAAGTTCAGAACGTTTGCTTTGTGCGGCATGTGTATAGATGAAGTAGTTAAAATAGTCCTGTCGCACCAAACGTTCACTCACCCAAGAAGCATTAGCACAAAATTATAACAGCAGAACAGATAATATCAGACGATATAAACAACTCACCGTGATCAAGTTGATCTTTTTCCCTCCTTTACCTATTACGCGACCGCAGTGACCATTTGGCACCACTAATTCAAACACAGCCATTCTAAAGAAAACAAGAAGGTGGCACCACTAATTCAAACACAGCCATTCTAAAGAAAACAAGAAGGTGGCACCACTAATTCAAACACAGCCATTCTAAGAAAAACAAGAAGGTGGCACCACTAATTCAAACACAGCCATTCTAAAGAAAACAAGAAGGTGGCACCACTAATTCAAACACAGCCATTCTAAAGAAAACAAGAAGGTGGCACCACTAATTCAAACACAGCCATTCTAAGAAAAACAAGAAGGTGGCACCACTAATTCAAACACAGCCATTCTAAAGAAAACAAGAAGGTGGCACCACTAATTCAAACACAGCCATTCTAAAGAAAACAAGAAGGCAAACGGCTTGAGGACATTATAGCTCTTCGCATTAAAAATAAAATGTTTTTAAAAAAAACAACGTAATTAATAAAAGCTATAGGTGGAAAATTCAAGTGAAATTTTGGGTGGAAAATCAAACAAAAGAATTGTCTCACTTCGATGTTCGTGATAGTTCCTTCCAATCAGATTCTCTGAATTCGTCGAATGAGCTGTTTCGCGAGACAGACGAATTTGAGTATGTTGAATTCGAGTCTGAAAAAAAACCCCACGTCATAGCAGATTTTTGTCATTTTAACACCGTGTCATTCGAACGAAACTACTTCAAATAGACACAAATACTGTTTATTTAGCCACACTCCTTAGTTGCATTGAAGCAAGCAATTTGACTGCTTTCAATTTAATTCAAGATAACTTGGTTTCATTGCTCTCACAAATTACTTTAGACTAAAAAGAGGTAACCCTTCCAATTCTATTCTACTTGACTTTTTAGTTTGATTAGAATGGAAAGCCCTTAGAAACCACCCACAAATATCCTTTGAAGGTACACTAATGCGCCACACATATCTTTGTCATTAATTTTCTATGGCCATCGATGTGGCCAACACATGAGATTGTTAACAAACGACTGATAAGAATTTCAAGACTTTTTGGCCAACTTGAAAAGTGAGTGGACAAAAACAATTTAAGCAACAAAAAGTGTTATTACCAGATCTGGAGTAAGAAGACTTGTGTTCCATGTTAGTTCGGTCCATTCTCCACTCATCATAAGATTCCAGCGGAGTAATGTTCTTCACATCTGTCCTAGGATCACAGTGAGTTGCCGTTAATGATGAGCTGGTTGTCAAAGCAACACTTGTCACTGCCACCGTACGTGACAATGTTGACCGGTTGTCGATCGCATTGGTAGAATTGGTTGCATGAGCGGAGTTGAAAGTAGTGGCTTGACGGTATGAAGTCAAAAATGATTCTGACCCCAGAGTTGCTAAATCGTCATTGACACGGTTATCAGAAATTATGGACTGCTTAGGCTGTTGATGTGTGTAGACGGTACACGGAACAGAACTCCGGTTATCGGATGATGTCGTCGTAGTGAGGGGTGTAGTTTCAGCATAAGTCTTCATAGGCATGTTGTCACTTGAGGAGGTCTTTTTCCCTTTTCTCTTGGTTTTTTGTGGAGTAGATGGCTCAATGGCCACTTGTTCAACATTATCAACGGAAGGCTTTTTGGCACGGTCAGATTTCTTTCTGCCTTTCCTTCTTGATGAACTTGTGGTACTTGTCATGTCAATATTCTTATTTGTTGACAGGCAGAATGCCTCATCACAAGGAAGGATAGTATCTGCTTTCTCATCAGAAATATTCTCCCGGTTCTCAGTAGGTAACATAGTCTCTAAAAACAACAGATGAATAAAATCTTTACATAGCATGCACTTTCAATAAAAAAAGAACAACGATAACTAAACAACTAGATAACTGCTCACCCTTACTCTCTTCTTCATCGTTTTCATCATCCTCTTCTTCCTCCTCCTCTTCCATCATGCCATTGATTTTGGTGGTTACAGTTTTCTCATTTTCTCGTTTCTTACGAATGTTCTTCTTGTCTCGTCGCTTGGCAGCTTTTTTCTTCTTTTTCTTCTCTTCGCGATTCTTTTCATCGTCTAATTCCTTCAAAACAGACAACAATAAGTCATGACACATAAACATGCAAGTAAAAGCACTGAGCAAAACTCAAACACAGGACACAAGGCTATCATTTTACCTGCACAAGGTTCTGGGCATTGCGAAGTGCAAGAAGCTCGCGTTTTTTTTTGGTCTAAATAAAAGGTACACATAATGGTTATTAGATGCAAATAGTTTTATGGAGGATTACATCTGATTTCCCTACCCTTTTGGAGGCTAGTACCTGATGCCTACTAGATACCACTAGTGAGGTGCGGTGAAACTTGTTTGTTAGCATAGTTGATTTAGCGATAAATTTTTGTGTACATTTGTAGCATTTACACTCACAAAGATAGCAAGCTCTCACCTCCTGTATAATAGCTAGACATTTGCTTCGCTTTTGTACAAGAACCTCCTTGTCTTTGTCGTCAACAGATGACATTAGGATCTTGTGACACAACTCATCTGATGGCAGATGATGGATGTATTTTATGAGCCAGGTCACTATCTAAACAAAACAAACAAACTCAAATTAATTAAAGTAAATAAATAATGAATGAATAATGAAAACAGAAATACCCTACCACAACATGACCATTTTTGAAGGCAGCCATTATTGGAGTATTACCACGACAGTCAGGTGTCTCTAAGTTAGCGCCATGCTCGGCTAACATTTGAGCAATTTCTAAATGGCCTTCCTTACAAGCAAGAAACTCTGGAGTACATCCCTTCTTCGTTCTACAATCATGACTGCCACCTTTCGATACCAGCAACTCCACCAATCTCTTATGACCTTTTTCAGCACATAACGTCAAGGGGTTTTCCCGACTATTCGGAAATTGGTTGTTCACACTAGCTCCATGGGCCAAAAGTAATTCCACAATGGCTACATGATTCTCACGGCAAGCTTGAAAGAGGGGAGTGATACCAGTTTTGGTACGGCAGTCACGATATGCTTGCTTCTGCAGCAGCAACTCGGCAACAGAAGCATGTCCTGTGAAAAATAAAAAATTTAGACAAGTTGTTATCTTGACATTCGTGTTTCTGACAAGCATCACAAAACACAGATGAATAACGGGAAATGAACAGGAAAAAAATCTTTAAATCTTTGTTGAATTTTGAATGTTGGCTATGGTATGTCCAAGAGGTTGAACTTTTGCTTCAATAAAATAATGAAGGTAGGCAGTGGTTAATCAACAGAGGAAGAAACCAACCACTACCAGTATGTTCACAGGGTTTGCTCGACCACGTCTTAACAAGAGAGAATTTCAACAAAATAGTAATGTTTGCTTTCATTATTTCTGAGTTGCTGATGTAGATCTTACTGAGTCAGCACTCTGAATTAGGAAAAAAAGACTGACAGCGAAACAATGCCGTCGTATTTGAAAATTGTAAAGAACCTACGCGTTAACGTCTCTTTACTAATTTCACAGCAAGCAAAAAGAAAAATCACAAGACCATCTGTATTGAAAACAAAACCGAAACTAACTTGAATAGAATATGAACTTATGAGAAAAAATAATCCATCTAAAAACAAAACCCAAACTGACTTTATAATACTTCATAATACACATTCTTGTGTAAAGGCTTTCTATTTGGCATTATGTGATCTTGAAAGATATTTGAAAGGAAAATATGTTTGTCTTAGTCACATTTTATATATAAATCGATGACACAAGGTTGCACTCTTTCTTGGTATGAAAGGAAGGTAACAGCTCGTTGTGTTAGTTACACAGACCCAGTTCGAAGGAAACTCCGAACCAGGCGGGATTTGAAACCACGACCTAGGAATTCTAGTCCTATCGCTCTACCAACTGAGCTACCGGTTCATGGTGTTCAATCCTCATTATTGATATGTAATTAATGTTGCAGAGAAATCCATCTCTGACGTGATGTTATTGTGATTCGTGTTGGAATCCACCAACTACTACAATCACGAGATAACTTGGAGCTTACGACGCAACGTAAAGAAATGTGTATATACCATGGAAAGAAAATTTTTGAGAATAAATGGAAGATGTCAGGGGAATTCCTAAAATCAACCATAAGTTAGATATAACTCGCCATTGTTTTGCTATTGTTTAAGTCCCGCCAGTTTCTCTTAGGTTTTCCTCTCATAAGATGAAATGACACATCAAATAAACTAATGTGATTGAGAAAATAGAAAGAATAAAAAAGAATAAGATAGAACGAAAGAAATGAAAGGACTTATTAAAGTATTGATTATACAATATTTGTATTAAAAAAAAAACACTGTCGCCAAAATTTTGCCGTCATAAATTTGATTTACAGCAGCTTCGCGATGGCAAAAGCTGAATGCCGTCGTAAATTCTGAGGGCTGCCGAGTTCGGAGGGCTGACGGTCAATAGTTTTGTTATAAAATTCCTGAAATTTTTCATTGTTGAAAATTGAGACCAATGTTATAACTAACCTTTCCAACAAGCCATGAATAATGGACTTTGACCATAGTTGTCGGGTAATTCGACATCTGCATTGTGGTTCAACAATATTTCAGCGACATTCCGATGTCCTTCTCTACATGAAAATTATTTAAATACATGGGCTAAAAAACAGGTATTGACTTAATCAACATGAACACTAATAGAATTCGAAGAAATACAAAGAATTCACAGATTTGCATTTTTGATAACGAAAAACAGAAATAGTTTGTATTGATATGAGAAAAAGCTGGATTAATACTTAGTTGAATGTTCCTTGGAAAGACATCGTTGCCCATAAGAAATTATGTTTTCATCCTCCACAAGATCATTAGCTTTGTTTAATAATAAGAAATTATCTGCATTTATGGATTCATGTTTTGTGACAGAGGGTTATCAAAAAAACGTTACGGTGGATTAATTTTTGCCATGCCAGATATTTAGGAAAACATTATGAAACTTTCACATTTTTGTCCTCATTATTACTATGGTTACATTATTACTATGGTTACATTATTACTATGGTTACATTATTACTATGGTGACATTAGCCAAAGAAACAAAATCATTATAACTATAACTGTGGCAGAGATTTACAAAAACAACAACAGCAACAAAAAGATAAATAATTAAACATTAAACAGGCTACTTCAAAAACTATCTAGTCTGATCATCAATGTAGTCTATATGTACCAGTATTGGCAAGGATACCTGTATCAATGAAGTAATGCTGCAAGTTTTTACTGACTCACACATGACAGTCTAACAATAGAGTTAAAGTGGCGCATGAGAATCAAATAGTCAAATTATCCTTTCATCTTTTTGTTTTACTTTACTTAGGACATATAATTTATCAGGGTGTCAACCAAATATTTCCAATTGGGCCATTGACCTTGTTTTTACAGATGTCTAACCTCTGCCATGGAAACTATCTGCTAGGACTAGGTGATCATCGTCTTCTTAGTGCAAAGACTACATCGAAACTGCTCATGGTTTTTAATGGATGAAAATTTTACTTTGCTGACACAAATGAGTGGAAAAACATCATTGGCAACATCAAAAACTACTGTTTTTTAAGGGCTGCTTTGATTTTTTTTTCTTTATCAGATTAAGTTTAGGAAGTCCCAGGTGGGAAAGTGCATTACTAGATCCAATTGGGCAGCTGCTTTTTACCAGTTCTGAAATGTCTGATTAACACCCTGTTTATATTCCAAGTTTTCCATCGCATTTTATTGGGCTATTTTTATTGCAATACAAATTAAAACTAAACGCAAACTGTTCACCAAACCTCCTGAAATATTGAACACGCCTTTGAAACAAGGCAAGTACAACATGAATTCTTAATTTCATTTGAAGTCATACCTGGTAGCCTCCATCAATGGTGTGCAGCCAGTTTTTGTTTGGTGATCAATATTAGACTTGTTTTCCAGTAAAAGTAAAACGACATCTGTATGTCCTACACATCAACATATATGCTTTGTGTAAAAAAGGAATACATCATTGCGTTTTACAATTCAGTTAAAAATCCCCACCTTTCCAACAGGCTAGAGTTAAAGGTGTGTCGTCGTTACTTCCTGATGGAGCATTCACTTGTGCATTTTGCTCAAGCAACAGAGCGGTGGTTTCATAATGTCCTTCCCTGCAACAAAAACATCACAATAACACATTACTGAATGCACATGAAAAATACCTCATTTACCTGCTTTTCCAAAATTAGAAATTCGTGTTACTTATTGGAACTTAGACACAAATATGTAAAAACATTACAATTGTTTTTCTCCAATAAGCATTTTGTAAAATGCATATTAGGGAAAAAACAAACATGGCTTTTAGTTACCTCAAATGAATAATGGGTTTGATTTCCAATTATTTGGGGAAATACAGATCTTAGATTATCAGAATAATACCTAGCGGCCAACATCAATGGCGTACACCCTGCCTTGTTGCGATGCTCAATATCAGACCCATAATTCAGCAACAACTGCACAACCTCCCAATGTCCTAAGACAAATAATCATGATCAAAACCAAAACATTCACCACACAATTCATTGAGGCCACATCATAATCAAAATATTTGAACTTTACCGTTTCTTTTACAGAAACAGTGAAAGACAACGTTATACCTTTCCAGCAAGCAAGAGTAAGTGGGATATTATTTTCACTACCAGAGGGTACATTTACTTCAGCATTGTTTTTCAACAAAAGCTCCGCTACGTTGATATGTCCTTCCCTATAATAGGTGGGGTTCTGGTTAGATTTTCAGGCAATCTTGCAGCACATATTTTTTGACAGGCTATTTTGACAAACTATTTCGTATGCTCCTCTTGCAGTGTGCAATAGCAAATTCCATTCTATTAACAATTAAAATTAACAGAAATTCTACCTTGCTGCAAGCATCAATGGTGTACAACCATCTTTGGTTCGGTGCTCAATACATGAATTAAATTCAAGCAACAATTTCACCACGTCATGGTGGCCTTTCCAACAAGCACTTGTTAAAGGAATATCGTTGTTACTTCCACTGGGCACATTGACTTGAGCATTGAATTCCAAAAGTTTACGGGCAACTTTTGTGTGTCCTCCGAGGGCTGCAAACATTAAAGGGGAAAAACCCTCCTTTGTGCGGTGTTCTATGTTGGCTTTTCTGCTCAGTAGCAAGACAACAACATCGTGATGTCCTTTCCAGCAGGCAAACGTCAAAGGGCTGTCTTTGTTGCTGTCCGATTCAACATTTATTTCTGAATTAGCATCAAGCAACTTCTCGGCAACATCTCGGTGACCAGCCAAACAAGCAAACATTAACGCTGTACAGCCGTCTTTTGTGCGATGTTCAACATCAGCCTTCTTGTACAACAACGCATCCACAATATTTGCATTTCCAAGGGTGCACGCCCATGTTAACGCACTATCAAGTGTGCTTTCTGTAGGTGCATCAATTTTTGAACCATTCTCAAGCAAGTAATTCGCAACAGAGACATGGCCTTGGCTGCAAGCTTCCAGTAATGGGGTATTTCCAGCTTTATTTCGATGATTCACATGAGCTCCACTCTGTAATAACAACTGCACAATATCCAGTTTACCTTGCCTGCAGGCCAAGCTAAGCATTTCATCAAGGCTGACATCAGGTTCAGTAGCTGAGGGCATTAAATTCTCACATTCACTTAATGGACTGTCCTCTGAATCGCTGCTGTGAGCACTGCTTTCTGGAGTGTTTACATGCTCCCCATGCTCGTCACCCATGATCAAGTTTTACAAAATTTGTAACAGCTTTAATGGCTAAAAGAAATAGCATAATAATATATATGACAAACCGCTATCACCAACAAAGTTAAGTAAATCAGAGTAGGTAGCTGGTAGGCTTTGGTCCTTGGAAAATTCATTTGAAAGTTATATTAACATTAATTAACAGGGTTTTTCTAGTATTTGTCTAGTATTATTCCTATAAATTGTATTCATGATGTAAATATGGTAATCAAGTAGGCTCTATATTGGCATCAAATAAATACACAACAAACTGCACTGAATATTTAACCTAAATGATTGAAAAAGCTTCAGTCATTTTGTTAATAATACAGAAATGTTCTTTTAGTCACTTTATGTAGTGACACCAAGGTTGCTATAGGAAACATTTTGGATATCATACACGATTGCACATGAAACTAACTACGTTTAGACTTATAAGGCCATAGTTATTTAATACTTCGTTCAGCGTAACAGACTTAAGAATAATAGCGATGCGGAATGCGGGCATTATTCATTATGCATTATTTTGCAAACGAAATAATGACATACAATGCGCATTTTTTAACGATGTGCTATAAGGCGGATTTTAGAACAGACCTTTTCATAAATGTTATGAAGTATTACACAATATTAACGAGCCATTCTCTATTTATTTTCGTTAAATACATCAGGTATGTTTGTTTCTTTTTTTCACTTCACGATATACTAACATTTGTCCAGACAATCAAGTAAAAGAAAGTCAGGTCGCAACATGTATCCTAGCAATGTTTATGTTCAAGATGATTATATTATTCTAAAATTTCAGTCACCACTTATGTTGATGACTGATAGCATATTGATTGTCGTCGCTAATTCTGATGTATATTTCGTTTTAAAGGAGAACATAAAAATAGAAGTATAAAAGATACATCAACTTGAGCAACGAAGAAAAGCACTACGGAGATAAGGAGACATATATGCACTAAAACATAAAAAAACATCTTTTACAAAGCTTCGTTAAAATGAAAATATGCAAAGAAATAACTATTTCGTAAATCTCTCCACCATTGTTCCGATGAATTTGATTTGAAGATCTATTTACAATTCCGTTTGCAACGACAGAGGAAAGATTTACGAAACCAGGGCATAAAACTCTGAGGAGTCATAATTAAATAGAAATATATATTAAAACATTATCAATGGCGAGGTTCCTTTCACATAAGTATCGTAATGTGCATGACGAGGTTCCTCTATAATGTTTTTGTTTTAAGTTGTAAAAATAATGTATTTTAATGGGCATTATTTGTCCAAAAAATCATAATGCGGGCAGGTTACGCTGAACGAAGTATTAAATAACTATGGCCTAATAATTATTTATGGGTTGGTCATGCAATCAACAAAGTTTTGAAACTTTTACAGGTTGTGTTTACACCAACCAAATTTCCATGAAAATACAATATTGTATGTGGAAACAATTTTGTATGACACCTTTAGGAAATTCCGAATTAGTATCTCAGAACTGAAAAAGGTTTTTTATACACAGATCAGGAAAGTATATGAGAAGCAGAATTTTTTTTATTTTCTATGATTTTCATGTCATGAGCATGACATACTTCATTTATCCTAGAGGAACACCTTTTTATGTATAAAAGGTATTCCAAATGAAAAAAATTGCTAAAAAAAACAACTTAGTTAAATCGCCATTACAGCTTTCATTTTAAAAGTCATGACTTCACAGAGCCAATTTCATTGGCAGAAATATCAGACGTAGGCAGCACACTATGGCATGTTTTGTTCTAAAGATGTGAGAAACAGTAAAAAAAACATAAACACAAAGATATTATCATTCATCAACATAATAATCTTAAACATCAAGAAACAGCAAAATGTAAAATAAGTTTGTCAGCAACAATGATTCAAGAAAAATAAAAAACACTCATACTGAAGTTTTCATTTTTTATAAATCTAAAATATACACATTTGTTCAAAAACTCACTTACGCACATATACCTGCTATATTATATTTCCTCTAATAAACGCGTTTGTAATGAACGCCGCCCTCTAATAAACGTCGCCTTAGCCTGTTTTCTTATAAACCCCGCTTTCAAGATGCGGCATTTATAAGAAAACAGGCTAAACAAGAATTAGTTTAATAGTTTAATAGTTTTATTTGTTTTCTTTCAACAAATTCTTCCACGTTTGCATGAATATTTGATGTGTAATTAATTGCTATAAAATTTTTCATCTCATAGAAGAAAACAGCGACAGTAATATTGCTCTTCTTCAACATTTTTGTGAATATAATGTATCGTGTAAAACATTTTCACAAAACCTTTTGTAACCTTTTTTAGGATAAGGAAACATTGTTGGGGAAAAGTGACTAAAATTTCCTTAGGTGACTAAAACTTTCCCTGACAAAAATTTTCACCAACTAAATTTTTTTCCGACTTTTTTTTCCCTGATAAGGTATATATACTATAAATATTATTGACCTGACAAATAGAATAAAATATCAAAATGTAGTTTTTTAGTTTGCTTATTTATATACTTATATTGAAACATCATAAAGGAGTAGATTGTCTGAGACACTTAAATATGTACAAATCTTATGCAGGTCATTATGGCTTGTACTCAGTGATTCTTCACATTGTGCTGTTCAACATCCCTTTTCTATTTCTGACATACACACTTTTTTATAAGAACAATTTTATAAGAGCACGAGCCTCAGATTTGGCCAAAGAATAATCTGAGGCTCAGAGCCTGAATCTTCTTGTCAAATAAGAACAATTCAGGATGTGATTTCTCTTACAATTTTTTCTCAACCTGACAAAATAATTTAGAAGTATATTATTTTTGGCCAGCTTTAAAACTTGGGCACTCACACAGTGCCGTGCCCGGAGTTCATTTGGGCATACCATTTGGTTGCAGCAGTGACAGAAAATTTCAATTTTATAGCCTCTTATTGCCGTAGCCATGCATTCCCCAATCTATTTCATGGTCGTTTCAGCTCCATATAATCCTATTTACATAGTTGAATCTTCAATAGCGCTACACAAAGTGAGTTGGTAGGGTATTTTTCTGAGCAAAATTATAAATAAATAGAAGCACATAAAATGGTTTAGAATGTATTTTGCAAAGCCGCCAATTTGTAGGGGAAGGACAAGGGGAGTAAAGAATTGTTCAAAGACATTTATTCATTACAAAATAGCGGAAAAAGAGAAAGGTAAAAATATTTAGTTTTTATGTTCCGAATTCATCAATAGCGGGAGTTCAATAAAGTTTATAAGGCATTATTTGAAGTTTAATTTCTCTTTGCATGGGAATTGAACAAAACTATTGAAGTGAACTCTTGCGTCATACAAAAAATAATTTTTTTGCATATAAAGTGAAAATATATCGCATTTGCTGATAAAATAGACATCGTGTAGCGAGTTATGAATTTCCTTCATGCAACATTGAATAAAATGGGAGATATGAAGCAGAAAAACAATTATCAAATTTGCTGCTTGATATTTTAAAAGAGCTAGTCAGGTTTTGGGCGGATTAGTTTGGGCACCTGTACTGCTCAAACGGTATCGAAATAGGTCTGGGTACGGCACTGTCACATTGGGTTAGTACGTAGTGGCTACCATTTTTATATAACCACACCGCATTACATATTAATTTGAATCGTTAAGATGGAAACAAGAACAAACTTGCAGTGTTTATAAAAAATGAGTACTGGAAATTCAATAAATATATAAGAACAAAAAAAGGCTGAAATCTGAAAATGTGTTCTTAAAGCCAAGAACAAAATAAGAACAATTCAGGCCGATAAAGGCTAAAAAATAAGAAGAACCAGTCAGCCTCAGGTCAGGTCAGGTTCTTTTTTCATTCTACATATCATTCTACATATCATACATATCATTCTACATATCACAGTTGTCTACTGTTATTATAGATTTGCAAAATAAAAATTGTTTTTAAACTTTACATTAGTTAGAATTTTTAGTTTCAACATTTATACCAGTATTTTGTATATATGTATATACCTACTGAAGAAGTGTAAAAACCTGTATAAATATTAATTAATAAAATAAACAAATAAATAGATTACTGGTTCTTATAAAAAAAAAGCGTGTAGCATTTTTTTATGATTCGATTGGTTATGGATGTACCAGACAAGTTTGCTCTGAAATTCAGAGCTAGGGACAAGAAAGATGTCAAGCTTCATTAAGGTTCAACTAAATTGTGCAACTAAACCCCTTAAAGGATATATTTACCCCCTCTCAAATGTTTTTGTTTTTGGGGAACATTTCTGTGCAAATGGCAGGTTTTTTTGATTCTGGCAATTCTTCACTTTTTTATTGACTTTTCTTCCTTAATATAATTAATAAAATGAAAACTGTTGTATTCTATTTACATTGTTACCAAGTTCATCCGTATACTTTTGCTTCTTATAAGATGAATTGCTCATATCAGTTAGGACCACTCAACCAAAACTTGCGATAAAAAGCATTTCATATTACTTTATGACAGCCACATGACGGAGTGCACTCACAATGTTTTCTTCTGGTTTGAGAATACAAGATTGAGAAATGTATTGTGAAATCGTGAACGAAGTAATTATCAATCTGATTTAATTTGTAACTAAGGACTCTTTACTTTGTACATTCACGTTGATATAAATAAATTGTCCAGAACAAATTGTTTGTGTTTTTTCTATGAAGCCAGAGAATATGTGAATAGAATTCGTCGAGATACAGACAAAGATACAGACGAAGTTCATCGTAGTATTAAAGGCACAAAAGATCGGGAACACAAAAATTCTTGCGACTTTCGCAACATTTTGCTTTTTTAGGATTCACGACTTTATATGCTGGCGATTTTTAAATATTTTCACAAAAAACATTTCAAAGATTTGCAGCCATTTCTTTGAAGGGTGAAGGGTGCTCGTGACTTTTTGTGTTATTTTCGTATTCAGATTGAATAACTTCGTTTCCAGATCCCCAAAATAAGTAGACAGTGGCGTAACTTGTACCACCCTCGGATTTATTTGCCCTTCTTTTTTTACCAAGCAATTTTCCAAGTGATATACTACCAAACATTTCTAGAACACTAAGTTTAAGCTAAGGGGAGAACTGAGCATATAATTACGAAATATATATGTTCTGGTGAAGCATGTAATAATCATTCATTCGTTTGAATTATTCATTCCGAATGCTTCCCGAAAACTTATTATTGCAATGTTTGGTATTGTTATGTTAATGATTTTAATAATCGTTTTGTCGATACGCTACACAATAGCGCAAATTTAATTTACAACCATTATTGAAACTTATGCTAATGTATCGCTAGAAAAGCTGTACTCCTCCAAACATGTAGAAATTGTTCGCTTTCTTCTTTCTTCATTTTCTGAAGAACTAAGCCGAAAGGGAAAATTTGACACGGTAAAAAGTTTTGTTTTTGCATGAAGTTTCACCACCCCCAAAATAAAAAAAACTTACTGTGCTATGCTAGATCCTCATCATTCAATCAGATGTATTCAAATGGGAGAGTAAAATAAAATTATCGAGTCATTTCTTTATAATAAATCACGAATTACTTTAGCCACAAATTCTGGTCGAATATTATATGTATATTTATTATACATATGTATATATGGATAATATTTATCTTAAGACACTCTTATCCCCAAATGGAACAATCTGTAAAGTGTTACAAATGCTTTTCTGTCACTAATCGCATTAGGAAGGCCTTTAAAAAGATTTATAATATATTATACATTCTCATATTTTCTAATATTTTTAATTTTTGCATATTTATCATTTAGAAAAAATTAAATTTGCACTCACTCTCGAAAATGAAGGATACTTACCACATGTCAAAGTGCATATAATGCAATTATGTGCAAAAAAGATAAATACCATTAAACATAATCAGCAGGCAAATAAAATAATTATGATGCATCCCAATCCAAAAAAATGTGGGTTTTTATTAAAGCATAATCAAACACACTTGCATCAACACATGAAAACCTTTCATAAACGTCAATACCCAATATCAATTCTTTTATCCCCTTACACCTCTGTCTCTGTTTTTGTGTGAGTGGAGTTGTGGTGGGGGCAAACCAAAGTCAGATTTTAAAAGGAAATATGGGCTGATCATAACATAAAAGATCTAGGTAAACGTAAATTTATTTGAAATTGATAAAAACGTTGATAGTGGATCCAATCACAGAATTAATAACTAACCTCGCTTGTGGCAAATGCTATAATTAACATTCTCATTTTACAACGGATCGTCCGCCATTTTGTTTCTGTATCCTCATGTACAGTAACACGCATGCGTTTTTCAGGGGAGGTCGTTGGAGCACCTGGTATTCCATCCCCCCTTGGTCCAATTATACTCCATTAAGTTGCCATAACCATCCTCATCGAGGCACAAGTCACGCGTTTGTCCTTAAAAAAAAATAAATTTAAGACGTTTATTTGTCACTATTAAAGCAACTTTATTTTTACAGATCTTTTGAAATGGTAAAAGAAGATCTTGAGTTCTTTTCTGCATTTTGCAAAATATTGTTCCGTAGGGCTGGGCCACAATGGACGATGGAGAAGGTCGTTACTTTAAGGCGTTTTTGAGGGATTCTATAATAATTTCTTGAATATCTAGTATCATATATATTTTGGATTGTGGAATATTTTTCAACAGTGACAAACTTCAGTCTATCATTTTCGTTTCTCCACGTTTATCATAGAATAGGCAATGATCGAAAGTATTTGGTACGTTGCTCTAGAAAGTCTACCGAGCAAAAAGAGAATGTAAAACTTCTAGGCGTTATGTTTGATCAGAACCTCACTTGGAATGAGCAGGCCAATAGTATCATCAAATAAACTTCTGGAACCTTACGTGCACTTCGAAAATTCGGTCTGTCATGTCAGAAAGTCTCTAGCAGAAGCTTTGATTCTATCGAAATTGAGCTACGGCAACTCTGTTTTTGCACAAATGCCAAAGTATCTCCTTCATCGACTGCAAAAGGTACAAAACATCACCGCAAGTTACGTGCTTTCAAGATATGCCAGCCTTGAAGATGTGATAAAATTGAAATGGCTTCCTGTAAATTGAACTGATTCATTGGAATACGAAATATTGGAATTAGTCCATAAATCAAAATTTGATCCGAAATATCCTTCATACCTGAAGGTTGAATTCCATGAGTCGAGAAGAAATCTTCGGTCATCCTCTCAACAGGCAAGTGTTGAATCTGGTGAAGTAAAAACATTTCAAGAACAAACAAAAGCATTCTATTTATTTATTTAAAACGAATATTTACACAGGATAACCAATCAAAAATTTGTTATATACAATATATACAAAATTTCTGTTTTTCATTGGGTCCTGAAGGTCGACAAATTACCTGAAAAGATCCGCAAAATTCAAAATCATAATATATTTTCTAAAGAATCAAAAAATTTTTACTTAGATACGGCCTTAGCTGAGGTCATCGGATCATGATCATGCTAAGTCCATCTAATTCGTATATATTCTATGTTTATGTGTGTGTGTATGTGTGTCTATTCGCTTTTGTTTTTCCTCAATTCTGCTATTTTCACCATGGACCACTGCTCCTTTTTTCGTTTCGACTTTACTCCTCTCAATTTTTCACCCTATTTCCAACACTTCTCTCCAATCGTGACCACACCCAATGGGTTTTTGTTTATTTGTATATACATTAATATTTATATTTTCATTTAATATTTAATTTATAGAGAGAAGAACCATATTTTATTGTATGGAACCCAATTTAATGATTAAAAAAAAAAAATTGGTTACGGAAAATTATTTTGGGTAAGCTCAAGTTCACTTTTAAACATGAAGGCTTGGTATGTGCTTAATTTGTAGATACTAAGAATCCCAAGAATAATAAATAAAGGTTTGGAGTGTGTAGCTTAATCAATCTACAACGAAAATGATCGCATGCGTGTTTTTGTTTACAGTAAAGTTTCTTAAGCTTTGTTTGGTTAGTACTTGCCCAACTAGTTGCTATAGGTTAGGTTACTATGTATAAATGAGAACTATAGTTTTAAGGGTTTTAAGTTAACATATGGTTTTGTCGTATCAAACGCCTTCGAGAGATCGGTAAAGACTCCTAGTGTGTATAGATTATTATCAAAGCATCACTGAGATCGTTCACTAGGTTGAATATTGCATGGTCGGTAGAATGCCCTTTCTGAAACCCAAATTGTTTCTGGTACAACATAGTGTTGTCAACATGATGTTTTTAGAGTCTATTGTACATTATGCGCTCCAGGATTTTTGGAAAGCAAGGAAGTATGGATATCGGTCTATAATTCGAGATATTAGGCTCTTCTCCTGCTTCGAAGCTAGGATTGACTTTTGCAATCTTCATGCTATTTGGGAATTTCCCTGTCTCGAGAGAAAGTCTAAAAATATGCAATATAGGAATTTTGGTGATATTAAAGGTATGTTGAATAACATGCTGATCTCATCATTTCCTGGCCTTTTAAAAGCGTCAAGTAGTTCAGTTTCTGTCAAGTTGGACTCTTTCATGATGTTATCAAACTCTTCGAGGAAGAACATCGGTGACTTATTGCAAGCAGGGATTTTTTCTAAATCAGCTAAATCAACTCCTACTCTTGCATAAAAATCATTAAAAGCACTTGCAATTTCCTTTTTATCATATACAAGTTTTTTATTAGTTTCAATAAATTTCGGTAAGCTAACAGGATTACCTGTTGTCCAAATCAAATCAGTGATAGCTCGAAGAGAATCAGTGAGATAAAAGATGCTGCATAGTTTGAAGACTTCAGAGGATGCATCTCACAATTGCATTTCAATAAATTGCAACACGTCTTAAGGCGAATGAGCGTACTGATTTTTGATTGGCCAACGCAATCTAATTCGTCTGGTATATAGTTCAAATCGTTTGAACTGCTTAGCAAATAAAAAAGTTGTGCACTCAGTCGCGCGACCAAACCAAATGAACTGAAAACCAGCCTCCACAAAAAATACAACCATTTGATTATAAATAAAAGATAAAACTGTTTTAAAAAATTGAAAATTCTGGCGACTGCTAAACGCAGCAGCTTCTAATTGTTCTCTGTGCATTGAGAAAAATTTGAGAACTTTGGAAATTTGATCCAAATTTGAACCAAATGGAAAAGTCGAATAAATGTGATGTTGAAAAAAGCTGAAAAAGATGGCAGAATCTTTTAGAAGATATTCGTGTCTTTTACGATAAAAAGTTATTTTTAATTTTCCGTTGTTTTCTAATAATTTTAATGTTTTCGTATAAATTCAATTAAATATTTCCGGTTAAAGTATTTTTCGATGAAAGCTAAATAATAAATTGAATTTCCTACTGGTGTATACCATGCTTTACTGTTAGTGATAACATCCGGACGTAAAAGTACCACCGTGCACCTGTAGAAATAATGAGAAATTTTCGTAGCAATATATCGATTGAGTTTGATGGCGAATCCCCCGGTTTTGGCAACCTTGTATTATTTTACCATATCATTTTCAGACGGACGTTTTTTTTAGTATAGATTTAAGGAAATTAAAATAGTAATAATAAAAAAATACTTTTCTTTTTAAAAAGAACTGTATACCTGGCTCTGAGCCTATTGTTCCTTATTTTTTCCAAAAAGTTTCACCCTCATAATTCCTAAACGAGTTCCTTGTATTTTCAGCTGCTCTTCCTTCCTCACGTAAACACGTGTATTTGAATCCTGCTGTTTTGCACACACTTGTCATACGTACAAGTATCTTTAGTTTTTGTTCTTGGTAGTCTACGTTTCTTTCTTATTTTAAAACAGAAAATTTTTATTGTTTCTTAATTTCTTGTTCTTGTATTTCAGCCTCAAGTTCCTTATAAAGGTGTTCCTTATAAAGGTGTTCCTTATAAAGGTGTTCCTTATAAAGGTGTTCCTTATATAATAAAACAACGTGTAGCAGTTCTCATATTAAACGTTGCAGTAGTTGAATTCATGTTTTACGATTAAGTTGGTAATACATAATGGTAGATGGATGTGTTTCGTTGGTGTTTACAAATTTTACAACCTTCTTGGTTCAAACTGTTTCAAAAAGGTAAGGAGAGTTTTTAACTGCATAAGCGAGTCTCGCGAACCTGTGTAACCTCTAGGAAATAAGTAATAAGTAATTCTCCGAGTACCTACCTACTAGGGAATAAGTACTCCCTAAGGAAATACGCCAGTATCTCGGTCCACCCCGTTTGACGGCCATCAAATCTTATCTCATTTGACGCGTTAAATGCTTCACTTAAAATCAATTTGGGATAATTTTTATCAAATTATCAATGAACACGGGGCTGGACAGAACAATTTAGAGTAAAAGTACCAGGACACTTTTTCAACTTGCAAAAATAAGCCAGAATCTGCTGACTAGGTTCGGTTTAATATGTCTGTCAAACTTTGTAAGCAACATTGCAGATTTTAGTTAACAACAGAACTGGAAAATTAGCCATAGTCAGTTCAATTCGAATCGATTAACAAAGTATACACAACCCAACCTTTTCCTTTATAAATAAACATTTTAGACAAACAAATAAATTAATAAAAAATAGAGTGATGTGTTGTGCAACCTCGTACTTAGTACTCGTACTTCTTGCTTTTTTAATATCTTCGCCACCTTGTTATATAAAAAAGAAATACTGGATAAGAGGTTGGTTGGGCAAACAAAAGTAAGGAACAAGCAAAACAAAATATATTTTTTTCAACTTCAAGTTTAGAGAAGCCATCTTATTTTCACCACTGACAATACTAAAAATTTTGTTTTGTTGCATTTGAAGAAAGTGAAAGGCAAAGTTCAGAATGTTGAGTATAATCACCCTCTTACTAATCTTGACGAAGCTTCGTTGCCATTGCTACCAGTTGGTGGATTATACCAGCGCTTACGAGAAAAATGTACTGGTACTCGTATCGGTTTTAAGATGTGAAGAAAAATGCAGTTTAGAGAACCTGGAGTGGTCATACTTTCTAAGCGAAGCACTTCCATCGAATTACGGTATGTTTATGGTAGAAGTTACTGATGAACGACAGCTACTTGAACTCGTGTTGGATGTTTTATTGTCGCCAGTTCATATCAAGTCAATCATTTCAATGCTGCCGTACGATTTGTCCCGACTTGTCGCCTATTTGGTGTCGCCATGGAATATTACATACTACTGCATAAACGAGGAGCCGATTTACCCTTCTGTATTGCTAGAAAATCCAAACCATGTGTTCCATTTTGAACTGGGGGCCGAATATTACATCCATCTGAACTCTGTGCACCAATATTCAATGGTTGTATTTCATTTGTTTCGCGATGTCGTTCCAGCTATGTCTTCTAGTTTCAACAACACCCTCCTGCGTCTGATGCAAAAGAAGCAAATGTTATGCTATGAAGAAATGTGGATAAATATAAACAACCGAGAACATGTGCGAAAAGCTTCATTGTCATTGAAGACCAACAATATATTTCATGTAATCGTTGAACACGAACCGAATCTGTGGCGAATACTTAACTCCATGCAGGGATACCAACCTCACTCAAGGTTGGTGATAGTCGAAGAACTAGGAGAGTGGAAACAGCTAACGTTTTCAAGGAATTGGCATTGTAAAAATTCAAACGCCACAACAAAATGTGAAACAACGTCCTCAGATTTGCTATGGCTAAATTCAACTGTAATCAGGAATTTCATTCTCTGCAGCGAGAATCCGAGGAATACAAGTATTTCGGATTGCGTCATGCCCCCACATATTCCCCACAATATATCACGTGGTTGTCAAGTACCTAACTGTAGTGCAGGCACGCACCTCATGTATGGTTACACGAACGTGAACAAGGTTAAATTACAAAGAGATTTTGGATGGTTTTGTCATCGTTGTCAAGGCGACAGCATAAAAGTTGGCTATGGCAACACATCGTGCATACCCTGCGATGCGATGTGTAAAGATTGTAAGTACAAAGCAAATAAACGTAAGACCAAATGTCGTGACCCGTTTCAGAATTCCTTCATCAAACTGAAGTCTACGTATGGTGCGATTGTCGTGACTCTTTCGGTTTTGAAATTTACAGTCGCCTTTTTCTCGTTTGTGGCATTTTATAAAAATCGCGATACGATTGTTGTTCGTTCATCCGATAAAAATACAGCGTTTTTGCATTTGGTCGTTATTGGAATTTCAGCCATCACTACACCGTGTCTGTTTATTGGAAAACCTACCGACGTCGTATGTATTACCCGACCAGTAGCAGCTGGCTCAATACTTACATTTATAACATCGATTTTGCTCGCTAAGACACAAAAATTTCTGCACATTTTTCAATCAAAAATAAAAATGAGCAAGTCTGAAGTAGTTCTGACAAAATCACTTAACTGCATAATCGTCTTTACTGCTTTAGCTGTATCAACCATTATATTGATTCTGACAAACATCCAAGAACACCCGACGATGCATGTGTCTTGGGATACGTCCAACAACCTGCGCGAGTACACATGCACGACGAATTGGCATATACAGGTGCAACTGGCCTATGTTTTTCTGCTACTGGTGTTCAGCGGAGTACAAGGTGTGCGCACGCGCAGCTTACCATCGTATTACAAGGACACCAATTTTCTTGTCCTTCTTTCATTCATTAGCTCGATAGGCATCGGTTGCTACGCTCTGTTGTATTACAGTTCCACCGATCATTTGACGAAAGATTATTTGATCTACCTGAACGTCATTTTCCTTACAAGCATCAACTACTTGTTCATGTATGGCTACAAAACATACATCTTGATCTTTCGACCGGAACAAAACAGTAAATCCCTGCATAGTGAACAACTGTTTATGAAGAACATGAAATACGCTCGGATACAACGAAACGAGTTGAATTGACGCTTACAACAAGAACTTTTTGGGGACAAGGTTCATAAAACTAAAGTTTTGCAATTTCGTCAGGTGATTTTGTTCTCAACAAATACCTCTTTATTTTTTCTCGACTATGTAGGAAAGGTATTGGAAACTTGATCGTGATATAAGGACTAAAGCGCTGAGGCAGAGGTTTCCCCAATTAAATTTAAACCCAACGTTTTTATGGTAGCTAAACATGGTATTAAACGATGAGTCATTAACTACCTCGCACCTTGTAATCTTTCAGACATATGTTCTATTTATACGCTGATATGTAGAGGAGTTTTCATGTCTAACCTCGTTTTCATGTAATTCATTGGTTCACTGATTTCATTGAGCCTGGCTCACACCTGGCGATTACGACGATTAAAAATAAATTAATCGTCGCACTTACCAATCGCCCCAGGTGTGAACCAGGCTCAAGTATTTCATTAGCAATTAGTAATCAATCAGTAATTTTTCATATTTCATCGTCGTAATCGCCAGGCGTTTACAACGATTTTGGCGATTACAAAAGTGTCCACATTAGACGATCACACTGAATTTCAATCGTTGTAATCGCCAGGTCTGAACCAGGCTTTACTTTCTAACATAATAGTAGTCTCTGTTATTCATAACGAGAATAGTTAGAATATGAATTCCAAAAGTGAGGCTAAACACGATGGACCAGCCACGATGTGGCGTTGTGTGCAAACAGAATTTCAGGAAAGGTAAACTATCTTGCACAAACCAGCCAAATGTCAAAAACTATTTAGCGAGAAGAGAATCAAATTTTTGTGATCTTAGCATTTCGAATTCAAAATGGATTAAACGTTTAACCTAAGTTGCTTACGATTGGAGAAAATGAAAATAAAAAGTGGTGAGGACGCTTAAGTGAATAATTGCTGATGTGTCTTAATAACCTTTATATCAGTAAAAAATCTTGAGAAAGTTGAATATTTTGGAAATATAAAGAAGTCATCTCATGTGTTGTGCTTATTTAAACGTAACGCCTTCACCAAACAATCGGTAAGAGGGCGTTACGTCTGACTGTTGCACTCGTTGTCTATCAAACAATCCCCCCCCCGATGCGATATTTCTGCCATTTAAGGCGAAAATACAGACTCTTTCGCCAATAAAATAAAATGGCTGACGAAATTTCAAGAGCTCGTGACACACAGTGAACATTGATGATGACAATAAACAATATTGGTCTTGTTTTTCCAAACATTATTATAAGGCTTTTCACCGAAACGTTTGATGGTCTTAAATTGTTTCATCGGAGCTATTAATCAAGCGTTAAAAGGGGTATGCCAACTCGGCAGTTAAATAAAGGAATTTTAAGTCAGTTCTTTTGAGAGTTCTTTAAAAACACTTACATATAAATTTTTACGATTAAAAACGTAACAGATTGGATAGTATGTAATCATTTAAGCCGAAACTGAAATACGCCTTTTTTATAAGCATAATTAGGCTGTTAATTGCCAAAAATTTAAGCATAAACTAATCATACCTTTGATCCTGAAAAAATTGTGTAAGCAACACAATGGTCAAAAAATAAATTTTATCTCATTTCATTTTTCTTTATTGCTGCTATTTACCATAAAAACCCTACATCTTGCCATGCCAATTCCACTATCTCAATTACTAGCCATGCCATGGTTTTTGCATGACAGAAGAAGCCACTGATATATGCATTTCCTCATCAAGGCTTTTTATTTTATTTATGTCTTCGTCAGAAAGTTCGAAATCATATAGCTGAGAGTTTTCTTTGATTCGTTCAGGATTTGAAGACTTTGGGATGGTGATAACACCTTTTTGGAGAGCCCAACGTAAAAGAATTTGGGCTTTACTTTTCTTATGCTTTTCACTAAGTTCGTCGATGAAACAGGTATTTCAGCAAAATCAAGAGAAGTTAAAAACACTTCACTTCATTGAAATTAGTAAAATGACGTAATTTAGTGAATGAAACTGTTGGTTTTTTTTAGCTGGCTTATCAGATGGATTGACAACGAACGTTATTTTCACTTATGAAACACAGTATTTGACATAACAGGAAAAGCCACATAAGTAGGATGTTTTTAAGAATCACTTCTTGACTTCATACTACCACATCGCCCTTAAAAATGCTACATATCCTTCCTTTAAAGATAATACTTACACTTCTCTTAAACATACTATTTATCCTTCTCTTTCAGGTTATCATTAATCACTAACAATGAACCAATTGAATATAAGTGAAAAACTTTAAAAAGTTGAAAATATTCGATACGAAAGCACAGTGACCAAAATCAAATCAAAGTTTTATGATGTGTAGGGGAAAAAAAAGAGTTATTTCACAAATGAATTGTAATGTATTATAAATTGACTGAAAAACAAAACAGATAAAACAAAATGTCTGATATGAAAAAATATACTATAGAAACATACACGACACTCCAGGACTATAAAAATTGATAGAACGAAAGAACCTAGAATACGAAAAAAAAAATGTTTTACATTCTGTGAAGGCTCACTTTATATCAAGCAACAGGCCACATTTGCATTTCGTATTTTTAAAAAACATTCCATATTATGAAACTTGAAAGCGTCATTACATATAACATTAATATCAATCTTTATGCAAGTGGCTATGCTTTAATGCAACTTAAAACAACTTACTATAACATCAATATTGACCTTTGAATATGTAGGTAAGAGCGATTTTAATAGGCTAACCATTTCCGACTTTTTGTGTGGACAACATCTTCAAAAATGAAAACGAAAATATCTATTTGTGAAAAGATCACCTGACAATACAACCACATCAGCCATTCCATGGTTCTTGCATGACATTAGAAGCCACTGATATATGCATTTCCTCATCAAGGCTTTTTATTTTATTCATGTCTTCGTCAGAAAGTTCGAAATCATATAGCTGAGAGTTTTCTTTGATTCGTTCAGGATTTGAAGACTTTGGGATGGTGATAACACCTTTTTGGAGAGCCCAACGTAAAAGAATTTGGGCTTTACTTTTCTTATGCTTTTCACTAAGTTCGTCGATGAGAGGATACAATCCATCTTTAAAGACACGGCCACGTGCTAAAGGACAATATCCCATAACAGCTATGTTTTTCTGCAAACAATATTCCAAAGCTTCATTCTAAAACAGCACAAGATGATGGATCATTATGATGGTGAAAAATCACTTAGATGTCTTAGCACGTCCTGCAGTTGGAAATCACTTGCATGACTTAACAAATTGGTTTGATATTTCATATAATATCGATTTAGAACTGAATTAACCTTCGAAAAAGGGTTCCTAAAGCTCACAGAGAAAGTAATATGATCATTTTAAGAAAGAATACCAGAAGCACATCCTTTGCAAGACACTTTAAGATGTAATAGCGGTAAAGATTATGTCTTCCGTTAATTTAAAAAACACAAAATGCAACGGTTTGAAAAGGAATTAACTTACCTGTTGATACCATGGATGGAACTCTATTTGATTGACTTCAGGAACTTCCAAACCCGATGCCAATAACCCCTCCAAATGTTGCACATTGTAATTTGACACTCCAATACTTTTGGTCAATCCGTCCCTCTTCAGTTCACACATTGCCTTCCACGACTCGATATTTTTACCATTTAGTGGTGAATGAATCAGAAACAAGTCAACGTAATCTAAACCAAGTTTTTCTAAGGATGTTCTAAAACCCACTTTTGCTTCTTCATACCCGTGCATATCAGGGGAAAGTTTGGTCACAACGAAATAATCATCTCTTTTTAATCCACTTTCCCTTAAAGCTTTTCCAACTGACTCTTCGTTATCATACATAGCAGCAGTATCGATCAGTTGATAGCCACATCGAAGGGCATGCAGGACAGAGCTTTCCGCATCATTCCCCGATGTCATTTTCCAACATCCCAAACCAAACAAGGGCATTGCAATACCACTCGCCAATTTTATTTTATGAGAAATGTTGTTGACTGACATTTTGTTCAATTTATTCTACATGAAAATGTCACTAGAAAGCCATCTTATCATCACAATACATCATTAATAACTTGGCTACAGCCTCGTTATATGTAAGTGACCAATTAGTTATTTTCCAATCTTACTTCAAAGTAATAAAAAATAAAAAAATAAAAACATAAATTTATAATAAAAGAGGGACTTATTAGAGGAAATATGGTATTTGTAAAATCATCTTGGTAGTGTCAGACAATGAATATGAAAGGGATTGTTGAACATATATCTGAACACCAGAACAAAGGCATTTCCCATTTAACTTAAAAATGCTACATATCCTTCCTTTAAAGATAATACTTACGCTTCTCTTAAACATACTATTTATCCTGTTCTTTCAGGTTATCATTAATCAATAACAATGAACCAATTGAATATAAGTGAAAAACATTAAAAAGTTGAAAGAAAAAGATACGAAAGAACAATAAAATTGACGTACCAAATCAATATACTACAACATCAATATTTACCTTTGGACATGTAGGGCGATTTTAATAGGCTATGCATTTCTGACTTTTTGTGTATACAACACCTTAAAAAATGAAAATCTAAATCTAAATATCTTTTTGTGATAAGATCAACTGACAATACAACCACATCAGCCATTCCATGGTTCTTGCATGACAGAAGAAAATAATGATATATGCATTTCCTCATCAAGGCTTTTTATTTTATTCATGTCTTCGTCAGAAAGTTCGAAATCATATAGCTGAGAGTTTTCTTTGATTCGTTCAGGATTTGAAGACTTTGGGATAGTGATAACACCTCTTTGGAGAGCCCAGCGTAAAACAATTTGGGCTTTACTTTTCTTATGCTTGTCACTAAGTTCGTCGATGAGAGGATACAATCCATCTTTAAAGACACGACCACGTGCTAAAGGACAATATCCCATAACAATTATGTTTTTCTGCAAACAATATTCCAAAGCTTCATTCTAAAACAATAAAAAAAATGAAAAAGGTGAATCATTATGATGGTGAAAAATAACTTTAGATGTCTTAGTACTTCCTGCAGTTGGAAATCTCTGTTTCTCTTGAAAGACTTAACAAATTGGTTTGATATTTCATATAATACTAGCCACCAAGGCGGCGTCGCTCGCCGCCCAGGTTCAGCCTGCGTCGTGTAAGTTCACAAAAAATAAAATTTAGAAATTGGCAATAGAAAGTGTACCCATGTTGTAGAGCTCGAAAAACTGATCAAAAAAGTGTATGAGATCGTTTCGCTACGACCAACCGTTACAGAGATATCGTCGATCAAAGGTTTTGATGACGTTACAGACCGGTCCCCCAAAAACATTAGGCCCAAATTTTCGTCATCCCGTCGCCTGTATGGCAGACCCCAAAAAACGTCAGTTATCCCTATTGGTTATGGACAAAATGTTGGATCTGTTTTCTTTGTCTTTGCCGTCTCTAGATAAGAAATGTTGGTTAATACGTTGGATGAATTTGAGTCTGAAACTTCATCAAACTCATCCAAACTTCACCTGCTTTCACATCCTAAAAGAAATGGATACAAGTATTATGATGACCCCAATACTTGTAACCATGTTGTTTTTCATAGATTTTTGGTCAAACGTTGGATGGAAACATATAAAAGAAGCCAATGTTACATTTAACAATTTCATCTCGCACCAAAACATTCAACAAATCTATAATGATCTCACTTTTACTGCAGAACACTTTCGATAACTTCAAATACACTTTGATGAATAAAAATATATCGTGAGTGAAGTAATGAGAGTATTGTATTTAATATACTTTTCAATCAATGCTAAAACAATGGATTGAATGAGAATTAAACCCGTGGACAATGGGCACCAAAAATTAGTCTCGACGTTAATTTAAAAAACACAACCTGCAACAGTCTGAAAGGGAATTAATATACCTGTTGATACCATGGGTGAAACTCTATTTGGTTTACTTCAGGGACTTCTAAACCCGATGCCAATAATCCTTCCAAATGCTGCACATTGTAATTTGACACTCCAATACTTTTGGTCAATCCTTCCTTCTTCAATTCACACAATGCCTTCCACGACTCGATATTTTTACCATTTCTTGGGTTGTGAATCAGAAACAAGTCGACATAATCCAGACCAAGTTTTTGCAAGCTCGTCTTTAAACCCACTTTTGCTTCTTCATACCCGTGCATATCAGGGGAAAGTTTGGTCACAACGAAATAATCATCTCTTTTTAATCCACTTTCCCTTAAAGCTTTTCCAACTGACTCTTCGTTATCATATATAGCAGCAGTATCGATCAGTTGATAGCCACATCGAAGGGCATGCAGGACAGAGCTTTCCGCATCATACCCCGATGTCATTTTCCAACATCCCAAACCAAACAAGGGCATTGCAATACCACTTGCCAATTTTATTTTATAAGAAATGTTATTGACTGACATTTTGTTCAATTTATTCTACATGAAAATGTCATTAGTAAGCCATCTTATTGTCACATGGGCAACATTGATAAAGAGTAAGAATGAACACAGCCTCCTTATAAGTTGGTGACTAACTGATGGCTATTGAAGTTTTTATATGAAATACAAAAACAACTCCAACTTTACTTCGAAGGGGAACAAATACATAGTAATGAAAAAATTAAAGATGTTTTAGCAGTTCAACTATTGCCAGTTTGAAATGTGTGCAATGGGTCGTTAGTTAACGTATTTCTCCTTCTTAACACCCACCCTAACGCCCACCCGTCGCAATAAGCGCTCGGGTACTTATTAGAGGAAATACGGTAGTTGTGAAATCACCTTTAGCAACTCGATGAACAGTTTACAATCTATGCTCCCTAAAAGTTGGCTAATCGATTCACAGTTATCACAATCGTGTCATACTCTCATGATTATTGAACATATATCTAAACACCACAAACAGAATAAAGGCATTTCTGATCAAGCAGGTTCATTGGATGATGTATTACTATTGCCATAGCGACTTAAACTCTTGTGTGTTACATCCACAATATGATAATTCACATTCGGTAATTGTTTAATTTGCACATGAAACACTTTACGGATTTCGTTTGAAATAGTCTGAAACAAGTAAGCAAATATGAATGTTTATCATTACATATGCTTTAAAGTCTTCTTTCGATAGAAAACATTCCAAACGACTTTTTACAGTGCTACCCAATAATAAATGATACACAACATTTTTATAAACTTAAATCGAATTATGCAGAACAAATTGAGTTCATTACTGTACAAATGCATATCAAATTTTCTTTGTCAAAATACATGACATAATTATCTTTTTTGCTCCACTCGGTAGAGTGACAACTGTACATAATAAGAAAAATTATGGAGGAGATGAAACCGAAATCGAATTTTTTTTGCCTTCCTTAGTTAGAGTTTGAGTCATAAGACTATGTGCAGTTGAAAAGAAGATATGTCAAAAGCGACTGTATATACAATAGAACCAAATAAAAATAACAATTATAAAACTTGAAGAAATAACAGTGCAAGTCATGGCCACACTTATAGATTAATAACATATCAATTTATCAATCTAATTTGACTGAAAAATCAACGATTGCCATTACAGGATCAATATGATGTTGAAAAGTAAATGGTCTTCAGATTGAAATTATTTTTAATGAATTTCTTTGATAAACAAAAAGGAAGAATATTTGATGATTCAGATTAACAGACTAATCAAGTTTTTTATCTTGTGAACTTATGAGCTGGCTATGGATCTGTTGATAATGTTTTGATGCAGCATTTTCATTGAAGTCACACATACTCTGATGAGCATTTTGGAAGGATTACTTTATTGTCAAAACTTTTTGCGGGAAGAAAATTTTTCGGTTTCGCGGTTTCTTCGAAAAATCGCAAAAATTAATTCCGCCATTATTTTGAAGTTCTGCACCGCAAAATTTACTGGCACGAAAATGTAAAACATTTTCTGTAATGGCCAAAGATTCCTTTACGAGAAAATAGTTAGAAGTTAACTGAAAAGGCATTATAAATCTTGGAAAAAGTGAGATTTTTTGATAAAACATCCTAAATAATCGTACAAACAAATTAATTACACTTCCGGTAAAATATAATTTTAGTGCATCCGCGAAAATAAATTCCCGCGAAACCCACTTTAACCTTCAAAACTTTCACTTTTCTTCCCGCGAAAATATCCGACAATAAATTATTACATTGAACATATATCCGATTACATAAAATCACTAACATCAATCAAGAATTTGAAAGTGCAAAATTTATTGTCATTCCAAATTAGCCCTTCCAATCTTCAAACATAGCATTTGTTGCTGTTGAAATATATTGATTCTCATCCATGTCGGCAATTTGTTGCATTTCGCCAGAAGTTAACTGGAAATCATACAGAAATGAATTCTCTCCAATACGCATATCCCTTGAAGATCGAGGTATGGTCACAACACCTTTCTGTAACGCCCAACGAAGAACGACCTGCGCCATTGTTTTTCTATACTTTTTACAAATGCTGTTAAGAACTGGGTTTGTGTCACGATCAAATAAAGTAGTCCGTGCTAATGGACAAAACCCCATCAAAACGATATTGTGGTTTAAGCAGAAGTCATAAACCTCCACCTGAAATTAGAAATGCCAGCGGAAATTGCGTGCGTGTTCTCGTGTAATGGGGAAACGGAATGATACTGAATCAATAAAACTTGTATTGAACAGCAACACCGTAAATTACTGGAGTTTGCCGAAAGTCTTTTCTCATCGCGATTTTCATTAAGCGATAATTAATAAATTTAATTTGAACAAATCTTTAGTGCAAATCTAGAACTCAAAATATAGAAGCAACTTCTACTTACTTTACTTACCTAGCATGTGAAAACTTTTCGAAAGGTTAAACTCACCTTTTTCATTAATACATTATACAGGAGACATACAAAATAATGTTACCATCTCAGTCGAAACTAAAAGCAAGGAACATACCTGCTGACACCAAGGATGAAATTCAATTTGGTTAACTGCAGGCATTGGCAATCCTGTCGATGTCAATCCTTCTAAATGTTGGATGTTATAATTGCAAACTCCAATGCTTTTGGTTAAACCACTGCTTTGTAATTCACAGAATGCACTCCATGTTTCAACATTTTTCCCTTCTGCAGGTGAATGAATAAGATAAAGGTCCACATAGCGTGTTCCAAGTCTTTCTAAACTGTTATAAAAGTTTTCTTTAGCGTTCTTAAAACCATGCTGGTGTGGAAGAAGCTTGGTAGATACAAAATATTCATGTCTTTTCAGACCGCTATCCTTTAAAGCTTGACCAACAGCTAGTTCATTCTCATATAAAGCGGCTGTATCAAACAGTCGATAGCCATATGTCAAAGCAGCCTTCACAGAGTAATATGCTTGATCCGGTGATAACTTCCAACAACCAAGTCCCAACAAAGGTATACTATGGCAATCTGATAGATTTATTTGATGTGCTATTCCGCTAAGTGCTCTTCTACCTGTTATATTCATGGATTTCATGAAAGAAAAATGCCAATAGTTTTCATGTTTTTGCTACCAGAAATGTGAAAGACAAGATTATGGGAACTTATTGACTAAACATGACTAAAAATATTGTTAAAATAAGTAAATGGCTCTGTTCATGCTTTTATGAACTAATTGCTCATTCAAATGTTATAAATTAAATGACAAATGTCTTCGCTAATCCATGAAAAAAAATTATCATTGTTAATTAAACACTTGAATAAAAATCTTGCATATCTTACGATGATAATCTTTAGATCATGATTAATTTTGCCTTTGAAAGTTCAATATACAATATACAATATTCAAAAAATTCGATTCAAAAAATATCATCGCAGTTTTCGAGGGAAATATCCAATTAATTTTTATAAATTTTACATCGATGGAATCCGTATCTTTTGATCTTTTTCATAATGTATTTTTTGTAGGAAATGGAAAAGTAGAAGAAGAGAAAATCAAAATGTTTAGGAAAACTCATTAATTTCCTAACGATCAATTAAGACATAAAGTTAACAACCGATCTTTATTGTTTAAAGGTGCAAAATCTTTTATGCCGTTATGTGACAACTGAGACTCTCAATTAAAGTACTTTAAAGTCAGAAATTTTCGCAGGAAGAAATTTTCGCAAATCGCTCCATACGCGAATTTTTTTTGTATTTCGCGGAAATTAATTTTCGTGAATCGGTGAAAAATATTTTTTTTCGCAGCAATTTATTTTTGCGCTTTGAGGACAAGTCAAAAAAAGACAAACGTTTGTATAAAATATTTTGTAAATGCAATTTTTAAACAGATTTTAACATTTTTTTTTTAAGATTTTTGAAAATTTTCGCAAAACTTCGCGAATCAGTGCAAAATTGACTTTTTTTCACGGGCATTTAATTTCGCGAATTGAGGGTCCATTCGCGAAATTCGCGAAAATTTCCTTCCCGCGCAAGTTTCTGGCTTTAAAGTAATTGCTTACGTAAAATTTTTCAACGTGCGTAACATTGGCTTTGTTAAAGCGAAAGCGATACATAAGTGTTTTTGTTTTCGGAAATTCATCTTATTGTTAAACATCTTAATTAATCGCTACTTTTCCATTTCATACAAAAAATACATCACGAAAAAGACCAAAAGATACGGATTCCATCAATATAAAATTTATAAAAATTAATTGGATATTTCCTTCAAAACTGCGATGATATTTTTTAATTCCACTTTTTTGAAACACACTGTATCACAACATCTATTTACGAGGCTGTTAATCTCTTAAAGTGCCTTATTTATAATTGAAATAAATTACAATTATATCATAGAACTGAAAAAAAATTGATTAACAAGTCATTCGAACAATTTCGGGAAATTTTCTTTAGTTTGGAAGATATTCTGATTTAAAAATATCCAAAATATCTAATTATTCATTTGTGTAACTTTCGAGCTGCTAAATATTCTAAGTTCATAATTTTATGTCACTTGGAATTCTTGATCCATTAAGCGCCAATTATAGTGATGAGAAATTTTAGATGTTCATTAGTTTCACGCATCATATTTAGGCATTGCATTAATCAAATCTGAAATCTTGAAATATCTCAGAAACAACAAGGAATTATATCATTAAACGACTTGTAAATCATATTCTTTAATTGTATCATGTGGCAAAATATAAGTCTTCATCACATTAACATGGCAAAAAGAAATTCGGTCATTAGTCTAATAGAAGACACTTACTGGAACTGAATCTTCTGAAGTTATGGTTACTTACTCAAAGTTAGCTCAAAGTTAGCAACTGCAACTGATTATCTATCACAAATTTATCATTTGAATACTTCAGAATAGTTTATACGCATTTATTATACATGTTTAAACATTGTATAGCTGTAACAAAAATCTGGTTGATTTAATTATTAATGATACTAATACGAATGTATTTATATATACAAATGAATCTTCTTCTCGCAGCATAAGTTACGAAGCAAAATCACAACGATGTTGTTAATTTTTCTACAAATTTTGGCCTACTCTTCAATGTTTCTCTTTGTCTTGCTTATTGTTCTGGGCCCATTCATCTTCGTCATCTTCATCATCATCACTGATTTGTTGTGAAGGAGACCCATTATCATATGATGGGGAGTGGGATGGAGAGAAGGCTCTTTTTATACGTTGACCAGTTATTGAAAGCCGATTTTTTCCCCTCTCCCATAACTCATTCTAAAAAGAAAATTACAAAGAATATTTCTTCAATTAGATGAATTCCTAGAATCAAATTCAATCAAATGAGTATATAAAGAAGTTATTACTTATGATTTTATGAATATAGAAATTATGATGAACATACAACACACTGGAGTTGAGAACTTGCTTTCACGAATAAGTTCTGCCTTTTTAATAATATTTTTAAGAAAACATCTTTATTGATCTCAAATTCAATTAAATAACATGAATTAAAACCTCACCACGACACTATCTTTACCAAACAGATCAATGAACCCTGTAATGAACTCTCTAGATTTGTCCTCCCAGTTTGTGATCAGCTCATGGGACTTATCTTTGATTTTGTTGTACCGTTCTTTAACTGCTAGCTCCTTTTCCTGAAAATATAATCACTTGATTAATGTTTGTATGTTAAAAAGGCAGAATATTTGAGAAGTCTGATAGTAACCAGCTGCAGTTGCAGAAAACAAAACAAACAAACATATAATTAAACAACAATAACAAATAAAACATTATTACAAACTTTAAATCACCTTTATGAATCCAACATTCAAATCCTTTCTACTATATCCTCTCTGTAGATTACGTTGCACATACAAATCATAATCTCGTACTATTCTTGTAATGATATCTGATGTGGAAACACCAGGTGTTCGTTGAGTACCAACAAACTTTCCTGCTGCTTTCACTTCTTTGTAAATATCGTCCTGTCCAGCAGAATTGTATGGAAGATCATCATGAGCAACAAAGTCGATCTGCAATCAAAATAGTTTAGCTTTACATTTTACCTTTTTATCTTTAAGAAAAACCTTTAAAAAGCTTAATATGGAAAAAAATAACGCTGTACCTTGTGTTGTTTTAAGAATTCCAGATCAAGAATCCATGGCGGATCACGGATTATTTCATCAACATACCGGCAATGCCGAAGAGCTTCATATCGTTCCTCATCAGTCATCACAGTGAAACCTTTCAGCTTATGTGTTAGATGATCACCAGAAACTAAAAATCAATTTACTAAAAAAAGTTGGCCATCCTGCTTAATTTTACTCTGGCATAAAAAATTATTACAGCTATTTAGACTTTCCTTCTATTATTCTATTCAAGTATTTTCCTTCCACGATAATACTCCATCCACTCGTGGCAATCCTACTATTAGAAGTGTTTTCTTATTCATCTTCATAAGGTCAACAGTCTCGCAGTCTTTAACAGTCAAATTCCTGTATTTCATTTATTACTGCTACAACCTCACTATTGATTGTTTCCTTTTTCATGGTTGTTTATGACTTCACTATTGCCCTGGCTCCTTTCCGAAGTTTTTATTATAAGATTACCTTTTTCTTTTTATGAGGTCGTTTTATGATACTACGATCACACTTGCCCTCCTCTGGCATTTCACCTATAGAGGCTTTCATTCTTTTTCCTGATTTTTTTTCAGCTTCACTATCTGTTTGCTTGAAGAGCTGTTCTAATAAAAGCATGGAAATCATGCTAATGGAAAGTACAGATGGGTAGGGACATGTTTAATTTTTGTGGGAATTAAATTTCATGGAAGACACCATGCACAGCAAAATTTAGTTCCTGTGAAAATTAGTTCCTTTATAATCTGGTAAATGAGACCCATCATCATGTTATTATACAATTATACATACAAAATTTTAGTTGGACAAAATTATTAGTCATACAAAATTATTAGTTGGACTTAATTTTAGTCCACCCCACAAAAATTTAGTCACTTTTGTCCGACTTGGACAAAATAGGTAGAACAATCAGTAATGGAGCTGTTGAAGCAGCTATGAATGAGATTTCAATTGAAATATTAACGTATTCGAAAACAATCAGCAACAAGGCTTCATTATAAAGTATTTTGATGTTAGGGTGAATTGCACCAAAACGGTACCATGTCCTGTCCGTCACACTAAATTTTCAAGTTGCTTAAAATAATTCAAATTTTTTTTTAAAAGGTACTACATTGTGTCTAGTTTTTGGAAAAAATAACCGAAAACAAATTTTTTTGACAAAAACCTAAATTTATGCCCTCAGTTGACCGGTGGTAGGATAAATTACTGATTTTCAAGAGAAACCTTAAAGTTTCTCTATAGTCAGGAAGAAACAGTCTCATTGGACACATTGTACTTTTTTTCTTCTCCTTTTGGAATCAAAAACAACCTGACAAGTCCCTTTCTATGAAATATTATTATAAAAACAGAAGGTGAAAAAAAATGTGTGACGGACGGGACAAAATTGATGAAATTGGCCTCTTTTTAAAATTTTTTACAAGAAATCATCATTAGAAATATGCAAAACTAGCCTATGAATAATTGCAATCAGGTTGTATAAATATCCAAACCACTAGCAATGTTAAAAACTATATCGGAGCTAAGAAAAACTATTATAACTAAAGTGTGACGGACGGGACAAATTTTCTTAAATCCATTATGATAAGATTGCCCTGGAAGTAAAGGTGATCAAAGTCATTGCTATACTCATTCAATCAAAAATTTATCTTCTAACTTTATATATCTTTTAAATTAATGTCGTAGAATAAATCTGGAATAAATAAAAGCTAGAATAAATTACATGAAATAGAATATATGGTACATAATACAAAAATATAAGAAAACTCGAAATTGGAACTTCTATAGAATTTCTAATTTCTAGTAATTTCTAATAATTTCATACATAATAAATTATATATAAGTTCAATAAAGATTAAAATGTTTAGCTGTTAATTATCAGGATGATTTGTAGAAGCCAGTAAGTGAGGGTTCAAATCCCTTGCCAGGTAATTAGTTCTTGAAAAAGTAAATATTTCACGAGTTAAAGCTTCAGTCTATTGATGTTGGTTTTATCTAAGGAAACTTTCAGGTCTAAAAAATCAGCAGAGTTAAGTGAAATATCTACTCAGTATTGGAAATTGCCACTTTTTGCCTGGTAAGAAAAATATGGCTGAAAAAGTAAAATAAATTAGTACTGCAATTATTACATGCAACATTAGGATAAGATGGGCATGTAGAATGACTGTTAGAAGAAAATTTCAAAACCACTTTGCATCATAGTATCCTAGCAAATGCTATCCTACTCATAAAACATTGTTTTTCATATTTTGAAAATTTGGTGTGACGGACAGGACACTGTGTGATGGATGAGACATCAATTTCAAAGGGCTGCCCTTATTGTAAAGGATGTTCTAATCAATAAATGAAACACTTTCTAAAAGACCCATCATATCGTCCACATCATCCTATAATTTCATTTAGGTAATCCCCAGAGAACTCAACATATTGGCGATTAAATAGCTGTGACGGACGGGACAGAATTTGTTTTCAATTCCAATTGGCTGGAGATTGCTACCTATATCTAAAACTAAAAACATAATATTCAATTGAAAACTACTTTAACTCCCCTCTAAGACATTGAAGTTTACAAAATAAAACATGCAAGGGTCAAATTTGCACAACATGCTACTGTTTACCATCCCTGTGACGGATGGGACAGATTTTGTTTTCAAAACATAGATTTTATAAAATTTTTGAGTACCAGTAGGTGGAATACATAAATCTTCAAAATGTATCCCGAAAATCAAGCTAAATTCCTAAAGATGACAAAATAATCATCAAAGTTGTCTTGCATGACAGTAAAACAAAAAAACTCACATGATAAAATATGATTTTTTCACAAAATTTTCAAAAATTTTGAAAATTCGGACACTTTTTCGCCATTTTTGAAAATTCAATACTAATCCAGTGTCAAATACATAAAACAAATATGTATAAAAATGGAATCCTTCAGGAAAACATCAGCCTGTAAGTTTAAATATTTATGTGTCCATCCCAGGATTATAAAACAGTGTGACGGACGGGACGGTACCGTTTTGGTGCAATCCACAAGGTTTAAAAAATATTCTCTTCTGTGATATCAGATCTTGATCATCAAAATATTTTTATGCTTAACATTCTTACCAAATGAGATTAATCAAATGTTTTATAGGATTTTATAAGATACTAGTATATTTTCAAAACAATAATTAAAACTTTATATTATTTCACAAACTCTTTTGTTCTAGTGAACTTCTTCCAGAGTATGATACAAATAGTATAAATCCATTGCAGTGTATCAGTGTATCCTATTTTTACCGACTAGTAGCCTTGTTGTAGAGTGCTCGCTTTCTGTTCGGGAGGTCGCAGGTTCAATCCCCGACCCAGTCATGCCAGCGACTATAACAGTGTGAATCACTCCTCTCTGCTTAGCACTCAGCAAGAGAGTAGGAATGATGTCTAGGGTGGTTGTCTAGTTGAGCGGTTCCTGTCATTACAGCTACCATAGTCCAAATGGGGGCTTTAAATGCTCTAGGACCTCCTTCGCAAAACCTTGATAACAGTACCTTCAGGAACTGAAGAGGCTATCCTGGGTAAACATTCGTAAATAATAATAATAATACTTCCTTCAAATGACATATAATACACCAAAAAGGAATGCAAAGATTCTAAAACTCTCACCTCCTACTATAAGATATGTATTTGGAAAAGTCATTTTGGCTTGCATCAATGCACGAGCGTGTCCAGAATGAAAGAGATCAAAGACACCATCAGCATAAACTCGAACTGGAACTAAATAAAAAACATCATAGTTTTAATGTTTTATCGAAGCTTATGCTTGTGCGAGTAAAACATTAAAAAAAACCCATAAGAACAAATTCAATAACTCAATGAGCCATAAACGAAAGCAAAGTACTATGTTCTGAACTTATACTGTAATGGAACATTGAAAACAGAAATAGAGATTTTTCTACAGCTCGTGAACATGATCTATATATTGAGAAGTTTCTAAGATTTTATCAGTACAAAACATATTATAATTTTACCATCAGTCCCAGCTTTAGCTTCTTCAATTGTCAGTTGTTTTTCTCGAACTGGCCAATTGTCTGAGCTTGGTTTCTGTGGATCATGAAAATCAGCAGGCGCTGACAAGGCAAGTGTATATTCCTGTGTTAACAAAAATACGGTGAGGATTTTTGATAGTGACAGCAATTGGCCATTGCTACCAAAGCACACGATCCAAACAATTTCTTATCATTACTTGCAATGAAGATCTGACTCTACCAACCTGAAACCCTTTTGAACGTTTGATAACTTGGGGTGACACGTCAATCAGAGCTTTCCTCTTTTTTCTTCCTAATTCTGCTGTATCGAGTGACATATTCTTTAGCTAGAATATAATATTAACTGCACAGAAAGCAGAAACATTTTTCAAGTTATATAATATTCTGTCATTTGTGAAAGCCACAGTCACCAAAAATTTACCTAATTAGTCTTGTGATATATTTTATCAACCACTAAGCTCAATCAACTACGTCAGACAGACAAGAAGACTATTTAGCAGTATTGCAGTTCACACACACGATTTCGGTTTTGTTCTTTGAAACTGCAGGTTTATAGAATGGGTAAATAGGGGCAAGCAAAATGTATATATACGATGCAAAAAATCATGCAGTGAGATCAAAGTTTAGTCTTCTAATTGAGACAAATTCCTGATCAAGAGGTTTTGTAGGGTGTCTCAAAATGACAAAGTCTGCTTGACTTTAAGGTTGGGAGATATTTTACTAATAAGTATATATTTATCAGTAACAGTTGTTATATGCTTATGGCATAATCTGTCATTGCATTGGCATAGAATAGGAACTGCATAAGGTGATCTATTTGTGAGACTCTTTTTCTGATTAAAGTTCAAAGAGGATACTCAGTCATTTCTGCCAGTAAAATAATTAAATTTGTGTGATGTGAAATAACATAATGCTTATAGAACTGAAAAGAAAGTCGTCCTCAATCATGTCAAAAGTCTTTTAAAAACTCCATGTCACCCTTATCAAATTTTCTCATAAATTTTCTGAATCATGTTTGTTAATAAGGTTTCTACAAAGACATGCAGAATTATTCGAGATTTTCACCAGTTGGTAATTCTTTTTTGACAAGAAGTGTGCTGAAATCAAAATCAAAACAATGAAATTTTATCATATATTCATGTATATACATCTTTTTACTTCCAATTCGATCTTAATAATACACAAAACAACAAGACAGCGCAGTGTCGCAGGAGGAGAGAGCGGCAGGTGGTCGTTAAGAATTGAGCCCTGAATGAATTATCGTGGGTCCTCTCTAGCCCTTGTCGTTGACTCTCTCGTTCGTTATCACGAACACGCACTATTTCTCGTCCGCGTTTATCGCGAACAAAAACCTGGCTCTCCCGTCCGTCAGCATTTTCCAGTGCGCTATCTCGAACATTTTACACGATCCAGAGAGAGAGTTCGAGACTGTATTGCAGTTCTGCTACGTCCACGTCATCAATACTTGCATTGCACTCTACTGGAATATATACCTTTTGTTTTGTTTGCAAGACTTTTGACCTCGCACAAAAAAGTTGGTTTGTATTGATACATTTTAAAGAAAATAAATCAAATGAGACATCAAACGGCGAGAGATAGAGAGAGAGAAAAAGGAGAGGAAAGACGTTGTTCACACCACCACGGCTGCTGGCGGCGGCGGTGCTACTGCTGCGTCGTGCACTCCCCCCTCGTATTTTTAATTATTTCAAAACGTCGGGCAAGCGCTGTATGGTATTAGCTGTCGCCGACGACAACTTTTTATCTAATAACTTTATCATTTTCTTCTGCAAGTTCATCATCTATATTTTTTCATTGCAATATCAACAACGAACAACAATATCCAGCACACGCTTCATTTTTGTGTTCATCAGATTGTGTACTATGACTACTGGGTGTAGCTACCTAAAAAATTCTTTAGTCTAAACATATTACATTCAAATTTACGTTGTCAGATTAATGTAATTTTCATGAAAATACTATTTGAATATTTGGTCCGGAAATCACTATTGTCATTATTTTCAAAATAAGTAATTTCATCTCTTAATCTGAGATTGAAGTATTAAACGGTTTTGTATTTCAAACACTCGGCTGATGGCACAAGAAGCCGTTTGGCTTGAAGACTTCAGGACGTAACACAAAATATCTAGTCCCAAAAATACAAAATTATCAAATTCTTCAATTTTGGTCAAATCCGACAAAATGACTTCCAAATTCAAAATCAGCACCATTTGAGTAAACTTTTATGAAAATCATCGGAGAAGTTTCGAAATTTGGTCAAATATTGTCCTGAATTGCCCCTGGTCAAATCTGACAAAGTAATAGTAGTAGTAGGAGGAGGATAATACCAGAGAAACTCTGGTTGCGCTGCATTCTCGATAAACGCCGCCGTCTATTAAACACCGCACTCGAGTGTAATAAACGCCGCACTCCAATTAACACCGCCCCTAACAAACTCCGCATCTTTTGCAAAGTGCAAAAAAGAAATAGTTTACATAATTTTAATTGAAGCTCAATAAATTGTGCAGGAACACATTCAACCCAAATTTTCGTATCTTTAAATTGAAATTCTGCGAGCTTGGACTGTTCTATTGGCAAATTTTCCTTGCCTGGCATCTTCTTGTGTACATTTCAATTGCATAAAAGAATTCGTCTTGCTTCGCTTGGTGCAGCTTTATTGAAAGGGCAACGGAGACATTGGATTAAGATCAATCTTCTGAAAATGCTTTTCAAATTTTCGAGCGAAAGCTGTGAAAAATTTCATGTCGTAAAATTGATCGACAGGAGTGATATTGATTGATATGCTTTGACGTTTTCGTATAATGTATGTATTTTGTAACACGCAACTTTTTGTAACGTTTTTTAGGAAACAAAAAATTGTTGTTTAAAATCTGTTCTTATCTCATTTTTCATTTTGTAATAAACGCCGCCCTCCAATGAACATCGCGCCCTCCTCTATTATTAAACACCGCATCCAAGTGTTGGAATTTGTAACAAACGCCGCGGCGTTTATTAGAGGAAATACAGTATTGGCTCTGAATGTAAACAAAGATGGTAGACGTAAATTTTCTACAAGATAAGCTGGTTGAAATGTGGCCGAAAAGAGTCACAGTGATTTGGTCATTATTTGTTTATCCTTGGTACCTACCTAGGGCATTGCCAATGAGCCAGCAGGGCGGTCCACAATCGATGGACAATCCAGGCGCCGACTTTGACGCAAGGGCCTCACATTTTGAGTTGTAGACTTTTAAATGCTACTATTACTGTGAGAGATCTAACGATGGAAGCAGCCGCACATTGTCGTTTGGCAAGCTAGGCATTATGGGATCTAAGTTTACCCTCACCCCGACCACTATGCTTGAGGACGAACTAGTACTGTCAGACTAGACATCCACACCACAGCTCGGATAGATGTTGCTATTTGTCCATTGTGTGCACCACAAGTACTATTATGAAGTACTGTGATATTGCACAGATAGACCCTATTTATTATATTATTATATTGCGCAGATAGACCCTATTTATTTATTTTGTTTATTTGTTTATGCATTTATTTATTTATTTTTCAAGTCTTTGTCTGATACTTTGAAATAATCTTCCGCTTTTTAAAAAACTTCCGCTTTAAATTTTCTTTCATTTATCAGTCAATATAATAAGCTTGAAAGATATGAAAAGTTGATTATATCTATTATCTTCAAATAGAAGTCATTTTATGCATTATTTTATAAAAGGTATCTAATACTACAGTTATTTTTAAAGGGTCTCTTGCCTATATCCGTATATCGAAAAGGCAAGAGACCCTGGGTTCGAGGTTGAATCACATTTCTTACGGTTGCAACGTCGTGATTGTTACCGTGTTTTAAATCGCCTTCTCCTACTACTCGTGTTGACCGACTATCTGACTTCTCACTAGATGTACCACCACACCACAAAGACCTTTTATATGGTGTGTAGTGAAGATATGAGAGACTCCCTGTTTTGTTGAGTCACCTCTGAAGATGATTTTCTTTCTATTTCTATTTTTAGACCATTTCAATAACATTTGTTTGTAGAAACTTCTAATTCATTCGCCTCTCCTAATGTTCGTTCTGTTGGTTGGACTTACTGAGCGAATTAAAAATCGTTCGTTCATAGTCACGCGAACATTTTCTCGGTCAACGTTTTGCATCTATTGTTCAAGACAGGCCTTTTTATCTTCTTCAGGACTCCTGTTGAAAGCGTTTCTTCTCGCTATTATTATTTGGCGTTCTGCGGCGAGGGAGGTTCTCTGCCACTATAGCGCCACGAAATCTCAAAAGCGTATCTGGATATGATATAAGAAGATCATAGAAATATTTCTATGAGAAGATCAAGGAGATAGAAATAATTTGAATATGTAACGGGGTAAAAACAGCTTGATAACAAGCGCTTACACTAAATGTATTTCATCCCCCCGTGCAATAGAAGAAAAATCCCCGAATATAATCTTCTCTCGCTAATGGTGTGTTCCCCATGGAAATGAAATGAAATTTAATGAAAATCGGGCGATTTTTCATTCAAATCGGAACTACGTAAGACGATTGGACTTTGTTCACTTGATACACTATGAGTGATTAAATCATTATGAATTCCTCACTTGCCGTTCTTTCATAATCTGGTCTTTATCCTTCGAAACAGGACAGGTATGTGAGTAATTGATGTTGTTTACGTTTTTCCAACCTTTCAAAAATGTTTTTTCTTTTACTTTTATTCAAATATTTGCATTTTTGTTGAGCTACCTTTTTGAGCTGCCAATTAATAAATGAACTAAGATATTTATATATGCAGGTTTTTATGACTTGATTGGAGATTGCATTACATTGCTGAACTACAAAAAAGTAACTTTTAGAGATCATTTCCCATTATATGTTCCCATGTTATTATTTTTATGTTTTTATTACAAAAGATAAGAAGGCTGTTCCTATAGATGAGTTTCTGATGTTAATTACCAGTTAAAGATCTGTTTAAACTAAAAATTTAATAAACTTCACAAAAATAGATTTCGAGTGCTAATGAGTATTATTTTTAATAATTTTTTTTGTCTTAAAAACGCCTCCTGAGAACCGGTTTAACCGACAGTGTGCAGAGAGCATCTAATTGCCAACCAAGATGCGTGCGCATATTGGTAGGAAATTGACTTGATCTATTAAGCATTTATGTTGAAACTCACAGCAATTATCGAGCAAAAAACACTAATGTTTATAAACATCACGTCACTTAGAAACTCATCTATAATCACCTTTCAAATTTTAGATCTCCCTCAATTCCCATCTTTCATGATCTTAATATCCCCCTATCTCTTCTCCCTTGTTAAGGTTCTCAATAACATATTTGTCTACAATTATTTAAATTCAAACGTCCCTGACGAATTCTTTCAAGTTTTCAAATTCTCACCTGCCTCTCCACCTCTCATGAACACGACACAAGCTTTGGAAGGTTATCAATTCCTAGCATCAAAACAAATCTATTTGTCAACTTCAATCATCTCATCCTGATATAATTCTTCAATATTTAGCTATTAATACTCTTAGAAAACTATCAATTTACTCACCTTTTGTTTGTTTTTGATTTTTGTGTGTGTGTTTTATAATCTGGTATGACTCTTTCTCTCTCCTTTTTGTTTTGTTATTATTTAGTTCCTTTTGTAACTAGTGATAAATAAGTCGAGTCCTCCTTATATTTTTGTCTGGTGGCCTCCCCCTCCATTAGCCTGTCTATTGGCGTGGTCTCCTTCCATTTATATTCTATATAGATCATCAAATTTTTTTATTTAACCATGGTAAAGTAAAATGATTACTTACTCACTTACTGTTGTTGCCAATAACAAGAAAACTTTATTTCACAGCCCACAGAAGGAACAAGTGATTTTACATGACTTCTTTCTCTGCACCACATCACCAATTTCACAAAAAACATAATATCAGATATTATTTTGAATGACCTTTATGTTTATAAAATGATTTTGTTTTCTTATAAGAACTTTGCAAAGCAAAAACTTCTTTTCTCTCTTACAGACTGGATGACACCTTGCTCTAGTAACATCTCACTTCAAACCAGAATTATTCGACATTTTCGAAGAAACAAAGGAATGTATCGCCTTGCATCATGTGTTGCTATTATAGCCATGGCACCAAGGTTCCTTAATATACCCTGGTATATGTCCTTAGCATCAGGTGCTGCGTTATACCTATTAACAGGCGGATGGAAATGGGTGAAGTTAGCATGGAAAACACTTGGTAGAGATCTGACATTGGCGAAAGTCATGATCTCATGTGAGCTTGCAATTAAAAAGATGATGCAGAAGAAAATGATTCTCGGAGATATTTTTGAAGAAAGGGTGTTAAGTCATCCTAACAAACCAGCCATCATATCTGCAGAGTCTGGTACTGTTCTGACATTTGCAGAGGTTGGTGTTCTTGCCAACAAAATTGGGAACATCTTTTATGAGAAAGGTTTTCGTAAAGGGGATGTTGTTGGCCTACTCATGGAAAACCGTGTGGAGTACATGGCAATATGGTTAGGTTTGTCGAAAATTGGTGTTGTGACTTCGTTGTTGAATTTCAATCTACGAGGGGATAGCTTAAAACATTGCATAACTGTTTGCGATTGTAAAGCTGTCATTTACAGTGCAGAAATGGAAAATGTTCTGAATGAAATATCCTCTGTTTTGAAGGTGGATTTTTTTGCTTTCGATCAAGCAACTCCCGCTATAAGTGGTGCTACATATCTCAAGCCTTTAATTGAAGTTGCATCCAAATGCAAGCCCCCAAAGCCAACTGACCTGACACTAGCAGACAAGGCCCTCTTCATATATACATCAGGTACAACAGGAAATCCTAAAGCAGCTGTAATTAGAGGAACCAGATTTTCATTTATGGCATATGGCGTAGCTGTTGGTATTGGTTCAACTGGCGATGATGTCTTGTATAACTCATTACCTTTGTATCATAGTAACGGTGGTATTGCATTGGCAGGTCAGATTTTCTTTTTGGGAAACACGCTGGTCACTCGTAAGAAATTCTCTGCTAGTAAATTTTTTGAAGATTGTACCAAACACAAAGTGACAATCATTAACTACATTGGGGAGACATGTCGCTATTTGCTTGCTCAGCCTGTGGGAAAATATGACAAGACACATAAAATCAAGGCTGCCACTGGAAATGGTTTACGTGGGTCAATATGGAGTGAATTTCAAACACGTTTTAACATACCAAAAGTGTGTGAATTCTATGGTGCAACAGAAGGCAATGCTAACATGATGAACACAGTTGGTCGAGTTGGAGCTGTTGGATTCAACTCTGTATTAATGCCCTGGGTCTACCCTATCAAATTAATTCGAGTAGATGAGGAAGGTACGTAACAAAGTTTGTTCAAATATAGTCTAAGTGTTCTGTTGGGTCACTATAGTTTGAATTATTACATGTAAGATTGATATGTCAAGTTAATCATTCTCAGACTGAGAATAGTTTAATTTATTTATTGTTTGCAAAAGAATTATTAAGAGCAAAAAATCAAAAATGTTTGGTCAGAAGTTTATCTTACTTGTTATAACCACAATCAAAAGTTTTTGTGTTCTCATTTCTCACTTGAAAATTATAGAATAAAGTATACATAAATAAAAAGGCTGAAATAGACTATCATTTTCCAATGATAATTTTTCATTGATACATTCCAATGACATGGAAAATTAGGAAATGAAAACAAAGAAGTGCATGGGGGAAGCCATGGCTAAAATAGGTAACATGAACTTGGCACATCCTCGCTTTCTCATTCATGTTCTTGTAGAATGGAAACTTGACATCCTGGAAACTTGGCTGACTCCTCAAAATTTTAATGAAATTCTGAGTTGCTTCGCATCTTTATTAGTTGTGTTTGAAATGTTGTTTTGGTTTATGTTTACATCTTTATCACATCGCGCAAAGAAAACGTGCACAAAAACAATAGATTCGATTTAAAACAATAGAAAAAAATGATATTTAATTTTTCAATGTCATTGGAAATGAGATTGTAACGTCATATTCCTTTTTTTCTGAATACCCTGTCATTTTTCAATGTAAATTAACATTGGTTTGACTCCTATAATGTTTACCACATTATTAAATTACAAGATTTTGTTTTGGTTAGAGAATGCATTTTGTCATGGTTTTGCTTTTTTGAAATTTGATAAGTAAAAGTTTTCTTTACAAAGTTATTCCATTGAAACTCTAACTTTTCTAACTAATGTTGCCAGTAGCATGCCTGAAGTATCAAAAATGACCCATTAGAACATCATGGTAATAGTTTCAGCTGGGAGGATGTTATTGGGTGTTTTGGGATCTACCTCTCATATGTTTTCAATCAAGTGGCTCATCTCTTGTGTAGGTTGTCTTTCTTAAACATTTGTGTCCACATGAGAAACATAAATGATTGGTAGAAGTATAATGCATTTTTTTTCTTTATGACAACAGTAGGACACATTCTATTGCACATATTTTTTGCTCAGGTAACATTCTTCGTGATAGCTACGGCTTAGCTATCGACGCACAACCAGGGGAAGTTGGAGAGCTAGTTGGACAAGTTCGAAACACCGCATTGAGACAATTTGATGGATATGTGAATGCTGCTGCAACACAAAAGAAAATTGTTACAGATATTTTCAAAAAAGGTGACTCAGCTTTTTTGACTGGCGATCGTCTGTTACAAGATGAAGAGGGTTTTTACTACTTTCAAGACCGCACTGGTGATACGTTCAGGTGGGGGATCTATTGGTTTTAATTCACTAAAGTTTAAGTGGTCAAGGTGTGCTAAACTACTACTATTGTCAATACGATTCTATATGATTAGTTCGTTTGTGTTGGTTTTATATATCTGATTGTAAATATTTGATTTTCAGATGGAAAGGTGAAAATGTCTCGACAAACGAAGTAGAAGGTGTTATAAGCAAGGCCATCAAATTGTCAGATGTCTGTGTGTATGGTGTGGAAGTTCCTGGAATCGAAGGGAAGGCTGGTATGGCATGCATAAGTGATCCAGACAGACAGGTTTGTATCATGCACAGTTTCTATCATTTCACCATTTCTTTCTACAAAAGATAGACCCTGTGTATTGAAGGTGTATTGAAGGTGTATTGAAGGTCAGTCAAGAAGAGTGGAGGAGTCCAGTGATATGATATTTGTTTTCAATCTGAAGTATCAATTAGGTTACTTACACGTTTTTCTGTTCTACTTTGAATGATTAAACTCGTCTCCACAAATTTTGACTGAGCTCTGCTTTTGATTGGATATTTAATGTGGCAGGAAGCAGTTGGGTGCAAATGTAAATTTCTTTCCACATGAGAAAGTGGCAATTTCAATGTCCAATAAACAAAATGGAGTCAAACTCTTAATTTCAATTAAATTGTAATTTTCGATATCTTGATGGCAGTAATTAAGTTAATAAGTAGTTGCTGATTACAGAAAGGCCTGAACCTAGTGAGATTATGAAAGATTTGATGTTTTCTAAGTTCTGTTGGTATTTTCACATATCAACTCTAAACCATTAATCATTCAAACAGTTTGTATAGGGACGGTTACAATGTTTTGTTTTGTCATACGATATCGTTGTAACAGATATTCATTTGTCAGAGTGCAACAAAATGCTTTTAAGAGTGCTATTTTATGAGAAGTACACTCCTGCTCTCTCCATCTCTCAATTCTATTCTCAGATGCAATATTTTTAGTTAATGCGAATGACGTTGAGTTTGTTCAGAATAACAAAATTGTTCGTCTTACTCTATGTTTATGGTCTATAGTTTATGGTCTTGAATACATTGGCGTTACTTATAATCTCCCTTTTCCACTCCAGGTGGATTTAAACAAGCTAACAGGCAGCCTCAACGCCGCTCTTCCGCCATACGCCCGACCAGTATTTATTCGTCTGGTGAACGAAATCGAGAAGACGTCTACCTACAAATTCAAGAAAAACCTGTTGCGCTCGGAGGGTTTCAATCCCGCGTCGGTTTCATCCAATGATAATCTCTACTATTTTGACGGTGCCGAGAAAACGTTTTTAGCAATCGACGAGACAGTGTACGAACAGATCGTGAAGCGTAACATTCGATTTTAAGCTTGGAATAACGTAAAGACGCGTTTTGTTTACAAAAATTTTTAGACCGCAGATAATGGAAATATTGATAGTAGTCATTTCGAAAATCAGTGGTGTCGTGTGAAGCGCGACTGGAATATAAATGAGCTATCAAAGGTTACTAGATCATACCAAGAATTTTGTAGCGGCTGTACATTTTTAAAACTGGAATATTTTTAAAAGTAGAATATTATTTCCGTGCAAGTGTTTGTGAGATTGCTTGTGCCAGTCACTAGTTTTCACCGTTTTTTGCACTCCTCCGTTGTGTTTATTTTCATGTTCAGTTGTTTTCTTTGTACTTTTTTTTAATTCAACTTTTTATAATACCCGATAATGAATGATGTGTTCGTCGTTTTCTTTTTAACCGCGTCTCGGAGAAAACTGCCAATCAGGGTTACAACACAAAATCTTTGCCTGTTTCTCCTGTATATTCACAAAATTTTTACAAATGATTAAAGTAAGTTAAAAGGTGAGAGAGCACCACGTGTCGAATAGTCGAAAAAGTTTGATGTACATCACTGGCGATTGCTCAGTGTGATCACTATGTGGAAATAAGTCGTTCGAGATGACTGCTGGCACACTAAGGGGCTGTTTATATGGAGAATTTGCATCCCGGGATGAAATTTCCACGTGTATCCGGGCTGTAGTTCCATCCCATCGTTTAATTGAAACGCTTGTAATCAAAACGTTGCGTTTACATGAAAGAAATTTCACATCAGGGCTGAACTCAGCCCGGGCTGGAAATCCCATTTCGGCAAGGCTCTGAAAAAACCTAAAAAATTCACGCTTTACTGCTTTGTTTGAGCAAAAAAGTAAATCAAAAATACAATAAGGATTATAACGTTGACAAGTATAAACAGAAGGAAAGCCATATAACTGGTATCTGTTCGAATGACATAGAATAATTTAGATCACCTAAGTTTTGATCTGATGTAGAAAATGCAACTCAAAAATACATAAATTTGAAAAAGATCTTATAAAAAAAGTATGCACTAGTGCTCTGGAAAAATTAAAGAAATTCGTCATAATTTTTTGACTGCTATTTCATAACACCGGGCTGAACGTATCCATATAAATGCTCTTATATTCCAGCCCGGTACCGAGATGTAATTTCAACCGGGGATGAAAATTCTCCACATAAACAACCCCTAAGTAAGAAGTGCAATTTTGATATGTGTAAATAAAGGACCTGAAACTCGAACCCCCATCACTTTGGTTGTAAGTTTGAAGAGTCAAATTTGGAACCCACTAAACCCCTGTCCCAAATCAACCTCGAGCCCAGGGCCTCCTGCCTTTTCGTACATTGAACAGCCCAAACATCTCGTACCGAGTGTAACTTCGAGTCGAGTCCATAAGAAACTTGATGGCAACATGGGCGTCAACTTGAGCAAAAAACGAAGAACATAGCCAAGGAACCTTTTTATGCTAGTGACACGCTTAGACTGATAAGCTGATAACAAATAAAGCTATGAAAACCCCCCACAAAAGAGTGAAGATAGAGAAAAACATTTAATTCTATAATTCTATTAACTTTATCCTTCCTTCGTTCCCAGCACGAGAGCCTGTTGCAAAAGTACTTTTTATGTCGGACGGACAAATCGATTCTTCAGGGCTATATAAAAAACGGCACGTTTATGATACAACATCAAGCCATATTGGAAAAAAAAGTTTTTTGAAACGAACAGTTATCGTGTCGGAAGGACTAACATGTCATTTCCTTTTGTAACACCCACGACTTCTAACCTGTATCACGCTGTTTATGGAACGTGCAAATATGCTGACGATGTAGTTATTCCACAAGATTGTAGCAATGGTGTTATAAGTAAACATCCCACATCGACAACAAAATGTTTGTTTCTGTTGCGTCGCCATACGCCGTTACCATTGCGATAATTTTAGTCCCATAGTGTTTCGTGATATTCGTGTTTTTCATTTGCTACTCTCTGTCATATTTGCAAGGATTTTATTTTGAAACACAAAACGAGAAATAAAGGTAAAATTGGGATTACGAAATTCAAAAGAAACAGTTATTTCTTGTAAAACGTTTCTGCGTGGAAGCAATGTAATGGAAGCAATGCTTGTAGTTTGAAGTGATGGGTAAAAGAGTAAAATTGGACGATGGGGAAGGACTGTTGATGTGTCCTGCAGAAGAAGCAAACTTTATTAATAATCTAAACGATATCTAACGATATCTGTCTTCATTATCTTTATTAGTGATGGCTTTTTGGCCTAAGGACCGAGAAAAGCGTTCGAATTAACTAGCAAAGGAGAGGAGAAGTGCTATGTAATACTACAGTGAAACCTCTAATTAGCGGACACCATCGGGGAAACGGATCAGTGTCCGCTAATTAGAGGTGTCCGCCTTTTGGAGGGTTTTGAATTTCGGGCTCAAATCTCGGAATTAAACCGTACTAGGGTGTCGCAAACTTAAAATTACGGTCTTAGGCATTTTCCTAAAGACACAGGAACATGAAAGGACACGAGAAAAATTATTTAAACACAACAAACTATTTTTTGTGAATCGTACAAGAAAAGTCAAAAAATACTAAAAATAACAAAATCAACATCAGAAAAGAAAAAGAAAGCGTTATGAGCTGAAATCGTTACTTTTATTGTTTAAAAAAATACTTGATTGTTTTTTGTTTTTTGTTGTTAATTCTGACAACCTCAAGTCTGTCTTTAGCGAAGATAGAGTAGACCTTTCATTATCATTAAGTTCTTTTAAATTAATCAACTTGTCAATGAAAATCAGGGCATCGTGTGGTGTAATTTCCTCCGGTTCAATTTCTTGAACTTCATCTTTCTGGGTCAGATTCCGGGTTTTCTTCATTTCCAAACTCTTTATTTAAATACTCGCTAACACATTTATTCACGGAGCTTACTTTCCAGTCAACTTCATCGGAATTCATCTCGGGGTATGAAGTGCACACTTCGATATCAAAATCGATATGTTTTATCCGTGTCTCTTACGCAAGAGGTTACCATGCTTACATGAACATTTGGATTCCTCTTATTGGTGAATCTCTACTATTTATTATTTTACTGGCCCAGGAAAGCTTATTGACTGGGCAAAGGAAAAGCTGAAATTTTGTAAAGAAAATTTGGAAAACAAGACAAAAAAATGTTTGAAATAGATGGTTTAAAAACACTCATTACTTGTATTTTCATGTCTGAAACCAGTTTTGCCCTCGATGTCCGCTAATTGGAGGGAAAAAAATAGGTTTTTGACCATTCCGTGCAAAAATTTTTGCCCGCTAAATGGAGGTGTCCGCTAATTGAGTGTCCGCCTTTTGGAGACTTTTTTATAAGGATTTGACTGGAAAATGGCCGGGGAAAAATATTTTGTCCGCCAATCAGAGGTGTCCGCCTTTTAGAGTGTCTGCTAATTGGAGGTTCTACTGTAATCTAAATAAACAAGAAATCGACGGGTATCGCACTTGCAAAATATTTCCCACCTTCCTTTTAAAAATTGACTGCAACCACGATACGTCCTTAAAATATGTGTTGTCACAAATACGAAAAGATTTCGATTTGTTATAATAAGATATCACAAGAGCCATATGTCACAAACGGTAGCAGCATTTCAACTCGCATTTATAAAAGAAACAGATCTAAACTTCCTCTATGATCCCGGATGAAATTTTGTCAGTCTTTGTTTATCCCCTAGGCTTGAGTTACACTGATGACAATTTACTTTTAAAGATAGATGAACTGTTATATGTAGAGCTGAGGGTTACACTATGCTGATGTCAGTAGAAATAGAGCAATTGAGAAATGATCTGGGAACGAACAGTTGTTTTCCATATTTAAAGTGAAAGTATTTGGTTGAGCATAATGATATGTGATCTGAAGATGCTTCAACATAGTTTGAAGAGAAAATTCATCAAACAAAATAAAAATTGTTCTTGCCATTAATGTAAATAAGGCTTTGCTAAGAAAACACCAAAAGCTATTGATACAAACAAAAGAAATATGCATAATGCGTGAACTGTAACCATGGATACTTTATATCAGAGCTTTTTTTAAAAGAATCTATGTAAGGGGGTGTTTATGTGTACGATGGCTCAGAAGGGTGAAACTGCGCGCACGTGAATAAACACTGCGCACCTCCCTTTTACTGTGCGCTCTTGTGTACTTACACTGCGCGCTCTCATCGATTATTCTGCGCGCTTTTCATAATACTGCGCGCTTCCCTACGACCACATTGCTACGACCACATCAAAATTTGTAACACATGGTTTCATTTAGAATGAAACATGGAGAAAATGATTCACGTATTTGAAGAAATTGAAGAAAAAAATCTCCTACCTCTGCCTGCAACTGCAAATATATACATCAACTTCTACTAGTAAACCTAATAATACCACTAACATTGCTACTAACAATAAAACATTTAATACGGGGAACAAGAAAGCAGCAAAACCTAGTACCAACATTTCAAACAGATTGTATGGCTTGCTTTCAAGTCTTTCAACGAAAGGGAAGTGGGAGTGATGGTGGGAAGGATGCGGAGGTGAAATCGGAGAGGAAGGAGACTGACGGAAAGCTAGTATATGCTGAAGATTGAAGATGGCGGAGGAAAAAAGGCAAACAAACATTTGGATGTTGTTAATAAAGGCAACATTTTTACCCAGATGGAAATGAAGAACGAGATAGATTGGAAACAAACCTACGAGACAAAGTGAAAGATCTTGATTACTTAGAAACCCTTCAAAATGACATGGAACGAACCGGGTTTTACGCCTCAAAATGTGTTTTTACACTAATCACAAGTGATGATAGATGATAGGTGCAATGCAAATGTTGTTAGTGACATTTCCAATGATTCTGGTGCTGAAGATCTAATGGATGGTGTAAATGAGTGATGACTTGGTTTTGTTGAAAAGGTTTCCCAGTATTGATATTTTGAAACGCACATAAACACCAACACTTTCAACAACAACAGTGCCTTGTATCACATACCAGGGGGTATACACTTGTTTACAGAAATCGAAAACATGGAACTTGGGGTGGTGTTGGTATGTACATCAAGGACGAAATTAGATGGAAAAGACGAGCAGATTTAGAACAAGGTAAATTAGAATGTTTTTGGATAGAATTTACTCCGATAAATGCTAAACGTTTCCTAGTTGGATCATTGTATTGACCTTTGTCTGGCTCTAAATATGTGCCAAAAGATTTTTCTGAAATTTTTCTCGATAACATGTTACTAATAGTTACATCCGAAACAAAAGAAGTAAATCTCCTTGGGGACTTTAATGCAGATTATCTGAAGCCGGATGACAATAAATCGATTAACGATAATTTCTTATTATATGGACTCAAGCAACTAATCGCCAAACCAACAAGAGTAAAGGCTACTTCGAAAACTTTAATTGATTTAATATTAGCATCCCGCACTGAGTCCTCATACCAGAATGACGTCATTTATACTTCCATTAGTGACCGTGATATGGTAGAACTTCTTCGTAAAATTAGAAAAGAAAAGGTTCCGCCCAAGAACTATAAGAAGTAGAAATACACCACTTACGACCATTCCACTATGAAAACAGAGGTCCGCAAACACGACAACAACCTATTGTTCAGTCGCCAATTTGGATACCGTCGAAAACGGTCTACAGACTTAGCAGCCAGTCTCCTTTTAGATGACGTAAGGAAAGAGGTTGACAAAGGCAATTTAGTCAGTATAGTTTTTCTTGATTTTTCGAAAGTATTCGATACAATTAGTGGCAGTTTCTTACTTGAAAAACTATCAGCATATGGCATCAATAATGTCGAACTCGATTGATTTACATCCTAATTGTTTAATCAAGCCCAACAAGTTGTATTGGACAATATATTCCATTTGAAGCGCAAAACGTCATCTGCGGAGTGCCACAGGGGTCCATTTTAGGGCCTCTGCTGTTTCTAATATTCTTCAATGACTTTCATGAAACTTTGCTGAAGGCTCGTGTTATCCAATTGGAAGATGATACAGTTATTTACTTTGCTAACAAGTTAAATGTCTTCGAAAATGTGTTGAATTATGAGCTGTTATGTATTCATACATATTTGCGGGAGAACGATTTAGTGATAAATTTGAAAAAAGGGAAAAACAGAATTAATGATGCGTGGAACTTACTGGAAACTGAAAATGGTGTCTGAGCTTCAACTATTTTGTAACTTTGTAGAGATTCATACCACCAATAGCTACAAATATTTAGGATCAACGATCGATTCAAAGCTGCTAATAAACACAAATTTCGATATCCAGTATAAAAAAGCTTCAGACAGGTTACGACTTTTGAATGCTCACAAATAGACGACGAAACAGCACTAACCATTTACAACAGTATGATCGTTCCACTTATCACCTACAACAGCATCATTAACTTACAAATCTCAACTCGACACAAATTAAAGAGCTTGCATCCATAGACAATCGTGCAAAGTGTATCGCCAATAGTGAAAATGTCGTCCCAGTGTACCACAGAATTTTAAGACATACGTGTCATACTGTCCGGAAATGTTTGGACGGAAAATTGTGCGATCTCTATCATGGCTATTTCGAAAAGATGGAACATAGTAAAACAACAAAGAATAATCGGCGCTTGTTACGTCTGGAAAATGCAAGGAACAGATTCTATTACATGGGAGCAAAGATTTATAATCAACTTCTTCTGGAAATTAGAAAAGACGGTACACAGTTTTATTCATCATTAAGAAATCATAAGTTTTAGCCTCAGTTTTTAAAGCAAGTTTCTTATTTATTTTAGATTTTATTATATTTTTAAATCTTAGCTTTTAAGCAACAGGATACATTTGTAAAGCAGATTTTATCTGAAATGTACACCCTGTATAAATATTGATAAATAATAATAAAATAATAATAATAATTCAACACCAAAAAAGTTTGGAAAACAGGAAAACTGATAATCAACCAGAATTTTTCGAATTTGCTGAAACCGTTCTGCAATTTAATAATTTCGATAGGTTTAAGCCTGAGAGGTTTCGTGAAGCAAACTCGAAAATTCAGCACTGCAAACCGGATCAGATGTGATCACGTGGTTTTGTTTAGATTTTCTAAGCGGGAAGATACTCAAAATGGCAGACATGGAAACATATGTTATTGCCATTAAACTTTGTTTCCCTTTCTTCTATCGGCCATTTTAAAAATTAAGAAAACCGAAAAGTGTAATATGCATGTTATGTAAAATTCAGCCCGTTTTGCCTGGTTCATGACAGCTAGAAAAGAAAAGGAGAAACAACTTAAATTTAAAGCCTATTCAATCTATTCAAATTTTGCTTTGTTTTTAAATTGAATAGAAACGAAGCTCGATGCGCTCGTCCCAGTTTTTTCCGCGCAAAAATAATGAAGTTTTATTTTCTCCTAACTGAAGCCTGTATACTAATTTATCCCCTTAGGGACCACTATTAAGCTTTTAACTATTGAAAATAAACCGATGTATCGCTGAATGTGGGTTTCAAAACATTTGGCGTCAAAAACTTATGAGGAAATGTATAAAAATCGCCATTTTGAGCTTCGATCTCGATTTCCGGGGCTGATGTTTCTCATAAAACAACCCCTAAGAAAAAAAAAAGCAGCTTGCGAAAAATTCTTCAGAATGTGTTTTAAACTTTGATGCATGACAAAAATATTTTGATTTTCCTAGCTTTTTGTTTTCAGTATTTGTATTTTTTCAGGAGTAATACACCTGGCGATATCACCCCGATTGTTTAACGGTGCTAAAAACTCTTTGTTTGCAGTATTTTTTCTGCGTTTTTGTTATTGTAAGGCATCCTTGAATAAAAATCCACAAGACCATTTAACAATTATCAATCAAAGTTAACACCATTGTTTTGTTTTTATTTTTTTCGAAATATATGTCGCTCATCTCGAGCATTCAAAATCGATCATAAAACAAGTTAACAAATTGTATTAAACATTTGTATCGTATATTTAGTCTAAACTTCACATGTTCTTCTTACATCATTATAATATACAAGTGCTAATTTTGTGACCATAACAATTGCAAAAAACACCCCCTAACGGGGACAAAACTTAAATAATAACATTGAAAAATGAGAACAAAATGGCACTTAAACTATACCATCGCTTTTCAAATATTATAAGTTAAATTACTACAGCCCTCCACAAACTTCATTGAAAGAAACAAACAAAAAACAGACTGTATAAAGGTAAATTCTCCCACAAATTCAGATGACAGATGACATTATCTGTACTTCCTACCATAGGAATATTGATTAGTGGTATAACCCTTTCTCAGAGGAGGCATTCGGTAAATATGATTCCTTTCCTCCATAGGTGTGGAAATTGGTGGGGCAGGAGGATCTAGGGTGGGCGCAGGCATATTGCAAACAGCAACTTCTACTTCTGATGGTGGTTGTAATTTGACGATTTCAACAGTTGGATCTGTCATTTTCAAAGCGGTAATTTCCGGTTGCGGTTGTGGCAGTCTTCTGAAATTTGGATCGTTTGGATTTGGCATATTGCAAACAGCAACTTCTACTTCTGGTGGTGGTTGTAATTTGACGATTTCAACAGTTGGATCTGTCATTTTCCAAGCGATAACATCTGGTTGCGGTTGTGGCAGTCCTCTGAAATTTGGATCGTTTGGATTTGGCATATTGCAAACAGCAACTTCTACTTCTGGTGGTGGTTGTAATTTGACGATTTCAACAGTTGGATCTGTCATTTTCAAAGCGGTAATTTCCGGTTGCGGTTGTGGCAGTCTTCTGAAATTTGGATCGTTTGGATTTGGCATATTGCAAACAGCAACTTCTACTTCTGGTGGTGGTTGTAATTTGACGATTTCAACAGTTGGATCTGTCATTTTCCAAGCGGTAACATCTGGTTGCGGTTGTGGCAGTCCTCTGAAATTTGGATCGTTTGGATTTGGCATATTGCAAACAGCAACTTCTACTTCTGGTGGTGGTTGTAATTTGACGATTTCAACAGTTGGATCTGTCATTTTCCAAGCGATAACATCTGGTTGCGGTTGTGGCAGTCCTCTGAAATTTGGATCGTTTGGATTTGGCATATTGCAAACAGCAACTTCTACTTCTGGTGGTGGTTGTAATTTGACGATTTCAACAGTTGGATCTGTCATTTTCAAAGCGGTAATTTCCGGTTGTGGTTGTGGCAGCCCTCTGAAATTTGGATCGTTTGGATTTGGCATATTGCAAATAGCAACTTCTACTTCTGGTGGTGGTTGTAATTTGACGATTTCAGCAGTTGGATCTGTCATTTTCCAAGCGGTAACATCTGGTTGCGGTTGTGGCAGTCCTCTGAAATTTGGATCGTTTGGATTTGGCATATTGCAAACAGCAACTTCTACTTCTGGTGGTGGTTGTAATTTGACGATTTCAACAGTTGGATCTGTCATTTTCAAAGCGGGAATTTCCGGTTGCGGTTGTGGCAGTCCTCTGAAATTTGGATCGTTTGGATTTGGCATATTGCAAACAGCAACTTCTACTTCTGGTGGTGGTTGTAATTTGACGATTTCAACAGTTGGATCTGTCATTTTCAAAGCGGTAATTTCCGGTTGCGGTTGTGGCAGTCTTCTGAAATTTGGATCGTTTGGATTTGGCATATTGCAAACAGCAACTTCTACTTCTGGTGGTGGTTGTAATTTGACGATTTCAACAGTTGGATCTGTCATTTTCAAAGCGGTAATTTCTGGCTGCGGTTGTGGCAGTCCTTTGAAATCTGGATCGTTTGGATTTGGCATATTGCAAACAGCAACTTCTGGATCCTTCTTTTTCGTTTTGATTAGGTTTTTGATATTTGGCATGCTGGAACCTTGAGAACTTTGAAATATCCTTTATTTCTTAAACTTTTGAATTCTAAATGAACAAATAACTCATAACACATTTTGGATATTTTCTTCACTGTCATAAAAATGGATATAATTAGCAAATGAAAGCGTCCTACCTCCAATGACGAGCTTGCAACGGATGAAGTTGACCATTGCAGCAGTTATTTATACATGTTATCATATGAATGAACGTAAATAATGTATGATTATTATTATTCATTTCGTATTTATACAGGTTTTACACCTCTTCAGTTGGTAAATATGCACATGTACCTGTTATAAATGAAAATATAAATAATTTTGTGTTAGTTAAACTTTTAAATTTTTATGTTGAACAGTTATAAAAGTATTTTGTAGATGTGTATATTTATCTACTTTATATATCTATTTTAAAAAGAATTTCGGATCCTTTAACAGTTTTCCCCCACAGGAATGGAAAATAGTTTAACCGCATACCAATGATGATGATTTATTTATTTCATCCATTTTTATTTATGTAATAAATATCTATATAGAAAGTCATCCCATTATTATAAGAACTGCTTCACAGTTGAATCCTGTCAAATAAAGAATTATGAGAACGATAAACTTTCCAGCCCAATTTGTTTCAGCTATGGTTTGCATGGAGGGGGGAATTTTAATAAGTAAGATTGTCACCAGCTTAGTTGAAACGCCTTTCCGAGCACTTTTCAAAATCTAAACTTAAACTGTAATTATTAGGAAAACTCCCTAATAATTACATACCCTATGCTTCATCATTGATTCTTTAAACTGAAAAGTTCTTGCATTATCGAAAGTACTTGTGTGAGCCCTGTTAGGTCTATTTTTTATATTGCATATTCCTACTCCTGTTAAATGTTAATATGGGATATTATTTGAATGTCATTAATTATAGATAATGAACAGGTAGTTAAGAAAGCCGAGTCTTTGGTGCAAACACCACGTCTGAGGTAACATCATGTATTATTAAATTTTATAATTTGTATTTCCCTTTAAGAATAAACACATACCTTTTTGATAAAATTTTGTATTATTGAATCGAAAATGTTTCTTGATAAGTTCTATGGGCAGAGGCGTGAATCAAGCTGTTCTTCACTGTGAGACTTTTCCTATTCATGTTATGTGATGGATAATTTCAAAATTTTATTTCACTGATTATGCTGTGGGACGTTTTAAGGGATTGAAGTAAACAGTTCATGTGTTATCATGAGTTTCCTACTTAGGTTAGTGCGTGAACAGTCTCTGTGGGATCTTTAATATTCTCCAGACTCCATGAAAATGATTTAAAGATAATGAATTATCTATCATAGGGTCGTGAAAAAAGTGTTGTGAGATAATGTCCACAAAAGAACCAATGACGTTTTTATTAATAAGAAACAGCTTCTCGTTCCAGACCATTTCTGAATTCTTCTGACATCAGCATAGTGCGCAACCTTCAGCTCTACATAATAGTTCATTATCTTTAAGTAACAAGATAGACTATTTAGGAAACTTTCAACTATATTTTCTCCAAGTCCAATACTGTAGCATGTATAGGTATGCAGTATGAAGGGTTTTATCGAGATGCGCCTTTATATTGTATTTGTACCTACACATTGCAACAGAGCAGTTAAATATCTTTTTAAACCGATCCTCATTCCCATGTCCAATGGCTTGCTGAAATTGGTAAAGAATTGAACAGACTCAAATGAAAAGTTCGTTGGTGGTTTGATTTTTACATTTAAAGTTTTAAAGAGGACTAGCAAGTTACTTCATTTCTTCGTTCAAGAGTTTGATATTGATAATAGAATGTACACACATCGGTTCATCTGACCAAAAAATCAGGAACATTTCAGCTCAAAATGCACTGTTGAACTTCCTATTTTGAAATACAGTATACTCTCAATAAGTGATACACCGGATAACTAGGACGCCCGCTATGTAGTACACTTTTTCTCGGTCCCTTGAGGCAAAAACTTCGGATAAGTGGGACCATAGTCATAAGAAAAAAGACTATGGTGGGACATGCAACGGGATGACTTCATATTTTTTTCTTGAAACAGAAGACATTGCATTGATTTTAATCAAAAACTTGTCAACAAATCTATTCTACACATTGGTTGTTTCTTCACGTGTGCAGTCATGCCTCAGCTAGGTCAAAAAAGGAAGCTGAAATCTACACCGATAACCAAAAAGTATGTTATACTCAAGGAAATTGATAAAGGCAAAAGTCTTACATCTGTTGCTCTTAAACATGGAATGTCCAAACAAACTGTTTCAAACTGGGTTAAACAGAAGAAAAAGATTTATGAAGCTGTTGATTCGAATTCGTCAACAAAGAAGAGGCATAGATTTAAACCGTCAACATACGAACACCTTGATGACGCTTGCTACAAATGGTTGGTAAATGCAAGGGCTCAGAACATTCCTGTGTCTGCCTCGGTTTTGAAAACCAAAGCTATTTGTTTTGCGAAAGAGCTAGGATTGACCGACTTTAGTGCATCAGATGGCTGGCTCGATCGCTGGAAGAAAAGAAAAAACGTATCCTTCAAAACAATATCAGGTACTTTTAACTATATTTCTTAAGTTCTTTGTTTAATACATCTACATATTCTCGCTGTCCTTTAAACATTAAGATACATGGGACTTTCATGCCTTTCGTGTCTCCTTGGTTGACTGGTTTTCCAGTAACGCGAACTGTACATCCATGGTGTTCATTGGCTTGTAAAAAATAAAAAATTGTTTTTGCGAATCTTCCACTTTTGCCTTTCATTAAGTGATCAACTATCGCATTTTTCGCTCCGTGAACAGCAACAGCATAGCTGTCCTTTTTGTTTCCTGGTTCCATGTGGGCATGTAACACATCATTTTCCTTTGGTGTCCAAATCACTCTGTATTCGTGAAAACCCATCACAAATGATTTCATTTCCATTTCTACTTCACAAATGATTGGGGTTGGCGTATCATATGATAGATCTTCCATGTTGTTTTCACTCGTTTGTGAGAAAGAATTAGAACACACGTGTCCAATGTTTACATTGCAAAAATTTTAAATTCAAATGTTTTTTTTAAAACCATTCGAATGAGATTCGAACCCATCAATCAGCCCACACATTTTTATAAGCAAAGGAAATTATAAATACTAAGGCTTGGATTAAAATGTCTTTTGTAGTTTCATTATCATTTTGAGGATGCATTTTTTACATCTGTTTTCAGGTGAAGGAAAGGATGTCACGGACGAAATGACCGACCCTTGGAAAGAAACTACACTTATGACCATCCTTAAAAATTATGCAGAGGAGGATATTTACAACGCCGACGAGTTTGGTTTATTTTTCAAAGCTTTGCCAAACAAAACTCTTCATTTAAAAGATGAAAAATGTTCCGGAGGTAAACATAGCAAGATCAGAATGACTGGTCTAGCTGCAGCTAGCATGAAAGGGGAAAAACTCCCTATGTTCGTGATCGGAAAATCGCAAAAGCCGAGATGTTTTAAAAACTTAAAGCAATTGCCATGCCGTTATCGTGGCCAGAAGAAGAGTTGGATGGACTCAACGCTCTTTGAAGAATGGGTCAGGGAACTTGATGAAAAAATGGAGAAGGACAATCGTAGGATCGCCCTCATCATTGACAACTGCACAGCTCATCCAGAAATCGGGGGGTTTAAAGCAATTGATATTTTTTTCCTTCCTCCTAACACCACCTCCGTCCTTCAGCCAATGGACCAAGGAGTAATCCGTTCTTTGAAAGCAAAGTACAGAGTGAAAGTGATCCAAAAGATGATTGAAGCAATTGACAAGAAAAAGGAACTCCCTCAAATTTCTCTGCTGGATGCAATGAAGATGCTGGTGTTGGCTTGGGATGAGGTAACAGAGAAAACCGTTCAAAACTGCTTCAAAAAAGCTGGATTTACTGAGATCGATGAAAACACGCTATCATCCGACGATCCGTTTCGCGCGCTGAATGATACCCGCCAACTGAGCAGATTGGATTAAAATTTCAAAGATTTGTCTGCTAAAGATGTCGCCTCTTTCGATGACGCAGTTCCTGTAACTCAAGGTTTGATGTCCGATGAAGAGATCTTGTCGGATATTCTGGGAAATGAGGTCGAGGAAATGCAAGACGAGGAAGATAATGGTCAAGATGGAGCTAGCCCTTTGGAGAAACCAACCACATCTCAATTACACGATGCCATTGATACCTTGATAAACTACTCCATGATGATTGACACGACCGAACTGAAAGCACTTACGATCAAAGTAATAGCTGGTTCCAGGCAAAGCAAATTGACAGAATTTTTTTCCGTTTAATGTAGTGTAATCTTATGTTATATTGAATGGAATAGAAAAGTAAATGCAATTACAGTAGAATCCCGATAACTCGAACCCCCACGGGACCGAGAAAATAGTTCGACTTATCGAATGTTCGAGTTATCGGGGGTATGTTATGAGAAAGTATTGGTGAAGGGGAATTCGAAATTGGTTCGAGTTATTGAAAGTTCGAGTTATCGGGATTCTACTGTATCACCATTTCTTATTTATGAATTTAGCCTCAAAGTCCTCTTGTTCGCTAAGTTTTACAAAAAATCTCTCGATAACTAGGACAAATTAAGCCTTTGTATGAAAACCCTACTTACAAGGAAATTCGGATAAGTAGGACGCCCGCTAAGTAGTACACTTTTGTTCGGTCCCTTGAGTGTCCCACTTATCGAGAGTATACTGTATATGAAAAATTATGTTAAAAATACGGTTTTAGAAAATTTTAGATAACATGTAGTATCCTGTATTTTTCAACTGTATTTTTTAATTGTTTATAATATCTCTATCAATGCTTTGACAGTCGACTCTCGATATCTCGAACTCTCAGGGGACCGGGAGAAAAGTTCGAGATATCGAGAAAGGGGTAGGAAGATTTTGTGCCATTTTTTTCCAGCGAGGTTAATAATTTGTTTTTATCTTTAACCCAGGTTGACATTGTGTTCTTTGGGACACCATACCTTTGGTAAATATCCCTTCTTATTAGAATAGAGTACTGATCTTGTTGAAAGGCATATGCTTTAGTGTATTGTGGACTCAAAAAATGCAACTTTATACTTGATTCCCATAGTAGAAACGCTCGAGAGAGGTCATATGCAAATGGATTTTCAATTCTGATGAAATTTAAGAATAAAAATTCACTAGAAATGTTTATTATTGGTAACTACTTACGAAGAAGTGATGAAAATGTACGCTTTGAAATTCGTCATCTCACTGATCTCTAACAGGGGCGGATCTAGGATTTTTAAAGGGTTAGGCAAATTTTTTTTGTTAAACACACATAAGGGCGCAATCGATGAAATTTACGCCAATTTACGCCCAATCTAATACATACTTTTCGAAGTGTAAAAATTATTAACTCGAATTGATTCGTCCTAACGTAAAGGGGTGTTATAATGCAAGAGCCTGTATTGTTGCACTAATGGAATAAGGGAAATAAACAAAAGAAAACTAATTGAGTATGAATGGAATGTATTGAACTACGTTATGTAGGCCAAAATAATATTTTCTGCCAGATTGGAGGCTAAGTAAATAACCAATAAATTACTTCATCTGTTATCTTCTTCATTTTCTTGATTGCTTGTACATGAACAGGAAGCATCCACCAAACGAAAACATACTTGTAATGAATCAAATAAATAAATTTTCAATTACCTATACCATGATAGATTGGAGCACTCAGATAAATACATGATATTTTGTCTATGTACTGGTCAAGATGGTCAGATAGAAAGAAAAGAAATTATGTTAAGAAATAGAGTAAAATGACCAAAATCAAAGTTAGAGACAAGCTCCTTGATCATTATCCAGCAGCAAAATAAAAACAGATTTCTGCACTATACGTTCATCAAATCAAATAGTATACCCTACCCTAAAAATGATCCATGGTTAAATAATTAATGTCCACCACATTATAGTAAAAGATGGTGTTTACAGAAATCCCTGAGACAAGTCCAAGAACCTATATATAAAACTACACAACAACGGACAAATTATGTACTGCTTCCTCTTTAATAAGAGCTACAGCATTTTTTCCAGAATTTAATGTAGCATAGGAAACAAGAAGTCAAACTAAAACATTATATAATTACCTTTTTCAAAAGAAGACATAACATAGGTGGTTTTTGTAAAATGAAAGAATAACTCCAAAGATGTTAAAGTGTTCCTTCATCCAAAATGATATTTCAAGGGATGATAGAATGCACAAAGTTGTTTCAGAAGTCTTATAGATTCTGTTTCCTTGGGCAGATATTTCGATTTAAAAATCATAAAATCATACAATACATAATTATGATGTAATAAGATTTTTATTCTTTGTTTATGTGTATAAACTCTCAATATATTATAACTTCATTTTCTTATCACTCACTCAGAGTGAAAGCCCTTTCTCTCTATAGTAAATTAAAAAGATATAGTATTAATGATAACTTGCGATAAGAAGTTTAACCTATTATATACTATCTTATTATATACATCATAAAACATGCATTGCATAAAGTGAATGTAAGATTTCAAAAATTAAATACATATCTCAGAAACTGGAAGTAAGTTATACTAACAAGAGGCTTTTTGAGCTTCATCGTATTGGTTCATATCATTTTGGACACAGGATCCTTTTAAAGTTCTTAAATTCAAAACCTGACAGTCATCTCGAACCAAGAAAAATTATGCTGAACTGTACAAATAAGTTACCAGGTAAAGATACTGGTGCCAGAGAAACCATGCAGCTGCCTACGCAAAACAACTTAGAAAAATAACAATGACTTTGTGTATTATAAACTCAGTCATTCAAACGTAATTTCATAACATTACAGATGCATTTTTGATTAACAGAAACAGATACCAAAAATATTTATATACATCATTAATCAATAAAGAAAAGGCTTCGGTTCAGTTGACACAAACAAACGTATTATACATAGCTGAGCTAATAATTAACTGTCGTCATACTTATGGTCAACGAATTATGGTGCTAATGATCCATGCTAATCATTTATATTACATAAAATAAAACACTTGCTTTAAAGCAGCCACAATCTTTTCATTTCGCATAAGCAAAAGAAGAGACATGACTCGAAAAAAATGCTTTTCCTAGATTTTGAAGTCTGTTTTCAACAGATGTATTAAGTGAATTCAAAATTTCCTAATTAATACTTCATTATTGCTATCAAAAGCTGCAACGATGTTTTCTAGCGAATCCATGTTGAACTGGGTCTAATTCGAAGGTCTTCCACGTCGTTTTGTGCAGATTTGGTGACCATTCATTCAATAAAAGTGTGTAAACCCATGGTTGTACCTTAGGCAAATTTTCTTCTGGTTCATTCAATAAAGTGTTAACCCATGGTTGTACCTTAGGCAAATTTTCTTCCAGTTCATTCATTAAAGTGTGTAAACCCGGGGCTCCTTAGGCAAATTTTCTTCGCCTAGGTGAGCGTTAGGCACTAGTCTGTGTTGTCAATGTAACTATGAGAAGTCGTTTTCCGGGCAGAATCAATACCTATAAACTCAAGCTGTAAAAAACATTAATTTTTAACATCATGGCGCGCGCCGCGCCTAGCCGGAGAATAATCCTATTTGCGAAAGAAAGGATCGGGCAGATTGGATGCGGGAGAATCTCTTGATATTTTCGATTATTTTCTGATTATTGTAATAATACAATACCTTTTTCATACAATTTTATGAAAAACATTATTTAACTGTTGCCTAACCCTGGATCCGCCCCTGCTCTAAAACTGACCCAATTAGTTACCTTATCGGCCCTTTTTACGCCGGCCCTAATTTTACGCCGGCCCTTATATATTCCGCCACCCCAAGATTTTGCCTTAACGCCACTTAGGGCCGTTATTTACGCCTCAAAAGTAAAAAAGAAAAAAACAATATTTTTAAGCACTATTTTTCACTTATTCTGTTCAAATTTTAACTTATACAATAAATGTCTTCTAATATATATCATTTAATACATCGTAAGACTTAAAGAGTCTATTGACGGATGAAATACAATAGAATGCACAGCGGTTTAACTTTTAACTCGGTTACTATTCTCAAAACCGATGATCAATTAAAATTCTAAATTGGTAAATCGAGTTAATGTAAATAAATCTTTCGAACAAGAAAGCTTCGGAGTCAAAAAAAGATTGTTTTTCTGAAAAACGGATTCTTCATTGCCTTATTTATACACTTTATGTTGAACTCAGAACTTATATATCTACTTTCTGGGGTTGATATTTTATCTAAGAAGAATCAGAAATACGATTTAATCCCTAACAAATGCTGATTGCGAAGATATTGATGGATGAACGACAGACGATTTATGCATTTATAATTTCTGATTGTCGTGGAAGATGTTTATACAATGTTGTTTCGTTGTATTCGTTGTTTATAACGCTCCAATGACATAATCAAGATAAAAAACATTCAATATTAAAAGTATGGAAAGTTTTGAAGTAAAATTTCAGTTCACAGGTAGTATATGCACAAGAAAAAAGGAATACGATGTCTGTACTCTATCTTTGAACATCAATATATATCAGAAATATGTGGTTCTTATATTATCATCAAAGAGAAAACCGTTGAAGAAGCAATCGTTTCTAAATGTATATTGTTGATGTAGAGAGAGAATGCTGAGGAGGGAGCTGCTGAAGAGGAAGTAACAATCTCTGAAGATACACTTGTTGATCCAGATGTATCAAATTATAATGACAATTCCTCACTTGTTTCGTTAAGAAGTGACAACAACTAATGGAGAAAAAATGCACCTATATACTATCGACCAAGTTTTTGTGTAGTCAACTTGATCTAGAAAAACTTTCAGGATTGTTGAAATCTCAAATTGTAAATACTGAGTTCAGTTTTTACTTTATAATAAATAGTGAAGATATACTTAAATCTGGCTATAATTTTTAGGTAACATGATAACAAGGTTTGGAATGAAAATAAATACTTTGAAATAGTTTTTTATGGTGCAATTATACATAATTGATGAAACAGTTTTTAGTCCTTGTAAACCCCATCATGACTTATTTTTCCTAACTGCTAAAGCTACACATGATAGCACAACATGTCTATTTCATTTTCCCAAGTGGCCCCATATTTCCACAGAATTGCCTGTAGGGTGCTTTCCTATAATTATTCAATTTCCGCGCCTTAGCGAAGGAAATTGTTTGATTTAGACATTCTATCTATCTCTTTCTCTCCGTAACAGTTTTTTGGCGTTTTCGGAAAGTCCGTTCGGATTTCGGATTGTTTGTTTATTCAGAATAGTTAAATGACTGACCTATGCTAGGAACTGGTTTTGCGCAATTTAGACAAGGTGCTGATTTAGAAGTTGACGGTCATTTTGTCAGAATTGACTAAAATTGGACAATTTGGGCCAAATTTGGACCAAATTTCGAAAGTTCTTCAAATTTCAAGAAATTTTGCATGGATTACATTTGAAAGGTACTGATTTCAAATCTGTCAATCATTTTGTCAGAATTGACTAAAATTGGACAATTTGGGCCAAATTTGGACCAAATTTCGAAAGTTCTTCAAATTTCAAGAAATTTTGCATGGATTACATTTGAAAGGTACTGATTTCAAATCTGTCAATCATTTTGTCAGAATTGACTAAAATTGGACAATTTGGGCCAAATTTGGACCAAATTTCGAAAGTTCTTCAAATTTCATGAAATTTTGCATGTATTGCAATTGAAAGGTACTGATTTCAAATTTGACAGTCATTTTGTCAGAATTGACTAAAACTGGACAATTTGGGGCAAATTTGGACCAAATTTCGAAAGTTCTTCAAATTTCATGAAATTTTGCATGTATTGCAATTGAAAGGTACTGATTTCAAATCTGTCAATCATTTTGTCAGAATTGACTAAAATTGGACAATTTGGGCCAAATTTGGACCAAATTTCGAAAGTTCTTCAAATTTCATGAAATTTTGCATGTATTGCAATTGAAAGGTACTGATTTCAAATTTGACAGTCATTTTGTCAGAATTGACTAAAACTGGACAATTTGGGGCAAATTTGGACCAAATTTCGAAAGTTCTTCAAATTTCATGAAATTTTGCATGTATTGCAATTGAAAGGTACTGATTTCAAATTTGACAGTCATTTTGTCAGAATTGACTAAAACTGGACAATTTGGGGCAAATTTGGACCAAATTTCGAAAGTTCTTCAAATTTCATGAAATTTTGCATGATGGATTACATTTTTAAGGTGCTGATTTCAAATTTGACAGTCATTTTGTCAGAATTGACTAAAATTGGACAATTTGGGCAAATTTGGACCAAACTTCGAAAGTTCTTCAAATTTCATGAAATTTTGCATGGATTACATTTTTAAGGTGCTGATTTCAAATTTGACAGTCATTTTGTCAGAATTGACTAAAATTGGACAATTTTCGGCCAAATTTGGACCAAATTTCGAAAGTTCTTCAAATTTCAAGAAATTTTGCATGGATTACATTTGAAAGGTGCTGATATTTCGAATTTGACAGTCATTTTGTCAGATTCGACTAAAATTGGACGATTTGGGCCAAATTTGGACCAAATTTCGAAACATCTTCTATTTTCATGAATAAACATCATGCGTAAGATATTGGTGAACTGTTTTTCTGGCCCCAAAACATCATAGTGAATTGCAAAGCTGTCAAGATTATGTTAGAAATTAAAGAAGTGAGTAATTTGATGAGTTCCAGACTGTATCAAATTGTTAGTCAGTGCACAAGTCATTCAGATATCTTGAAATTTAGCCTAAAGCAATTTTCTCAGGGGCTGATGCGGAAATTGTTCAAGCCTAATGGCTTCTAGTTGCCATTGAAATACCACTACTAAGCTCTTGTGTAAAATCTTTCACTTTGATATTGAAAAGCAAAGAATCTCTGTTTAAACAGCAACTTGCGAATTTTGTGAACATGCGGTATAATGTTTGACACATCTCTTTTCTCTTTTGTAACAAAATTATTTTGTTTATGCACATAAATAACTTTCTTTGAAAAAGCAGCTGCAAAAATGAATTTTTTACCTGCAGATTCGTTTTAATAAATAAAAGAACTGAAACGCATTCTGCCACGTGGCTAGTTTTGTTTTTATTTTGTGTTATGATCACGTGATCATAATATTTACATTTTTCATCCGTCAATAGACTCTTTAATCTATTACAATTATTTCGTCCTCTTTTTCATTAATGCTTTCATTATTTTCTCTAATTCCCTCATCGTCATCTGATTCTATTTCTGCTTCAACTTCCCCTTCATCTGACTCTTCATTGTCTCCAAAGAGTTCTTTCACATCTAAAGTTTGATCACGTACAAAGCGTTTCATCTTTTCTAGTATCACACCGTTTTCATGCACAAAATGCATTAGAATGGGGATCTCAAGCCCTCTTTCTGGAATAGGTGACACATTTTGGCGTTAGACATGCGACCGTACCAGTAACGGATCCTCCTTGTGGAGGAAATAAAAAACAAATCTGGAAAGCTCTCTTGGTATGTGACCAACCGTGACATCACCAATTCTGTCGATTCTTGTTATCGTTATCATGCAGCAATATGGGTCAATGTCCCTTGACATTGTACTAGTTTCTTTTAAAACCTTCACCTGTTGATGTAGCGCAACATTTCTCCATGTTGAATTACGATGAACGTGATAACCACTGTTGGCCGTTGCAAATTCATAGACTGTTTTATGAAACTCGAGAAATTCTCCTGCAAATATGTTTTCTCCTAAGGTAATATTTGTTCTATACAAAGATCTTATAAAGGTTTTACGAACTATCGAGAAAAAAATCTTCAGTTACTGCATATTACTGTCAGTCTTTTTACTTCAAAAGCCTCTGAAGTCAAATTCTATAAAGCTCATAATGAAATATATTAGAATTAAGACCTGTAAAATCTTAATTTCAACTTTAAAAAATAACGCCGATTTTTTTAGTGCTGTCATCGCAAAGCAGATTAAATTGAAAAAAAAAAGTATCGACAAAGAAATGCAACTGACATTGCCAAAGAAAAGTGTCGATAAGAAAATGCAACTGACATTGCAGAAGAAAAGTGCCATAAGCGCGAACAACTCCACTTGCTAAAGACAAAAGCTGTAAAAGAAAGCGAATTGCCAAACACTTTGATGTAAAAGAAGGTCCTTACTATGTTTGTTTTGTTTGCTGCTTATATAAAAGAACAGTGAAGAATTTTGATGAAACTTTTTATTAACTTGAGTTCCATCATTTCTTCACATTTGTTGAAAGTTTTGATGGCAGTCACTACATTTGTTTTACATGTGACAAATATCTTAAAGGAAACAAGTTCCATGTCAGGCTGTTAAGAATTGCTTAGAGCTTGATGAAATTCCAAAAGAATTTTTGTATCTCAATCACCTTGAGAAAATTTTAATCGCCATAACATATTTTATGTATTGAAACGTTAAGTTCATTTGCTGCTACCGCTTTGCGCCATCTGGCTCTTGTTGTTATTATTCTCGGCCATCTGGCTCCCGTTTCTTCTATCATTCAATCTTATCTTGCTGTTAATGTAATAACAATACATATCGTTTTCATCATATCAACGAAATAAGTCTATATTCTTTATCCTGGGAAGATTGAACATTTATGTTTATGTTTCCAACGGCTTCCTCATTTATAAATTGATAATAAAGAAGATACGCCACTTTTTTGGTGATTCATCTTTTCACAATACACGATTCAAGATGGCTTTTAATAAAACTCGATCAGAAGGATCTTACTTTAATGACATATATGTTTTATCAAAACAGCAACTTTGGATTCTAGCAGCAATTAATGGATTTCTTTCCATTAGTAACATTACCTTAAATGTCATTGTAATCGTTGCGCTATGGAAAACTAAACAAGTATGTAACACACCAATGAAACTAGTCTTTAATATCAACATCTACGACTTTTTCATTGGGCTGCTCACAAATTCTTGTGCTGTTCTTATACTTGTAAAGTTTTATCAAGATCAGTATTTCAAATTTCATGTTGTAGCCCAATTTATAATTTTCTTTTTTCCAATGTTATCTGCTTACATGAAGATATTGCTTGCATACGATCGCTTTGTTAAAATCCGCTATTTGTCCAACTATGATCGAGACATTCGAGCTCGCAGAATCAAAGTATTAGTGATTGCAGGGCCTTTTGTTACATTCACCCTTGTGACATTGAAATGTATTGCAACAAAAAATACGGTTACATTGCAATAGCAGAACTGTGTTTAGTTGCATTCGACTGGTTGGTAGTTGCAACTTTGTGGGTGCTTTACATTAAAGTTGTAGTGTTAATGCGACAACACAGAAAGCTTATGGCCCAAAATAACGTTATTTCAAAAGCTGATATAACACTAACAAAGCTGGCCTTAGTACTGATAGTGACAGCCATCTCATTTCACACGCCATTTTTAGTTCATAAAATTTGGCCACGAAACAAAAACAGCCATAATCTTTAAATATTTGACAGAGACGATCGCTTCCACGAATTCCAGTATGGATGCCTTAGTGCTCATATACTTCAACAAAAAAAATTGATCGTTCATTTGCAGATCCGCAGCGAGTAAAGTAAATATTTCTAAAACGATTTCCTCTTCTGAAGTTCCCGACGAACTCAAAGATAGGTCTGCATGATGAAAATCGGTATTGAAAGTGACGTGTCAATTTTGAAGTGCGTTATAAAACACGTTGAAACATTTTTTTCAAGAAGAAGGCTTTTTTCAATCTGAATCATGACAAAAAAAATTAGTTATCCAAGGGAAATAGAACTTCCAATTGATAGGAAAGGAAGATACGGCACTTTTTTGGCGATTTGGTGATTTGGTGGTCAACAGCAGATTTGTAGTGTGGCAGCATTTAATGGATTTCTTTACATTAGTGACATTGCTCTACATACAATGATAAATCGTAGCATTATGGAAAACTAAGCAAATATGTATCATTGCCATGACATAAATCACAGGGTTAATCACAAATTCTTTTGCTGTCTTTATGCTTGTGAAGTTTTATGAACATCAATGTTTCAAATTTCATCTTGTAGTCCAATGTATAATTTTCTTTTTTCCATTGTCATCTATCAACACGATGATACTGCTTGCATATGATCGCCTTTAGCCACATCTATTTGTCCAACAACGATAGAAGCATTCGAGCTCGCAGAATCAAAATATTAGTGATTGCAGTGCCATTTGTTACATTCACCCTTGTGACGTTGAAATGTATTGCAACAAAATACGGTTACATTGCAATAGCAGAACTGTGTTCAGTTGCATTGGAATGGTTGGCAGCTACAACTTCTTTGGTGCTTAGAACGCTGATGGCCCAAAATAACGTTACTTTAAAAGCTGATATATCAATAACAAAGCTGGGCTTAGTATTGATAGTCTTATTGTGCCCACTCTTCATAAAGTTTATTTTGGGATTAAGGCTTAAAATGAACTTTTATTTGACCGTCAGTGAACAATCAAATAAATAATTTTAAATCAATTTAAAAGTATTCAAGAAGAAAGCGTTCGTTTTTGACTGATATTTTTTCCAAAAGTTGAAATTTAGAATATCCTTTTGAATAGCCAAGTGGGTCATAGAGCATCTAGTCAAATAATGTTATAAAGAATAAAGTTCACATATGGAGGTAATTTTAGCTCCTTTGAAGTACAAACAGTTAGTAGTATCAGACTTCGATCACCGTATTTTTCCTGCGTGTAGCAATTGGAATAATTTTCATGACTGTTTGTCAAGAGCCAAAGTTACATTAGAAAATAACCAATATCCATTCTCATCTTGCGAACCAATAACAAAGAAAACAAACCTAGTTGACGCAGAGTCGCACTTTAAGACCAAGAATTGATGCCATTTCTGAACAAGAAATGCTCTCTTAGTTGAAAATGTATCTGTTGAAGAAGATGATGAAACTAACGCTCATATCATAATATCATAGATTTTATGAATCATAGATTTTAAGATACAAAGTGACAGTTGCCGAGAATTTGAATCCATCTAACACAGGGCTTGAAACAACAACTGATGAAGAAATCAGTTATTTAATTTCAACGCTTAACAATAAACAGCGAGATGTTTTTAATATTATTAATTCATGGGCCAGACCCAAAGTAGTCTGTAATTTCTTTAAAAATACCAACGAGGTAGAACCCTTGCAGCTGTTAATAACTGGTGGTGTTGATGCTGGTAAATCACGTGTAGCTGCAATGATTGTAAAAACTTTGAACTACCGATTATTAGATCCAAGAAAACCAAAAGTTTTGATGCTAGCTCCAACAGGAGTTGCTGCAGCTCAAATAGCTGAAAACACAATTCATTCTGTACTTGGAATACCTGTTGATTGTAAGGGCTTGCAAGTCCCAAAACTTCCTGATAAAAAGAGATGCTCATTACGGCTCAAGTTAAAAGAGATCAATATAATAATTATAGATGAACTATCTGTGGTAGGAAATAAACTGTTACTACATATTTATCAGAGGTTATTAGATATTTTTGGTTACTCTGGAAATTCCATGAAACGTTTTGCTGGTTTGACAATTGTTGTTGCTGCAGATTTGTGTCAGCTCCCAATTGTGATGCAGCGTTCTGTGTTCGCTGATTATCACAATGAAATGTATAACATCTATCATATATGATGCGCATCAAAAAGCGCGAGCTTACAGAAGTAATGCGCCAACGCGGGAATAGTACTCTTAAGGCCGATTTCCATTCAATGCTTATGCCCGCGCGGACGTGGAATTTTCCGAGCGGCCAAACAGCTGCAAATGGAAAGCAAAAGACACGATTGGCTGAAATTATCAGCGGACGTCGGCGGGCTTAAAAAGAGTTAAAGTTTTTTAACTTTATTTTTGTTCGCTGAGAGGACATAACTACGCTTACGAATTAGCCAATACGCATACGTTCTACTTCCTACCTACGTCCGTGTGGATATTTTGTTGAATGGAAATCGGCCTTTATGGACCTTTTGAACAATGTTCGGATAGGAAGGGTCACTCTCGACGATGAAGACATCTTGCAATCGCGATTCATATTAAAGGAAAATGAGAACTTCCCTAATGAAGTCCTTTATATATTTGTTGAGAGTGAACCAGCAAGGCAACATAATTATGTAAGGCTAGAGCAACTTGACCATACCCTTTTTACCCCATAAACTGTAGACTGTAGACTAAGTACCTAAGGGGGTTCCAAGTCACATATATATGACCGATATATTGACTCTAAATCAAAGTCAAACAAATGGCCTAAGTTTCGAATTGAAAGTTAAAGAGTGATGTTAACATCGAATTCAGACGTGTGATAAATCGATTAATGGCCAAATTAGTACGATTAACCACACTGCGATAGAAAAAAATATCGTAAAAAACGAGATACATAAAATTTGATGATTGAAAGGCTGGTCATTTAAAAAAGATTTCCGATAAAAAAAGCATAGCCAGTAGTAAAAGGGACACAGTTCCCTCTTGCTTTAGAATGAGTATGCAAAGTGCATATGGTGCAAGGATTGAGTTTGAATCAAGTTGTAATCAGTTTTGATTTTATTATTTACTATTTTACTAAAACAAAAGCCATATTTAACCATGGACAAATTTGTCTAGTTACTTTTTTAGAAGGGTTATCTTCAACTGGGAAATCTAAAGGGTCAGCAATATCAGCTAACCCACGAACTAATAGGGAATATGAGTATTTAAGGGAGAATCAAGACCTTGGAAGGGAGCCTGATAACACTGATGATAGTTCATTTTCATTAATGAGGCATGAGCAAAGAATGTGGCGTTTTATTCAAACGAATTGCCGAAAAACGAAATGTAAGCTATAGCGTGATTATGAATTGGCTCAGATTACGAATTAATTTTCACCTGATTCGTGCATGTGTTTTGTGCCTGCGGGGCTCCAGATCGCCATATTTCAAGTCAAATCATAGCAGCGAAATCGACATCGAATTATCGATCAACGAATCGAAGACAAAGGATTTGACTCAATTCAAAGTGTGATGCAGCAACTTGGAATTTGTAATTATATATTCTCCGTTTTGTAATTATTTGGCTTTGTGTATACTTTCATTTTGAATACAAAGTCCTTCTTGCAAAAAAAAAAAAAAAAAAAAAAAAAAAAATCATTAATGATATGATGACAAATGACGATGAAGTCTTATTAGAAGGATATACAGGAATGCATAACAGCAGCTCCCATTATTATTTTTTCAAGTCTGGCTTGTCGTTTTGATTTTAACCTCGGAATAGTTAAAGAGTTTCGTTGAGAAGGAATTTCAATTTATCACTTGTTTTTAGAAAATGAGAGAACCATTCTAAAAAAAGTGCGACATTTGCCAGGTTAGCTGGTACATAGTTTTCAAAATATCGATCATCCCAAAAACTATTTAAAATACTTTTAAATATTTTAAATATTAATTAAGTTTTCGAAAAAATCAATTTGCACCACAAGAAATAAGTTTTTTAAAGTTGGTTAAAAATGGCAAGGTAAGTCACTATAATTTCATTGTAACGTTATACATTGAGATTTTGGTATTATAGCAAGTTGATACATGACGAATCCCCCTATTTTAGGGTGGAAAATGGTATTGATTAACAATGCTTAGATTCCATTAACGAATTTGCCAATAGAAAGTGTGCAAATCAAAACGTTCGAAAATTACATACCGTATGTTACAGTAACGTATGTTACATCCTGTCTTTGAAGGAGAATAACTTTTAAGAAGAACAGAAGAACCTAAGGATGTTATTTCTTTTATAAGAGCACCTATTTCAAAGCTGAAAAACTAGTCCAGTTTGTTTTTTCAATAAACCCACTGTCTCGACCAAAATTGCATAACGTATGTTACATGTTATTTTTTTGGAATTTAACTTTTCCATATTCCAACCCTAATATTTTGACTTGTGAGATGCGTCCCACTTATTAAAAGTTTGTGGATACTTCATCAACTTATAATCATGAATTTGAGCCATACACCTTCTTTTCTTACAATCTCATTGGAAGGTTTTCGTTAGTATAATGAGATGCGTGACAAAAAGTAAAACGCCATATAACATAAAAAAACCCCTGTATTTGCTGATCAATTTCGTATCTTAAATGTATACATACGTTATACACTTAATTTTTAGTCAGACCCATTGCAAATAAACCTCTACTAGTTGTTAAATACCCACTATTGGCTTTGTGACATCGAAAAACGCTACTCTGAGCAACTACAAATAGGTCAGAACTACTTCTTACACTTTTTCAACGGTCAGAATTGTTAAAGTTACTTAGAACTGTTTACCAGCGAAGTGTCTATCAATAATTTAATGTGTTTTTTGTGACGAAAAGTAATTTTTTAAAAAATGTTTAAGCTTGTGACACTGAATGTCGAACTTTTTTTAGAATGCCTGGAGAGTTTTAGAATATTGCTGCTGTACAGGAGATTTGACACGGCTATGTCAACTTTTCACGAACTTTTGCAATACGTAATGGCAGCTAATGAAATAGACATCATAACTTGAGACTTCAATGTTAATCCAAATGAACATATAAAATCTATATTAGAAAACTACGATCATTTTCGTATTAGAACCAACACATATAGGTGGCGCTATACTTGATCATTTGTACATTTCACCCAAAATTATAATGTTATGCTGTTTCTGTTCACCACCTCCATTTTTCTGTCCATGCTACTAATAAAGTTTCACTGAAAAAAGTAATCAAAGAATTTGATTCATTTGATCTTTTTACATCGTAATGGATAGATGAAAGTGGTTGTGCAATGGTACGATTAATCTACATTATATACCCTTTTTACACAGGCTAACTACGCTCACATTCATGACGTGGCGTTGATCTGTATGAATGAGAACTTTTGCACAATTGCGCTAGTAAGAGCCGGCGTCAAAAGGGCCAATGAAGGTATATATTTTATAAATATATTGTTATTTACCTACATATTTATTTTAATATTGTAATGTACCATTTTATATTCATTTTCATATGATGGTAGATTGGAGAGATCTTTCCGCACATTGACAGTAAACAGTTGTCTTAATCTTTTAATGTGCTTGAACCTTGATCACCTAATATTTTGTTCACGTTTACAACACAGCATAACCTCCTGTTAAAAAATATTTTTGTTTGTGAATATTTATACTTATCGTTGCTTCAATTTGAGCAAAACAATTAGCTACCCAGCGGGCAAAATCGTCAAAAAGTCACTGCAATGAAGAGTATTTTCATTGAAATAGTGACTATATTTCTATAGAAATGTATTCCTTCGCATAGGTTTCTCAACAAATTTGCCCACAGGGTAATGATATAATAAATTTAGTTTTTTAAAAATGCTTATTGATGGATGAATTATGTAATTTTATGAGTTTCTATCCTATGTTCCTTTTTTTCGTGTTCTGCATTCCAATTACTTCATTTGACCATGCAAAAATCCTAATTTTCCCCTAATTTCTCCCAAAAGGCAGTCTAAGTCTGAGTACGAGTCCAAAAAGTGTAAGTCTAAGTCTAAATTGCAACCTACAAATTTAAATTTATTGAATCTGTCCTCACCTTTCTTCTTATAGCATTATAAAACAGGAGAAAGAGTAAAAACCAACTTGAGATCGTTTCGTTATTCCCAAATGTAGACGACAAGAAAAGATAGATGAGGTTCAATATAATGCAGTTTGCTTCAAAAAGTAGAAAATATTACCGCAGTTTTTATCTTTTTGTCTTTTTTAATGATGTATCTTTTGTAGAAAATGGAAAAGAAGAAGAAGAGAAAATCGAAAAATAAGTGTGGAAAAACTCATTAATTTCTTAACGATCTATTTTTCTGTGATCTTCAACTACTATAAACACCAAATAGGGACCGTTCTGAGCAAATATCACATTTTCCTAGCCAAATAAGTTATAACCTTGCCGAAAATAATTCCATCAGTTTCCTCCGTCGAAAATTTTCACTAACAGGGACTATAAAGTGCCTTTTTATTTTGCGTTCAAGAACTTGGTATATTGATAATAGAATTCTTAGACATTGGTGCACCTGAGAAAACAAGTCAAGAACATTTCAGTTGAGAATGCACTGTTGAAGTTGTTTTCATCATATCTTCAGATATATTTCACAATGTTTTCCATAATGATACGATCCACGCACATGCGTAGAAGCACTTGTGATGATTCTATATCGAAAAGCTTTTGCTTTACTTTCAGAGATATGTCTTTCTTGTTTGTTATTTCATTACTACCAACTGGCATAAAATGATTAAACATTTTTTACATGTTTGTTCAGTAGGCTTCATGCTGTTCATTAAGCTTTTGTTTTTTATATAAAAAACATTGTAAAATGCCATAAGAATTTCTGCGACATTACCCTAACAGATACAAAGACAATTGTGTGGGGACATATCCCCTGTATAATACAGTTTTCTAAATCAGAGGTCCAAGGCGGAGGTTCAAGGTGTAGGGCCGAAGTCTTCAACATGTCAGAAACATGATATAGGTTGTGAAAAAATTTTGTGAAAAGGACACAAACAGCAACGTTTTTATTATAAAATGCTTGTATGTTTGCCTTTCCGTTGTTTAATGACTTTTATTTTGGTTGGGATTTTTTAAGTTTTTTTTTTATATATATATATATATGTGTGTGATAAATTTTCTCTTGTAAACTTTGTACAAGCATCATCAGATCAAAAAAGAAATTTTTTTTCATTAAACGTTTTTATGTAAACTTTAACTATACTTTTTGATTCAAATATGTGTACAAATATTTTTGACTTAAGGACACCCGGGGTGGAGTAAAGTCTTTAAAATACCCGTGGTTTCTCCTCCCACTAATACTACTACTGCTACTCCAAGTTATGAACGTTTTTGTGTAGCGTTTACATGACATCGTTGCCGAATTCGCAAATTTGGTCAAATTCGGACTTCCAGTAGGTCAATTTTCATGAAATTTTGCACAGAGCACAATTGAAAGGTGCTGATTTCGAATTTGACAATGATTTTTGCCAGGCTTTACTAAAATTGGGCAATTTAGGTCAAATTTGGACGAAATTTCGAAAATTCTTCAAATTTTCATGAAATTTTGCATAATTGAGTGGTGGTGATTTCAAATTTGACAGTCACTTTGTCTGATTTGACCAAAAATGGACAATTTGGGCCAAATTTATACCAAATTTCGAAAGTTCCTTAATATTCATAAAAAGTTGTACAAAGCGCAAATGGAAGATGTTTATTTTGAATTTGCCAGTCATTTTGTTAGATTTGACCGTAACTTGGCAATTCGGCAAGTTTTTAGTGTTGAAACCAGATATGTATCGTTGTGTAACGTCCTGAAGTCTTCAAGCCAAGCGGCTTCTTGTTACTAATTGACTATTTGAAACTTATTTGACCTATTTGAAACTCAGGCTGTCTGCAATGCACCGAAGATAGTCCATAATAGTCCATCTGAGTAATCAACCAAAAATTCGTAAAATTCCAATAAGAATATATCTTCTCTGAAGAATAACTAGATAACGGTTTGGGGATTAGTAGGGGCAGTTATAGAAATTTTGAAATTTGGTTCAAATTTGCCTAGTTTGTGAATTTAGTAACGATTTCAATCAAATACTGCAAGTTCATAAATTTTAGTAGCAGGCAACGGCTTTTTGGAGTGTGTTTTGAAACAATTTCAAACCAAAAAGTGTATTGGCACAAAGTTAAGTAAAATTTTTGAAACAAGATACACTCGAACATTCAATGTTTCGCAAAGTTTACATCATCAACTATTGATAAAAACATGCTTTACAGTAAGCCTTATAATCGATCGTGTTTATAATACGTGTTTTTACAGTCGTCGACTTGAAAATCAAAAGCTTTCATGTCATCGATGCGTGATTTGATTTACATTTATTGCCCCCGCAACGAGAGTAAGCGTTTCGTGTTGCTGTTACACGGTAGTTAAAGTATTCAATACTTAACTGCTTACTTTTTTTCGGACGTCAGGCAAAATGCGAAGTTTATGTGCAACCAAACTCACTTTAACACTGATTCGTGATTCAATCTGTAAACCTCTTTTCTTTTGAATCAAAGATTGAAATGCCGAATGGATTTTTTTCTTTGATTTTTTTCGAAAGACATTTGTTTTTTTTTCTTTTGGCTCTTGCATATTTTGGTTTACAAATGGTATTTTGATATACACGCTGTTTTTTTATAAACAATTTTATAAGAACATGAGCCTCAGATTCGGGCAAAAAATAAGAACAATGTTTCAAAAACAGCCTAAGCCTGCGGTTTGTTTATTGGAAGAATGGTCACACCATTCATGAAACTATCTGTTGTATTGTGAATGTTTTGTAAAAGTTGTTGCCCTTGGGTCTGGTTATTCTTAGTCTGTTGGCTCGGTGGCATTCATAATAGTGAGAATTGCTTGTTAGTTTTAGACACTGATGTCCTATCATGACCTGGATAGGAGTATCTCAAAGCTGTAGTACCATGTAATGTTGTGATAGGGAAGAAGATTTGATTAACGAAAAACATTTCAAAAACTTTCAAATACTAATTGATTACAATAAAAAGTAAGGTCGTATTTAATCAGTTGGTTTGTACTGCGGAACTCACTCACAAAGAAATTGAGCACTATAAGCAACCTTCGTTTAATCAAGTTGAACTTGCGTGCTAAGATTGTACTTTACCAGCGTTGGTGTGTAAGTGTTGACTTAAGAGGTAAATAAACAACTGAATTTAGGCGAAATTTTTATTGTAAGCTTTCCAAGCTGTTACTATTTTGATTAGATTTTGTATATCCAACTGTTAATACTGTCACATGTTTTCCCCTATAAAAATATAAAAAAATCATTGACTTTCTCCATTCATAACTTGTTTACGGTGAGCGCCAATAAGTATGGCAAAATTGATTTTTATTCTCTGTGCTGCGGTTGCTGCTGTTAGCTGCGTCGATGTTGAAGTAAGTTTGAGAACGCATTTTTTTGTTTTCTGATAACTGTTATTATTGATGTAAGTAAAATTTCCCATATAAAAATTGGTTATGATGAAATTTAGGAGTCCTCCTGGTATCTATTTGTATTTCACACCCTTTATTGCATTGCACAAAATTAAGGAAATTGAAACTGAGAAAAGACTCTTAATTTTTGGAATGAATTTCCAATTTTTGAAGAATCGAATTGGGTCAGATGGAGACACTAAGTTATTGGCGCTGATAATCAGTTGTCTATCGGAAATTAGTTTTTAGGATTTTTTTAGGATTATATGCATCGATGACATGAAACAACATATTCGTTTGACTTTTCAGAAATACTTGCAGAAGTTTGGATACTACAATCCAAACTCATTTGACCAATCCAATCTTAAAGATTCCATCAAGACGTTTCAGAGAACGTTCAACTTACCAGTCACAGGTGTTGTTGATGATGCTACAAAGAAACTGATGAATACACCTCGTTGTGGTTTACCTGATCACGGTACTAGCAGAAACGCATTTGCTGACACTAGATGGAACAAGAAGTCATTGACATATTACTTTCACAACTTTTCGCCAGACCTTTCGCAAAGTCAACTTAAACAAATCACAAGATTAGCCTTCAAGTATTGGTCTGACGTCACTCCATTACAATTTACAGAAACATTTGGAAGAGGAGATATTGTCCTTGCGTAAGTCGTCTTTTAAATCATTTCCGTAATTTCATTTTTTAATTGTTTATTCAAACACATACTTTATTCGGAGAAACTTTCGCGAATTTCACCAATTTTGGCCTTTTTCGCGAAAGTTAATCTCGCGAAAAATTTGAAATCTTTCATTCGCGAAAGTTTATCTCGCGAAATTTTGCTTATTTTTCAATTCGTTTTTGATGATGTTTCTAATGATTTAGAAGTTGAACAGTCTTTGTAACTAATTAGTATTACGTTAAAATTGTTAAGCAAATGTAAATATGTTTGAAACTATTTTTTAGTCAATTTTCTGCAACAATAAGTCCTTGGTTTCCTTAAAGTTATCATAAATTATTTCAAAAATTTCTTCATTCGCGAAAGTTTATCCCCAAAATCAGTTTCTCTCGCGAAAGTTTCTCCGAATAAAGTATAAAAACCTGAACGAAAGTTGTATACACCAAGGCACAAGGAAGCCCAAATAAACTATCAACTATCAAGTGTTTTAAGCGTCAGTTTAACCTTTACAGTTTTGGCTCAAGAGGTCACCGTGACAATCGAAAAACTTGTGGTTTTCCATTCGATGGACGAAGTGGGACTCTTGCACACGCCTTCTTTCCACCAGATGGGCGCCTTCATTTTGATGAGGATGAATATTGGACTGACAGAACATCAAGTGGTAAGGAATATGTTCCCTTTAAAATGTGGGTTCCCTATCAATGATTATATGAACTATAAGCTGAAATAGAATGGCAAACGGTTAAAATGTTTGACTCATGATGAACGTGATTGCTATGCAAAACGATCAGAAGCTTGATATTGTGTAATGATCATGATTCTGTTGAACCTATGCCTGCTTCCATGGGACTATTATGTTTCACATAACAGTCGTCAGAAGTGATGGAAGGAGGCTTCCAACACATAATGTCATGGAAGTTTACGTAAATTGTGATATAGAAATTTGGTGTTGATTTTATCGACGATGTAAATGGCTTATAGACAAGCCGTATGACTTGAAGACAATTGCAATATTAGTCTAGAAATATTACAGAACGTCTCAAAATTCAACCAAATAGTTTTAGACGTGAATATCGTATGGTCCGAATTGTTCAGTTTCGCTCAAATTTGAAGAATGGCGAAATACGAAATCAGTACTAAATTTTTATGAAAATGCGAAAAACTGGTAATTTGGTTCAAATTTGCCACGAATTGTAAACGTCGATGGTAAAATTCATCATAACTTGTAGTAGTGAAACGTGGAGAAACCCTGGTACTCTAATGACTTTACGAGGGGTGTCCTGAAGTTAAAACTGTAATTTCCATGTCGTTTCTTTATTTAATAAAATGTTGATAAACGAATCTACTTGAAAAGTACATTTCTCAGATAAATGATATATTTATATAAACATTTGTGCCCCAAAATAGCTAAAGTCTTCAATAACTATATTTCAGGTCAAAATTATTTGTCAACCGCTGTGCATGAAATTGGTCATATTCTTGGTTTGGAACATGATAGCAGTTCAAGGGACGCCATCATGTATCCGTACGCACAACCATACAAACCAAACCTAAGACTGCATGCTAACGATATCCGCCGAATTCAGCGACAATATGGAAGAGGTACAGGAGGCGGTGGTCCAGCAACTAGACCTCCAGTAACTAATCCTCCATTTGGTAAGTATTCCCATCTACTTTGGTATCATTTGGAATATAGGAAGGGCAATATTCGGGAAAGATTTTTATCTGAGCATTTCAGATTATAACGTTGAGTCATTGAACGAAAGGATGTTCTTAGTCCCTAACTTGCGTTAAAGGTAGTTTGTAAATTGTCAAAACCTCCGGATTTGTAGTGATATTAAAAGTGCATCGGGATCAATCATCAAACCATGGAGACAGGTAAGGACTGGAACTCGATCAAAAAAGACGATGCATGGAAGCTCGCAGCAGTTCTTCATTAAGTTTTTAAGACGGTTACTTCCTTATATGATGGCAACAACATATACTTACACAATACCTTTACTGATCTTTACTGTTATGTTTTATTGTTACAGGTTGCAAGGATAAAGTGACTGATTGTTATAAATGGACCAACAGATGCAGAAACTACAGCGACGCTTGGACCAACTATATGAGAACGTACTGCGCTAGACATTGTAGATATTGTTAAGCAAAAAATTCCTCCATCGCTGAAAATGTTTTCGTGTTGTACTTACATTTCGCCTTTCACAAAAATTCATTCATTGGCTATTGAGGCAAATGTAACATCCAAATGTTTTTGTTAGAATGTTAGTGATACATTTCCTTTTGTAATTAAGTCCCAAGAAAACACCGTCAGTTATGTTAGCACATGAGATGTTATCAGCAGTAATTCAAGAAATTGATAGTCTGAGTCTGTCCGTATCGGAAGATTAACTATGACCAAACTAAAGAATACATAAAAGATGGATTAGTATTCTCAGTAGCGTATGAGATCCTTTTATCATTTTCAAGTGCTCACCTACTTACAACTGCCAGGTGACGGTGGAAGTGAGAGGTGCACAAACCAACTGGACGGTGTTCCCTATAGACCTTTTCATGAATTACGTCATTACATCGCCTCGTTTCTAAGTTTATGAATAATTACGTGCTTAACCTTAAATAAAAGAATTTCGTGAAAACTTTTTCCCTATGTGTCATTTCTCTTTGTAAATGGCGCAAACGTCATTAATATTCAGTTTGAAAACGAGACGTTGTTTGTAGTGACGTAATTCATGAAAAGGTCTATTGTCTTGAAGTCGTTGGAAATAGATGAGACCAATATAGAGGAGGAACTTCTTGACCTCGTAGATATAGATACATATTATAACGCAACTGAAAGAATCGTCACCAAAATGGTTAAACATGAACACTGAACATCATATAGACAATTTTCATTTTCATATTCCTAGTTTAACCCAGTTAGCACAATGACGTTGTTTCGACGTTGTTTCGTCGTTGTATTCCATCGTCGCTTGACGGTCGTTTAATGGTCGAAATGGAAACAGCAAAACAACGTCGGATTTTGACGTCAAAACGACGATTAAAAATAACTAAAAATGAAGTTGTACGGACGTTGTGCAACGATCAAAAGACCGAAAACAACGTTACATTGACGTTGTAGCATGGTCAAATTAACGACGAAAGGTAATGACAACAAATGATTCAGACATTCTTCTATCTTTTGATACAAATGAATAGGTAATGGAAGACACATTTTTCATGGTTTTCAAGATGATTACCTTACGAAGTAAATTGCATACAGAATGCAGGAAGATAAAATGCAACGTATATACGCATATACGTCCATGGTTCTTTTGAAGTCGAAAGAACGTCAGAATTGACTGTAAGTAAAAGAATGAGTTCTGCAGGTTACGATCACATACCAGTCTCGTTAGTCAAGTTAGTAGCAGAATACCTGACTTCTCCACTAACGCACATAATTAATTCAGGCATTACAGATAATAAATTCCATCAATCTTGGAAAATTGGAAAAGTTAATCCCATTCCGAAATCAGATAAAGCCCTAAAAGCTGATGATTTCCGTCCTGTCACAGTGCTTCCTGTCCTTTCAAAAATATACGAAAGATTGATTGCGAAACAGATCTGTGATTTCATTTCTAAAAATAATATCTATAAATCTACCATGTCTGGATTTAGACAAAACCATTCAACAACAACGATCCTAATGAAAATAAGAGATGATGTAATAAAAGCCATGGAACGCGGAGAAATCACATTGGCACTGTTTTCCGATTACTCGAAGGCTTTTGACACAGTCGAATTTAAGAACACTTTAAATAAGATGTATAGTATTGGATTCTCTAAGTCAGCTGCTTTGTGGATGGTTTCCTATCTCACAGATCGCTACCAATTTGTGCAGATCAACGATCAAATGTCTTCAAAAGAAATGATTCACTTTGGTGTGCCCCAAGGTTCCGTTCTCGGACCAATTATATTTAACCTTTACGTGTCTGATCTCCAAGACAATGTTATCGGGAACCACTGTCAATATGCAGATGACACAACAACTTACATCCATTCTAAAGTGACACAACTCTCTACTGCCGTTGAAAATATGAATCTTCAAATATCCTCTCTATACAAATGGTCGAAGGACAACAACCTCTTGTTTAACCAGAACAAAACAAAATATATGTTATTGTCATCAGCTAAACTATCTCAATTACATAACCTTGATACACAAATCATCGATATCCATCATGAAAATAATCCTATTGAGCGAGTAAAAGTTTGGAAAGTCCTTGGAGTGCTTATAGACCAACACCTGTACAATGTAAGAATCTGAATGAGTTACTGCTTTCCTGTTACAAGAAACTTAGTGTACTACGCAGATTAAAAAACTTTGCGCCAATGAATATCCGCAAACACCTGGTTCAATCTTTGGTATTATCGAAACTCGATTATTGCAATACACTATTCTGTAACACGACGCAGCATAATCAGAACCGCCTTGATAAACTTTTAAAGTCAGCTGCTGGTTTCTCCAATGGGAAATACGCAAACACTCTCGACGTAATCCAGTTGAAATGGTTGCCAATGGAATATAGAATGAAATATAACATGTTAAAACTGGCCCATAAATCGCTATACACACCAAATTTTCCAGACTACCTGGCCGTACATGTAAGAGAAAGCAAATGTCCAAGACGTACTGCGTCTGACGACGGAAAAAAACTAATAGTAACCAAATCCACAAAAACATTTGAAGGCATATGCAGTCGTCTATTCAATGAACTTCCATCGAGCTTGAGAGCAGTTGAAGACCATCAAAAATTTTCACACGAGTTAAAATCTTTTTATCTAGATCTCTCTTTTGCTAAGTATTTGAGCATGCATTAATAGGAATTTATTTACTTGTTTAGGCACCACCTATCTGTTTTGAGACGTATACTTCTTTTATTTCTTTGTGGTTCCATTGCTCACCCATTTTATCTTTCTGATGTGGTTACTTTGGTGGATATACTTTTTTACTAATTGAAACTTTATGTTATATTTTTAACTATCGTTAATTAATATTTTGTATAGATTGACTGTGCATTTTAGAATTTTCAAATTATTATGGGATGAAGAGCCATTGTAATATATGGATATGCCCGAAATAAACCATTATTATTATTATTATTATTAAGTAAATAAATGATTTTAAGCATAAATACAAAGTTACAGTATATACCACTCTAGTCACGATACAAGCTTTCAACCATTGAAGGATTTTGAAATGTTTTTTCAAATGAAATGTTTTTTCAGGTCGCAATTATTTGCGACCAACCCCGACGTTTTCTAGACGTCAGTTGATGGTCGTTTTTGGTTGCGACGTTAGAACAACCATAAAACAACGTAGTATTGACGTCGTGTGTTAACTGGGAAGTTTCTGCTCTTCCTCCTAGTAAAAATTTGTAGGACATTTCTTGTTGTGAGAGACAAGTAAAAAGCTCAGAAAGTTCTACACTTATCAAAAAACCTAGGTTACAAAACAAAAGGTCGGCGAAGATAAATAATAAATTTCATACTTAAACATGTGATGCTTTGAGGAACTTTACTAAGTGCTTTTTCACAAATTGTTGAAAATAACAATAAAGTTCTTGCGAAAATTACGTATAGAATTTGAAGCGATCAGTACGACGACGAAATCAAAGGTGTTTCATTTTGTAACATCACCTATTTGTAAATTTGTACGTAAATTTGAACCAATTTGGTGTTTAATTTGATAGCAATTAATACCTAGAGTTTTTGAATTACAATATCACTTATATCACGCCCTTATACTGTTTATAATTTATTCAACAATAATGTAGGCTCTTCTAGAAATGCTACTTAAAGAAAGTCTTTTAAATTAGTCAAGGAAAGCCTTTTTCAAATATTTACTCACTCACAAAACATTTAGTCACTATTCCCTGACAAGGTATATGTGAAATTTTAAAATGTGTTTTAGAGGTGATTTTAGAGACTTAAAAACGTAAAATTTTCTTCGTCGCTCAACCGGTGGGCGACATTATTCCACTACCTAATATATAAAATAATTTGAATATTAGGCCGCACCACTTTCAAAATGCTTCCGCCGGGCCTGCAAATAGGCATTGTGATGCACCAACTACTGTTAATCATGGCAGTCATGGTTGCACATGAAGTAGGTTTATACTTTTTAATTTCATTTTACACTATATTATGCATCATAAGATAAAAAACAAGTAGGTAAGACCACAAAGCCCCAATAGGTACATTACGATGTTGTCTTTCTTTTTCTTTTTTTTCTCATACATCGAAAAAAAACATTACAATCTGATACTTCAAAGCCTTCAATCTGACGCACGAGATTGGAAATAAGTTTTGGCATAATACACACAACCGCGCACTGTCAATTTTATATCAGACACTTGTAGTAACTATGTAAGCCTACGGAAAGGATTTCAGTAAGCCTAGAGCCTGTAGATCAAACATTCAACATGAAATGATAAGTCTAGAATTCAATGATTATCCTGAATGAATGGAACTTCGGTATGAATAACTGGTTAGTCAATGCCAAGATTAAACCTTCGCCATGATTTTGATAAGTTCTTGAGTAAACGAAGAACGTTTAATCAGTTCTATAAATCTCTACTGCGCAGTAGTAAAGTCTTTACTATGCAGTAAGTCATACATATACCGATGGAAATCCCAGATTTCTAACTTTACTGCGCAGTAGTAACAAACTTACTGCGCAGTAGTAGAATGTCTACTAGAAAATTTTCCACTGCGCAGAAGAGTATTTACTACTGCGCAGTAAAACGATTTCTATTAAATAATATAAGTAGTGGTTTAGAGTTATTGCTAACTGTCACAAAAGCAAGTTCCTCAATCGATAATGGCTGATTTTTTTGTAAGAGGTAACAAATGGGGCAGTGCACTTTTTTCTGTGGCATTCCTCTGATTGCATAAAGAATAGAGATACTTAGAAGTTACAACAAAAAAGGAAGTTCTTACTTGTTCCACATTCACCGACATGTTTTTATGTTAAGCTGGTTTATTACTTTTAACCGATCATAAAACAAAGTAGATATTAATTACCCTCGTCATATGCACACAGACATAACTATACTGCGCAGTAGAGATCTAATTACTGCGCAGTAGACACGATTCTTCTTGCGCAGTAGAAATCCTTATTCAACAGCTCAACATGTGTGGCAGATATGAGCCACCGTAGAACCTTGCTCTTTTCTTGCTAGTTCATATTATATTCTCTTGTTCATTTCTAATATGACTATAGTAATTTTTTCTGTAAGAACACGTTGATACTAAATTATTTGCGTGTTTGAGATTCTAAAATCCAGCTGGAGGTTTTTGATTTCTTTTAATAGCAGTGGTGCAAAATTCCCTATGCTTTCTGTCAACACAGCCTCCCGTAATTTTAGAACTTCAAGAATTCGAACTTTTGGTGATGGAAAAACCAAATGCCAATGTCAGATTACAAATTTAGAATAATTTCTCATTTGCGAAAATTACTGCATTGCCAATAGCTCGAATGTTACGTAATGGCCGACCATCCGCAAATACGCTTGCATGGAGACATTTTCAAATAGCTTCCTTTTGAATAAAAACCACAAAAAAAGACTGAGACTAACAGAGATCGACACTAGACTGATTCATGCTGCTGAAACCAAATGGTGCAGAAATCTCATGGGTTACAGACATGCTTGTTTTTCATCTGAAAGTGAACTTGCAAAACATTTTTCATGTCTTTCTGTTCACCTGTTTGTGATTGAAGAAAACTATTACGTCATTACCTGAAGATTTATGTTTGGTCTATGTTTCAAGGAGGATCATATTGTTATTGCTGTCTGTCATATTCGTAGGCGGAATTAGAACAAAGTCAAACTTTCTGGAGGAGAGTTAAGTTATTAAGAGAAGAAAAGAAAAACGTGCAATAACTAAACAATAATTCGTGACAGTGTACTCCTCCACATCCGCCTGCTTTGATATTTGTGATCATATTTGACTTTGTATGGTAAGTTAAATTTGAATACGACATGCGTTCGTAGCTTTAACATATCCCTGGCTAGACCCATGATCTGCTTCGAAATAACGGATTTCTCTACGTGAAAGAAGTCGTGTAATCTATTAAGACACCTGCTGTTGCCTTGTATTATTCGATATTATTTACCATACTTTTTCTTGGACCATTGAAGCTCTCTTTGAGTTTAAACTTCAAGTAGAAATCAAAACAATGTCAGGAACGATTCACATATGACCTTTTTGTAAAAATAGAATGCAAGTAAGTTAAACATGACTTTGAAAGATATAATACGATAGGTCGCCTTTAAAGAATTTTCACTTAACCTTTTACTGTCTTTTACACTTTTTACATAGTTTTATCTCTTGGAATTTTCTTTCCCTTTACTTTAGATTTGTTATAATAACCGAGTAAACATGAACTGGATAGAAACAGAATTATTGATTCTATCTTCACACTTAACCACTCCACTTTTGATTCTTCATCCCCCGATGACTATTCTCACGTTTGACGAAAGCGTTTTTCCATTCAAAACAACGTAACGATCTAAACGAAAACTGATTCTATATTGTTTGTTTGTTTGTTTGTTTTTGATTGTGTTTGTGTACAGTCTCTTATTCAATTTCCGCGCTTATAGCGTAGGAAAATGTTTGGTTTACACATTCTATCTAAGTATCTATCTATCTCTGTCACAGTTTTTCGTCGTTTTCGGAAAGTCCGTTCGGATTTCGGATTGTTTGTCTATTCAGAATAGAATAGACGAAAGGAATAGGAATTTAGGACAGGTTTGACTAAAATTGGGCAATTTAGACAAGGTGCTGATTTCGAAGTTGACAGTCATTTTGTCAGACTTGACTAAAATTGGACAATTGGGGCCAAATTTGGACCAAATTTCGAAAGTTCTTCAAATTTCATGGAATTTTGCATGGATTACAATTGAAAGGTGCTGATTTTAAATTTGACAGTCATTTTGTCAGAATTGACTAAAACTGGACAATTTGGGGCAAATTTGGACCAAATTTCGAAAGTTCTTCAAATTTCATGAAATTTTGCATGGATTACATTTGAAAGGTGCTGATTTCGAATTTGACAGTCATTTTGTCAGATTTGACAAAAATTGGACGATTTGGACCAAATTTGGACCAAATTTTGAAAAATCTTCAATTTTCATGAATAAACATCATGCGCAAGATATTGGTGAACTGTTTTTCTGGCCCCGAAACATCATAGTGAATTGCAAAGTTGTCAAGATTAAGTTAAATAAATTAAAGAAGGGAGTAAATTGATGAATTCCAGACTGTATCAAATTATTAGTCAGTGTACAAGTCATTCAGATATCTTGAAAATTAGCCTAAAGCAATTTTCTCAAGGGCTGATGCGGAAATTGTTCAAGCCTAATGGCTTCTAGTTTTAAACTTTGTTAAGGCTTCAAAAACTGGTTGCTTGGTATGAGTATGAAAGCTTTGATTGAGGAGACAGGACGATCGACGAACAATTTCAGAGATATTGTTGTTCAAAACTTTTTAAAAAACAACCCTGGTTTCTTCTAGCCATCTAAAACAACCATCGTAATAGGATATGTTTTTATTTTCGTGGGAAAGACATATAATGTCTCGTGAGCAACTCACGTGATTGTAGCTCTGATTTTGTTGAGAATCTCCAGTAATGACTTCACATAAACATTTATATTACTCATCTTCCATAGGAAACAAAGTTTGTAATAATCACTTGTTCCAGAGATGTGTAAAAAACATATCTCTGAAAAAACATACTTATCTTTAAGAACGTACAGTCTGCTGAGTGTGTTATCGCAACCTGAGCAGCCACATAAAAATTGGTTTTATCTTCAGTAAATGTGAATTTCTGTTTTCTGTTTACTGGGTGTGATTCTTCTCGAAGACTTCGTTGCATTTTGCATGAAAGTCGACCTACAAGTTTAAACGTTCCTCGAAATGAGATTACCGTAAATGACGAAATTTGCGAAATTACGGTAATGAATTTGATATCACCAGCAAATAAAAGTTCTGTTCTGTTCGATTTGCTCATATGAATTTCATATCAGTTGTTAATTTCATATCGATCAAATCTATTTCATAACGTTCTATTTCATACCGTTTCTCCATGAAACACTTTCGCCCGATATGTAATCTACTTTGTAACTTGATTTAAATAACTCTGAAAATAACAGCAACGATATGAAAGTAACAGCAAGGATATGAATTTGCACCAAAATAAAAATGAAGGTGGGAAAATTGTCACTTCGATCTGTTATTGTGTCGTAGAACATAAGCGTATATTTACAACTTTTTTTAAAATTGTTATAAGCAACAAGACTAGTAAGTTTTAAGGCCCGAGTAAACAGATCCAACATTTACATCCAACACCCAAAAATAGGTGTTGGATAAGATGTTGGATCTGTTTAAATGCACTCTTTCATCCAACATTTTTTATGAAAAAAGGAAAAAATAATGTTGGATCGTGTTGGATGAAATTTGTTCTGGATCAAATTTTTCATCCAACAAATTTTGGCATCCAACATCAAAATGGCTGAAAAATGCGTGTTGGACGTGTTTAAACTGATTTTTCATCCAACATCTTATTTCGCGCCAAAAAATTCGAATTTCGAATACTTTTTCGAATTACATTACAGTAGAATGTTTGTTTTGATTTTTAATTTCTAAGAGCAGTGTGTATTCATTCAACAAAACGATGGACAGCAGTGACTCAGACTCAACAGGATCAAAACAAAAAAGCCCTTTAAAAGGGCGTGTTTTTAAAAAGCATTTGACAAATAAATCTCAAGATGGAAATAAGAATACAGAAGAGCCCCAAAATGAAGTGACGAAAGCAAAAAAAGATAAAGCACCAAGTAAAGGGGCAAAAGATTGGTTGGATGATGAAGTTTCGCTTCTGATAGAAATGTTAGAGGAAAGACCCTGCCTTTGGGATGTCTTCAATAAGGATTATTCAAAGCGCGATGCTAAAGATGTAGCCTACAATGAAATTGCTGATGTTTTACAATGCAATGTTAACTCTATCAAAACAAAGATCAATGGTTTAAGAGCTCAACTAGGGCGTGAAATGGCAAAAGTAAACAAAACCAAAAGCGGCCAAAGCACCGACGAGCTTTATGTTAGCAACTGGACCCATTACAAGAGCTTGGTATTTTTACAGTCGGTTATGAAAGCATCTAACAGCAAGAATACTCTAAAGCAACCTAACGAAGATCTTGATACAGAGTGTACAGACGTACCCGAAGTATCTAGAAAGAAATCAAAGACAATGGCAGAGAGGAAAATAGAGTTATTAACAAAGTGTACCGATGCAATAACATCCAGCAGCAAAGAATCCCAAAGTCAAGGAGTAAAACGTACGGCATTCGCAACTTACATCGATGAAAAGTTGTCTACCTATAATAAGCGGCAGAGAGCGATTGCAGAGAAACGTATCAACGATGTTTTATTTGAAATTGAAATGTCGGATGGATGCTATCAGTCATTCCCAAATTCGCAGCCTGCTCCACAACATGTATCGAGTGCTACATTTCAGCATCCAACTTTCCAATTTCAAAACCGAAATCCATACCAGCCAATGGAACAAGGAAATGAGTCATACTTAGAATATCTTAACAGCTCAAAGTAACTTTTTTTCAAACTTTTGTATGATAGCCACTATAAATTATATATGTATAACAGTATAATTTGGTTACGAGAATACAAATATATACAAGTATATAGTTGACCACAATAAAATTAACAGTATTTCCATTGCCATGACACAGCACCATCTGTAACGAAATAATCCTTAAAATTGTCTCTTACACCCTTTGCAGAAGCTTTTGCGTTGTGACCACTTCTAGGTACTTGCAATGGATAGAAAGTGCCTCCTGTTATCACATCTCTTCTCCACTCTCCTTCGGTTACCTCGCCAGTTGAATTAACATAATCGGTGAGGGAGGTGGGTCTATATGCATTTGTTGAGCTAAGGCTTTTTAACAACATATTATGTAAAATTAAGGTGGATAAAACAATATCCTTGACGATTTCTGGTTCCAAATTGATGATTGTAAAGTAAATTCGCCATCTATTCGCAAGTATTCCAAATAGGTTTTCCGAAATTCTCCTTGCACGACTATGTCGGTAATTGTAGATTCTTTTATCCGCTGATAAATTCTGCTGAGGGTAGGGCTTCATCATAAAGTTTTTCAAGGCAAAAGCGTCATCACCAAGGAAAACATAAGGCATTTTGCATTCATCCATTAAATAATCATCGTCAGGCAACTTTATTGACCCATCCTCTATTCCTTGAAGCAGCGAACACTTGTTTCATATCCCAGAGTCATTTACCCTGCCATTTGACCCAATGTCAGCATATAGGCATTCATAGTCAGGCCCAGCAATTGCTAATAGTATAATTGAATGTGTATGCTTATAATTATAATAATACGAGCCTCCATTATCAGGCTTCACTATCCGCACATGTTTTCCATCTATCGCACCAAGAGCGTGAGGGTAATTCCAACGTTGCTCAAACTTTTCAGAAATTTGTTGCCATTTAGCCGAGGAATCCGGAACTTTAATGAAAATATGTTGCAATCTTTCATTAATCGCACGACAACAACCTTTTATAATATATGACTGCGGCCAAAGAAATTCGGAATTGGTAGCTTAGAGATTTGAAAGATTCACCAGTAGCGAGGTATCGCAACGTTAGTGCTAATCTTTCATCAGGTTCGATAGGTTTGTTTCCACAAGCTCTATTTTCTGTTGAGATAAGATCAGAGATCTGACTGAGGATGTATTCATAATCTGCAACACTCATCCTGAACATGTCTCTAAAACCAATACGGTCTTCTAATTTAAGTTCCTGGAAAATGTTTTGAAAGTAGCCACTTTCCTTCCTCCTTTTTATCCAGTCCCTTGTTTTTCCTCTACGAGGCTTTTCATCGTCTGAATCCATTAACTCTGCTAGAACAAGCACGAGTGCACTGTTTAAAGCGGCCATATTGAATGAACCAAAATAAATAATAAACACGCGCTATGCTGTTGGATGTAAATGTTGGATGGTCCTTTCAAACAGCAAAATTGTTCATCCAACATACATCCAACATTTCATCCAACATTATAGAATATGTTGGATATGAATGTTGGATCTGTTTACTCGGGCCTTTACGTTAAACAAGTTATACCAAAATCTTAGTAAAGTAAAGTAATCAATAATTTGGGCAGTTACAAGTATGAACCAGGCCTTATGTTTACATCATATGGTGTATAAGCACATTAAAAAATTTGCATAAAAGTCAAATTGTTTTTATATGATCGAGACATTACAAAACAGGAAAATACAAAACAAGCATACGTCATGTGATGCATAGTAATCATTTTCCTCTATCAGTTTCTATAAAAAAAGCTTGTGTGCGCGTTATTTCAATTCCATATTGTTTGTGACGACAGCAAGCATGTAAACGCTGATTACATATAAATATTTGATTCAATTCTTCATTTTTAAAAGTACAGTCAAGATATATCACTGGTTAAATCTGGAAATATTGTGGAAATAGGTATGTGATTTATATGAAAAGTTATTAGACCTTTCTCAAATTTCTCTTTAAACATCGTGTTATGGCTAAGCCAGCAAGTACTGTTTAAACATCGTGTTTTTGCTAAGCCAACAAGTATCGTTATTCGTTCATTACAAAATTGAATCTCAAACATACTTGTCTCATAATTTATGCGACAGCGTAATTTATACGGTACCGTAATTTATGCGATACCGTTTTTACTAATTCAACATATCTGCAGTCTTGTACAGTTTGACACAACAATAAAAAGAGAACAAAACTAAATTCCATTTTGTCCAAAAAAATCAATATTATGTGGTAACATGAAAATGCTTTGAATTCTGATTTTGCAAGTATGTTAGATTGATGGTTGAAAGCAATCGTTAAAATGTTACGTGAAGTGATTTCGTCAGGACGTCATTTGAAAGAAGTTGAAAATAACATAAACAAGGAGTTATTCGAAGAAAGACTTAGTTAGTCTTGTAATTATCTTTTACCACAATTCTGTTATCTCCCGAATACATGCTCCAACTACCACAATGTAAAGCTATTAGTTACCTGTTCTGTAGTTACTTGAAGCACTGTTCTTAATAGTTGTGAGAATCTGTTTTGTTTTGAAACTCTGTTTTATTGCTCTATTGAGGGATTTTTAATGATTTTGTCGCATTAAATTACGGTAGTATGTTTATGGGAGATAACGGTCAATAAAACGATAAAATGATGTGGGCTTTTCTAATTGACTGATCCCGGAATATTATTATCTCCTTAAAATACAACTACCACAATGCAATGAGAAAAGAATCGTTAAAAAGGATTCAATGGAATAATACAAGTGTTTCACATACAAACCAGATATATTCAAAACTATTTAGAACAGAACTTTATGTGTTCCCGAAACACGTGATTTATAGCATTGCAAGTAACGACCTTCGTTGCTTATTTCTGTACTGAGAAGCAAGCAAGTCTGTTAGGGCGGCATTAGTAGGGCGGTTTTGATATAAGTGATGGAGAGAGATCTGACATTAACTGGAGTACAGTATTTATGAGAGTGTGAAGTCAAAAAGAGGAGAAATTTACAATTATTTCTCTTCAAGTCTGGAGTTTTTACTGATTTCTAGGTGAAGTAACATATCTTTAAAAGTAGGGTACGTGTTCACATCAATGTCAACTGCTGAGAATGTTAACTTTTTCTATCCTTTTTTTTATATATAAGCAATTTTTTGTATACCTATTGCACTTCGCCCCAAGTTCTTTTCATTAACATTGAGTCACCAGTCAGCATAGGTACTAAAGTTATAGCAAATCCTTGCATTCCTGAGGTGAACTTGCACAATACAATCATTCATTGCCCCAGGCAAATTGTTTAATAATTGTTTAACATTTTGGAGTGATTCTTTCGAATTGGCATTCATTTTGTAAGAGTGTTGTAGGAAGCAAACTTTTTTAGCTGTCCTCGTGATCCTCATATTGCGTCTGTTATGATGAATCACATCATGTTATAACAAAAATCACTTTGAAAATTGATGAGGCCCTTTAGCTTCATAAAAATGAATTGCATTAACAAAATGGTTTTGGTTTGGAGAGTAAGAACAATAAACAAAAAAGAAAAGTTTGTTGATATTTATGTTGGAGCAAATACAAAATCTAATTTGCTACGATACTGTCACTTGTACTCTCTTCAATGTTTATGTATATTTTCTTTTAGTAATTCATAATGAGTGACACACATGATGAACAATGTTTTGAGCTTATGCATTATCAAGACATGCATTATGATGGAATTCAATTGAGACAAGTAGGATTGAGTGATGGTGATAAGGTTTTGAAAAAGCAAATTATTTTCAATGATGTAGGTGATGTAAAATTCAAGTTAAAAGAACCCACTCAAAATTTTGTTGGTCGAAGCCAGCAGCTGCAACAATTACACTCACTTTTATCTGTCAAAACTCAGGATGTTGTTGTATTGACGGGTATTTCAGGAGTAGGCAAATCTGAATTTGCGAACGCTTATTGTCATAAATACAGCATAGAATATGATGGAAATGTAATCTTTGCCAATTGCGAAACAGAGGGTACTTTGGAATCATTTTTTGTAGATTTTGCAAAATACATTGGTGTTCTTTCTCCAAATGATACAAATCAATCAATGACAATGAAGGTTCTAATACAACATGTTTACAACTTTCTATCTAAAATAAACTGCCTCATTATTTTTGAGAATGCTGACGAAATAAGAAATTTGGATGAGTTTTTGCCACAAACATGTTCCAAGATGTTGCGTAAGATAATTATCATAACACAATTTCAACAGTGGCCAAATTTTGAAAAACTTGAATTGTTGCCACTTGAAGAGAAGGAAAGTATGCAGCTTTTTCAAAATGAACTTGGTCAAAATTTTAATTCTTTACAATGTAAAAAATTAATAGACACAATCAGCTGCTTACCGCTAGCTTGTCAATCGGCTTCGTCATTTATTAATGCAAGAAATGTAAACGTCAGTGAATTTTTGGAGTATCACGATAAAACGTTTAAAGAAATATGGTCTGCCAAAGACCTGACAACTATAACTTCCACTGAAAAAGCGATGTTGGCGACATGGAAAATGTTTTTCGATAACTCTGATAACAACCCATTCACCATGAGACTGTTGCGGATTCTTTCTTTGATGGATGGAAAATCCATCAATGTTCAACTCCTGAGACATTTGGAAGACTGTGACAAGCTGAAATTAGAAGAGTCTTTGCATTGTTTAAAAAGATATTCTTTAATCGGCATGTCTTCAGTAGATGAAAATGACAGCTGTTATGTAAATACCCACAACCTTTTTCAAAAGTTTATCAGGTCGACATTTGAGGAACAAGAACAAGAACTAACAGTTTTATCTGATTTTTTTCAAATGTGTCATAACTGCATAATGAAAATTGATGAAAAGGATCAGCAAGAGTTTGGGGATATGTGGCTTAACACATTTTTTCTGGATTGCAAAAAATCACAGGGAAATATCAGTCCACTCAAGTGATGATAAATGTAATTGATCATGCAGTAACAACTGCATTAAATAGTGGGAAATTCAAATTGACTTTAACCTTTATAAGTAATTGCAAAAGAAAATTATTTGAAAATTCTCACCTTTTCAGAAGCTATGAAGCCAAAATTTTATTTGAGTCTAGAGAATATGTTGAATCAGCTAACATTTACCAGGAAATATTAGATGCAAGAGTATCCACATTTGGTATTGATCACCTTCCCACCTTGGAGACAAAGTATCAGTTAGGACGTTCATTGGAATGTCAAGGTATTATATATAATAATTATTATGTATCATGTAATGTTATAATGAATATCAGATACAGTTATTCATGTTCAAACTCAATTTTATCTATTCATTTCTAAATTTTATTCTGATCAGTCATCAGTTATCAAGGAAGTTCCCAAAAGGTGTGAACATGGAAGGCATGAACAAGTCTTTAGAACACAATGATTTTAAACATTAGAGTAGTTGCGATTGCTATGGTGAATTATATGTATTATAATGTTACTGAAGATAGTTGTGGTTGTCTTGAATCATATGTTAAGCTTTGATAAGTGATTTTAATAATTTGTTGTTGTTGTTGACGAAATTTCATTTTATTTTTTTTTTGCAAGAAAATTTGAATTATTATATAAAACAATAAATAAATTAAACAAACATTTGTGAATTAGATATTTCAAACCATCCTGTTTGGCATTTTCTTGTCTGCGAAATAGAAATCTCCTTAATACTTAATTCCTCGTTTCAGTTTGTTGTATTATTATATGTTTTCTAGGATCAGTTGTTCTCATTATACAACATAACATTACGGTACTGTATTATTTTGATTCTTTTTAGTTAAAGATGATGAAGCAGCCGATATCTATAAGGAGGTATTGAATTTTCGAATTTTTTTGCTTGGTCATGATCACAATTCAACATTGGCAACCAAACAAAGTTTAGCAAGTGTTTTAAAAAAGCTAGGTATGTCATTGTTTTGATGGTGAACTACATTATAGTTAATAAGCATTCTTAATTTAGAGAAAGCATCTATAAGGCATGTTTTAATTTTATTTGTTTGCTTTCCCAATTTAATATTAAAACAACTATAAATCTCTCTAATATAAAATAAAAATATATACAGACACCACCTGAAAGGCCTTATGTTATTTGTTATTCTTCAGGTAAATATGATGAATCAATTCATATGTTCAATGAAGTATTAAGTTCTCAATTAACTTCATTTGGTCATGCCCACATTGATACAATTAAAACGAAGCAAAGCTTAGCAGTTGTCCTAGAAGCACAAGGTATGTAATCAATCAATTTCAATTTTAAAATAATATGAATATGTGCATAGATTGTCTTTTCAAAATGGTAGTCATATATTTGTATTGAAATAGATATTCAAGACTTAAAAACAAAACAAAAAGTTTAACTATAGGATATAAACATATTCAGCTGCTTCAGTAGGTTGATTTAATGAAAATTAAGTTAATTATCTTTTGTTAAAAATGAGTATGATATGCCATTGTTGTTATCTTGGAATTTCAGATACAGAAACAGCGTTTTCCCATCTAAATATCAGAATGGATCAATTTTTTGAACTGCTTAATTGAAAACTACTAGAAACACATATTAATGAAAAATGACTAATTCAAAAATTTTTCACTGACAAACTTTGAGATAAATTGAAAATGATGCGTTGCTTCCATTGGCAGTTTTAAAACCATCAAAATTGAAATAGTTCTGCTTCTATCAATTATGTATGAGTCCATACAGTGGCCTAAACTCTCGATCTCTGGAGGTGGAAGGTGACTGTTTTTTGCTGCTTGATATGGTTTTCGCCAACTCGTATGAAGCGTTATACTGAATTACAAGTGTAATCAATGAAATGAAAGTGTTCATGACTTTCGGATAAAAGGTTTATCAGTTTATTAAATCTTTTGCATAAATCATCAAAGGTCACTGCAACAAAGAAATAGTGTATAGTGTACTAATTCGCAGTGATTTTTCCCCAAATACATCTACCGACTGGTAGCCTTGTGGTAGAGTGCTCGCTTCCTGTTCGGGAGGTCGCGGGTTCAATCCCCGACCGAGTCATGCCAGCGACTATAACAGTGTGAATCATTCCTCTCTGCTTAGTACTCAGCAAGAGAGTAGGAATGATGTCTAAGGTGGTTGTCTAGTAGAGCGGTTCCTGTCATTACAGCCTCCGTAGCCCAAATGGGGGCTTTAAATGCTCTAGGACCTCCTTCGCAGGACCCTCATTGATAACAGTACCTAAGGAACTGAAGAGGCTGGGTAAACATTCGTAAATAAATAAATATATCCACTTTATGGTATTTCTTTACCTTTCTTGACAATTTTTACTTTCTATTATAAAGAATTTGTTAACACCAACATTATTTGATATTTAGGGAACTATGATAAGGCATTTTATATCTACAATGATGTATTGAATTCTGAAATAACCTTGTTTGGTCATAATCACACTTCAACACTCGAAAGCAAGAGAAAATTAGCACGGGTTTTACAAAAACAAGGTATGACTTATTTTTCTCCTTCACTCTTGTTCTACTATTGAACTGTTTCAAATTACTCATTTCTTAAAAAACTATAAAATGGATTTTTTATATGATTCGGAGAATTTAATTGAAAACTTCAAGCATCTTATGAACGTGTGTATTAAGTGTTCCAAAACTGTTGAAAACTCTGCACTTTGCTGGCTAAATACGAAAAATCCATTGTCACTGGCATACTCTCTGCTTTGTTTATTTACTTATTTGGGGAAAACATTTTAAGTTAAATTGTTTCTTGTTTTTTAGGAAAATATAGCAAAGCATTTGATATCTTCAATGAGATATTAAATTCTCGAATAGCTGTGTTTGGTCATGACCATTTGACCACTTTATCCAGCAAGCACAACTTAGCAAATGCTCTACAACAGCAAGGTATGCAATCACTTTTAACTTTGTGTTTCAATCAAATTATGTATAATATAGTCACCGCTCAATTAACGAAAATCCTCTCATTTTTGACACCATTCTGAAGGAAATCAAAAGAAAGAAATAAGAACTGACTTGATTATTTGGAAGTTTTGGAAGTTTTATTTAGTTACCAGTTATTTTCATCGATAATTTTCATAATTCTTGAAACTTGATCTTTTGTTCAATAGGCCATTTATATTAAGCTTAAGTGCTATGTACCATGCAATTGTTAGTGATTTGCTGAGCGATGTTTTGACATTATATATCGACTCTGTGAATGTGCATCCTAACACATACAGAAACATTACGTTTTTCAGAAGCAGCATCTTTACTTGATATTTTGTTGGTTGTTTTAAAGGGCCTTGAAAAATCTACAAGCAAAAAATAAGTAAAAAAGTTTACTATTAACGTTGCAATGGTTTTCGATCTTGAATCAGCTTATTGAAAATTCATCGCAAAATTTAACACATTCTTATTCGTTTTCATGTACCACTTATCCATGATGCTATCTATCCAATTTAATGTTTATAAGAAGAACAAAATATTTCAAGTAGCGTACTGCATTATATGACATTCTTTAGGTAAATACGATCAAGCATTTGATATCTATAGTCAGGTATTGACTGCTCAAAAAACTTTTCTTGGTGATGACCATCATATGACATTGACGACCAAGAACAACTTAGCACTTGTTTTACAAAGACAAGGTAACCCTTTAATTTTGAACTACGTTCAAATATTTGTTGACCAATATAAAAAATAGAGTTTTTATTGTCTGAACTCTGCTTCATTAAAACGTTAAGTAACATTTTTTAGAAAAATAACTTCATGGAACTTGTAAACCAGTGATTCAAGTCATCATTTCGTTATCTAATTTTGAAGCAATTTTAGCTACTAACATAGAATGTTCCTGCGTTTGTCCTAAAATGATCCAAAGCATTTCTTCTTTCATATTTCCGAAAATTTCTTTAAGCTATTGTTGTTTTGTTTGCTGCACTTTAGGTAAATTCAAGGAAGCATTCATTATCTACACTGAAGTGTTGAATTCTCGCATAAGTTTGCTTGGTCAAGATCACACATCGACACTGTTAACCAAGAACAACTTGGCAAGTAATTTACATAAGCAAGGTATGTCAGATTTAATCATTTGTCAACTAGCTATTTATGGAACTTTGATTTCATGATTGGATTTATTTAAAAGTTTCAATAGTAAAGGAAAACAACTAAATTAAAATATTAAAAATTCAACAGTGAAACCTTAGAGGCAAATTTTGACTTCTCTCTTTCTGCATTAATATGAACAAGAGCCAGATGGCGCAAAACGGTAGCAGCAAGCACCATACTTTCGAAAGCACGACCAAAAATTGCCATAAAAAATAGTTAGTGTAAAGAGGTCTTATCGAATGTAAATGGGGTCTTATTAAGAAACGCCACCAGCAAATAATTTTCAAGACAAAGAAATGTACATACATGAGTCGAATTTTTTCAAGAAAAAAATTATAAGAACTTATGTGTAAAAAAAACGCGTCTGCTTCGAAAAAAAATTAAAAACAATAACAAAGATTCCATGGACTAAAGAAACCTTCCCAAAAACTGTGATCTTTGAAATATTTAATGCAAAATGACGGTTTTGATAGCTGACAAACTTTAGATGTAATTAAAAAGTTCGTTAAGGTTGAACAACCGACGATAAAATCGTACCTTACATCCAAATGTTAAGCATTGCTGGATATAACCTTTTATAATATAATATTTTTAGACTGCGTTCCTTTGTGAGATTTCATAGGATTTTCTGAACGAAATCTGATCGACTGTTAAGCGTAGGCTAAAAACTGCCGTTTCGGCCGGAGTAGTAGTAGTAGTAGTAGTAGTAGTAGTAGTAGTAGTAGTAGTAGTAGTAGTAGTAGTAGGAGTCCAAGGGTGTTTTAATACGGTATTCGCTTACGCTGCTACCGTAATTATACCCAAAATCTCGGTGTTAATGAATTTCAAACCGACCTCTTTAAATAAGCACCGATCGTTATTTGTGAATTTACGAAATTGCATGTATGACACCAGAAAGGTTTTAGTATAACATACAGCTACGTTATTTGAGTTGTAACTTGCTTCTTATAATCTGTAGCTTGTTTATCAGGGAGGCTCAATGAGAGTTGTAGAAACCTTGTAGTATTTGTTTCGCGTCATGCCCCGTTCTTCCACAAACATTTATCATTATTTTCTTATTCGTTGCACTTAACCGAAAATAACTTCATTTATTGTTACTATGCCAAAGTTACTAAAGTTCAGGTTAGCTTGGCGAAGAACGGAAACAAATTTGTGTTGTGGTCATCTTCACTCAGTTTGCTGTCTATTACTTCACCCTGCTGTTTAAATATTTATAAATCACTTTTCAACACTTCCACATAGACATTACATAATTTGATGTTCTTTAGGTAAATATCAGGAAGCATTTGACATCTTCAATGATGTATTGAATGTAAGATTAGCTTCGCTTGGTCATGATCACTGTTCAACTTTGGTAAGCAAACAGAACTTAGCAGGTGCTTTGCAGAAGAAAGGTATGCGATAATTTTGTTCTTTATTTTTAATAGATTTTTTAAGCACTTCAAATGAGTCAATCCTTCAATAACATGAAAATGATACTTTCTGTTCTGATCTTTACTATTCATCATTACTTTACTGCAATGGAAAACTAGTGAAATTTTTTATACCAAAAGAAACGGGTTGTTATCGATAACTTCCATTGAAGATTTTCAAATTTTCTAAAAACTATTTTGATTATAATAGTTTTAATGGTTTTCCATCTTGAATATTTCTACTCAATAAACATAATTAAATTTGATTACTACAAGTTATTGAGTGGTGAGGGTTGACTCATCCTTTTATCAAATATAAAGTGTAGTTTATACGGTTGCACTTTTGCCTTGTCTAATGTAAATCTAATGACCTATACTTATGGAAACTCTTGCATTCTTAAGTAAAAGTATTGACAGTGTCTAATCGCAGGTCAATTGATTTACATTAGAGAAGGCGAAAGTTAGACCGTATAAAGCACCTATAAGAAATGTTGTTATTTAGAATTGCATTGATTTAAAACGTTTATCCAAATCATGTGTAACCATTATTTTTCAAGGTGAATATGAAAAGGCAATTAGATTGTATCATGAGGTATTGGAATCTCAAATTCGATCATTGGGACCTGACCACCGGCATACCTTGATAACAAAACAAAACTTAGAAAAAGCAAAAAGATTAAAAGACGGCTCATGTGCGCTTATGTAACTGTTTATATTGATAAATTAGAAAAATTACCAGTGATTACCAGAAGATTGCCTGTGTATATATATGAATAGAGTAGAATAAAAAAACTCTCCTCAAATTTTTGTGTTTCTGTCTATGCCTCTACATATGGCTTAACAGTCATTCAGCATTCCCGAGTAAAATGTCTTAACTCTAAAAATGCTATCCATGCTATCCATAATCCATGAACCGCACAGAAACAGACAAATTTGCATCAAAGCCATTCTTTGAAAAAATGTTTCCTTGAACATTGAGTATAAACTACGAGTTAAACAACGCTCAATCTATAAAATTATAAAAGACATTTGAAAGATACCAATATTACTGAATCGGTCGTTCAATGCTTCAATACTGCTTACGATATAGTGGAGCAAATTATCTAGGAAAAGAATATCCATGGTGCTTTAATGTATACTTCAATTGTGAAACTATGGGAACTGCAGGAACATTCGATCAGAGATAGAAGTCCCCAATATTTGATTGACCATATTTTTAAAAGGGAAAAATGTCTTAAGTTCGTTATTAACATGTGATAGCTAAGCTATGTGATTTCTGTCTGGGTAAAAGTGCTTAAACAGTGTTTTTTGGGTAAAAGTTAAAGGGATGAAAAATTTTCTCTACGGACGAAAAACCTCCGAATTGACAGCATTGTTCTAGAAAACAAAAAACTGATTTTAACATCAGGGCTAAAGTTCGCAGACTGCGAATTAAATAAAACAAGAGGCCATAGGCCTTAAGGTCAGCGCAAACGGAGCTTTCAGAAGTAAATGCTTCAAACGAAAAAATGGTTCATGACATTAAAGACATCTAGAAATAACTCATATTTTCGTTGGAATTCGTTTGGCCTCTTTCTAATTACGTTTAGCCTTGGCTGCTCTTCAAACGCAGAGGGCAAGCATTTGAATCATTGATCAGTCGATCACTGATCTTAATTTGGAGGTTGGAAATAAGCAAGTGACAAAACCCGAGATACGCATTATGATGTGACAAAACAAATTATTAACCCAAAAATTTTTATATGACTTTTGTCGGGATATTTTTGGTCTTAATACACAATATACACAAAGATTAAAAGAGAAAAACTAAAAGTAAAACACGAGTTTTTTAAGGCACATTTGAAGTAGTAAACCTGGAGCACTGACTTGCTCTTAGATGTAATTCAAGCTTTGTCACAACACAACGCTAATCTATTTTTCTTTTATCTGCAATTTAATTCCGTCATGATCTGAATAGTAAACAAAATGCATAGAAATCTTAGTGTCAGCATGTTGAGCAAGATCTTTGTGGATGTACACATGATCAATCAATGACCCAGAAATATGAGTAGCAGTTTCATTCGTTAATACATAATTCTCATTCAAATAATCATGTAATATGGTGTTATTTGATTGCAGGGCATTAATATTGAAATCTCCCAGAATTATATGAACTAAGTCAACTTGGCTACTCAAATGTTGGATAAGATATAAAAAATTTGCAAGACTTACGTTGTTTTTACGATATAAAAGGATAATATTAAGATGATCAGAGCAAGTACCAGGTTTGAACAATGTATAAAGAGAAGCTCCTGGAATGGAAATATTATTGATCAATGTAACACTATCATTATATGCCAATGCAATGTTTGAAAACTTGTCATTACTAGTATTGTTGAATTCCAATGAAAATGGAGTCAAAGTTCTTGAAATTTGTGTAGTGTCAATGTTGGATGTCAATTGAGTTTCAGTAAAACAAAGTACGTCACTTTCCATAAGCACATTATCATGCTTAATATCGATCGCATGTTTCGAAAGAGAACGAACATTAAGTAATGAAATTGAAAGGACTTCTTCCGAACTTTCTGAATTTATATAATCTAGAGATAAATTTTCTCTCATAAATTCATACTCAGCGATTGCTCTTGGATCGGTGGTAACATGTTTCTTATCAATGTCTCCTAAGATATACAATCCAGCTAAAGATGTTACACGACTTAAAGCAACATAAACTTGACCAGAATTAAATCGCTTTTGTCGGAGCATATCAAGACTGAATACTATTTTTGGGAATGTTTTACCTTGAACTTTATGTACTGTGCAAGCCCATGAAAGAACTAATGGAAATTGAAGCCTTTTAATTACTGGTGATGATAAACTATTCTTCCGTATTTTTATCTCTTTTTCAACTCTGCTGATTGGGACTAACTTGTGAGCTCTTCCAAAAGGATCACCATTAGTGGCTTCTACCCCTATATCTTCATCATCCATTTTCAGATATATAGTAACTATATTACCTCTTTGATCAAACTTCAGATGTTCAACTGTTCCTATTTGACCATTACACAGTTTATCCTCGACGTCAAGATTTGATGTTAGCATCACTTTTGCTTTTATCTTTAATGAAAGTTTTTGAGCTAATCCACCAGTATCCATTTGACTTCGTTGATACACCTTTTCAAGAACACTTGCTGCAATATTCTCAGGCAATTTATCGATGGCTTCAATTTCGTACTCGAAACCTGGTAGTTCTCGTAATTTTCTCTGGTTATGTTCATTAACTAAAGCATTCTCAGCCCAAATATGAATAGCATCATTTGGATAGTTTGGGTCATCTATTTCAATTCTTCTTGATTGTAGTATTTCTCTATCTCTGTCTGTTAGTAATCCTAACCTGATATTGTTTAAAAGATCGATGAATGTTTGATCACCTCGTTGTCTCATGACTTCAGTAAGTTCAGCAATTTTGAAATATCGCCAACAGTGAAAGATATTCAACATATGATCATTAAATTCCGCAAAAACAGGTTTTTGTTGAATTGGTGGTAATTGATAAAAGTCACCACAAGCAATTATTGATATTCCTGCAAAGGGAAGATCTTCAATGCAACCGAATATCTCACATAATCTCTGATGAATATACAGAAGTAGCTTGTTTGACACCATCGAAATTTCATCGATAATTATCACTTTAAGTTCACTATACTTTTGTCTAAGCGAACTTCTTTTTTTGTCGCTTAATTTTGAAACACATTTACCACTCGTTCGATCTGGTAATATCCCTAACGCTGAATGGATAGTTGAACCATCAATATTCACAGCTGCAACTCCAGTTGGTGCTAACATTAACATTCTCTCTTTGTTGTGTTCACCTGAACCATAAGACAGAGCTTTATGTAAGTACATTTTGATAGTTGTTAGTAGATGTGATTTTCCGCATCCAGCACTCCCAGTAATGAAAATTTGAAAAGGTTCTTGTTTTGTTATCTCCTTGCTTTGCAAAGATTTCATTGAAGTTCTTACCCATTTATTAATGTAGTTAAATATCTTTGTTTTTTGTTTAAAGAACGTATTTTTTCATTCATTTCATCATCAGAAATTGTAATTGGTGTACAAGCCGGCGCTCCACAAATATTTTCTTCAGTAAAATCATCAACTCCTTCATCTTCGTTTCCATTTTGTTCTAGTTCATCTCTTACAGAATCGTTTTCTTGTTCTCCAGCTGCATCCAAGCCATTAGCATTATTTGCATTGAAATGAACAAATGCATTGTTGACTATTTCACCGTAAGGTTCACAAATCTGTTTGTTAGTGTTGATGACGTCTAAAACCTCTGGATCTGATATTTTTTCTGTATATGTTCCGGATGCAGTAGCCTTTAATTCAGTTTCATTTCGGAAAGGGTAAAACATGAACAACATATGATGAGCATAGGCCTCTGGCTTCATTATTTTGTTAGGTACATGGTATCTTAATACACATTTGGTTTTCCGCAATTTAACGCGCTCCTTTGATGACATAAGTGGGACAGTAGTCGGTAGGCGGATGTCTTTTTCATCGAGCAACAGATCTTCAAGAACTTCTGGTTGGCAGTCATTTTCGTCTTCATCAGTAACTCTTACATCCAATACATAACTGGAGAGAAATTCGGCAAAACATAGATCATCCATCAAGGCGTATTTTCCTTTCTTAAAAGATAAGTTTGGTCTGTCCATGTAACGGTCCAACATATTTCTTTTGAAAATATTAGTCTCGTTATCAGGCATATTTGCTATTTCTTCTTCGCTCCGACAAACTCGATAACGGTTTTCAGGAAGATTACTATTTGCAAAGGTTACTGCTGGACATGTTTTACGTAACCAAATTTCTGGCAAAACAATTGAAACTGCTTCTTGGATTGACATTTCTCTGTGAGTTCTATAAGCCTTGGATACTGATTTCATTTTCTCGTAAGCAGTTTGTCCTGTTTCATGTGCTTCTTTAGCTGCTTGTTTCATTGCTTCTGTAGATTCATCCTCTGATTTGGACAGATATGCGCACATGTACGCTACAGCTTTGTAATAATCTAAAACAGGTTGTATGTCAATGTTTGCTTCCCATGCAAGTAAACCATCCTCGAAATAATTATTTATGAAACAGGAACCAGGAGATCGTTTAAAATGGATCTGATAACTGCTATCAGGTGACATTTCCAGTGAACGATAATAACTTGCTTCTTCAATATCTAATTCCTGTAATATCTTTTCAATGGATTTAGGTGGGTCGTAGCTCTCTTTTGTAGGGTGATACATGTTGCGATATTTCGGATTTAATTTTTCATTGACATAGTTTTGAACTTTATCTAATACTTCTTTTCGTGCTTGAAGCATTCTAATTTTCTCTTCCACAGGGACTTCGTCAGAGATTGGTTTAGCTAAACGTGTTCTGTTTGTGAAAAATTTACCAAACGAATATCTACATTCAATATTTTTATACTTCCGACAAGATCTGGAGTGACTATGTGTTTGATATGTTTTTACCAAGCGAAACAACTCATCATTGCTTTGCTGTTCAGGTAGTTCACATTTAATAGCATTATCTACAAATGCAACATATTCGTGTTTATTTTGTTCACTCAAAATAGGTGCATTTTCGACCCATAATAAACAATGACCATGGGGACTACCTCGCACTTGGAATTCAACCCGAATAGCATAATGAATAACTTTTCCAAAAGGTCCATTCAGAACTATATGTTTGAAAAAATTTTCCACTCGAAATTGAAAATGTCGTGCTAAGAGCACCGGGTTGCTATTAAGAATGTTCGTTCTTTCAAAATAGTTCAAATTTTCAATTTCGCCTGCCGTTAAATTCATGCCGTTTAATTTCCCTATAATTTCAACTAACTCATTCCACCTAAGATCTGCACAAGATAGTGTCATGAAATAAGTTGGCAATCCCAGCTGTTTAACCATGGCTAGTACTTCAAAAAGAAATCTTTTCCAATATGCAGGAGTTCCTTTTAAAGTGTTCATGAAATTAAATGCTTCCTCACTAGCTATCAGCTGTCCAATTTTTTCTTTAAAATTTTGGGAGATTTGACCTGCTGTCAATCCGTCAGATTTTATTTTTTTCATAGCAATATTGATGGACCTGTTTAAATTCAAATGTTGCATTAGTGATTGAGCAAAAAATATATAATCCGAGTCTGAAGCAAACTTTTGTTTATAGTTTAATAGTCTTTGGTTGAAATATTTACAGGGACTCAATTTTTCTTTTCTGTCATGTGTATATCCAAACTTTCCTGTCGGAAATAACCATGGGTGTGCAAGTACTTCGCAATCATCATCACAGATTAAAGCTAAGGGTTCTTTATTTTCTCCTGGTGCAATAGTTACGTTTGCATCATCTCTAACTTCGTATGCAAGCTCAGGTACGTATGCAGTTTCAGAAACAGCCAGTCGAAATTCATCTAAAGGATTCATGTCTTCTTCCTCGTCACTTTGTTTGACATGCGGAATTTGACTTTCGTTTACAAAGTGGACCTCATCTTCAAAAGTATTGTTTATTTCTCCGATCCAACAACGAGGCACATTTTCTATATTTATTTCAATATTAGAATACAATGCATTATTTTGCTTTAAATACATCAAAATTCCTCTGACAACATCAGGTCTTACAGTCTCAAAGAAGACATTTGATTTAAATGACATTTTCTTCTTCAAAGCAACTTGGACAATGCCATTGTTATCTAATCCTCTTGGCAAAATATTACAAATGTCATCAGCTTGTATTGGGACATTACAAATCGCTCCTTTCATTTTAGGAGATTGTCCTTTAGGCATAATAGTGATTTTTTTAAATAATAATCTTTTCGATATAATCGTTTTTTCAAGTTTGCGAACATCATTGAAAATACCAGGCAGTTCAAACACTTCCAAGTCGTTTACAACAGCTTGGCAGGGAAGTTTTCCTTTTATTAACTTTAGATGACATGTTTGACAAATGTATTCACTGCCATCAAAACTGAGAACTTGAAAGACAAGCACTTTTTGATCCACAGTATATATATTATCGTCGAAAATTCGAACTGACTGTTTATATAATGTTCTGTTACAACATACACAAATATAGTAAGGGCCTCCTTTGATGACTTTCTTGAATGAATCTATTGATCCTATTCGTTTCTTTTGTTTATCAACCCGATCTTTTTGCCGTAGTTCAAACTTAATTTCTTCAGATTGATTAGCACGTTGTTTTTTCTTATACATTCGGGTTTTTTTTGTCAATTCTGACTTGATTTCATCTGATAATAAATGTCTTCGCTTTTGCTGTACAATTCGGTTCATTTCTCTGAGTTCAGATTTTTTTTCATCCGATAACCCAGCTCTCCAATTTTGTTTCCTAGTTCGATTCTTTTCCCTTTGTTTTGATTTCTGCTCATCATAGAACGAAGTCTGTTGATTATTCATGTTATTACAATTATTTTTAAGCATTTCTGATTTTTGTTCGGAGGAAATGCCAACCCGATAGATTTGCATACGAGCCCGTGCTTTTGCCCGATTTTTTTCATTTTCAGCAGGGTTTTGTACTTTACGTTTACGTTCATGACGACACTTTTCAGTTCTTAGAAGTCTTCGAACCTCTACTAAAGCATCAGCACTAATCCGCACATCATAACTCTGAACCTGATAATAGACGCTGTCTGTTTGTCCATTAACACCAAGATAAAAAGTTTTGATATAATCCTCCGCAGAACTGACAGAATCAAATTTCATTAACACGGACACACCATTAGAATCTGGTAAGCCTGTGCTCGGATTACGGGCATGCGAATCGAAAATGTAAGTAAACCTATTCGCACGAAACAAAGCCGTAGCAAAACCACTTGCGATGAAGAGCTCCCGTAGTATTTTCACAATAGAAACGAAAGAGGAAATTATCGCTGTTTGAATTTAAATTCCCCGTGACCACACCATGCCTTTCAAGGATTATGTTAAAACTGTCGAATTGTACGCTGTGTGGTAAGTCATCAAAAGAAAGATAACCGGAGAAGCCTAATTGTTTATACAGATCATTACCTAATGTTAATATATGATCTAAATCCCATTGAGACCAAAACCGCAAATTCTTCAGTCTCGAATAACAGATCGACCATAACGCGACATGCACACTGTTTACCGGCGGATTCGCGAAGCGGAGATCCTTGACTGAATGACCCTAACTGTGACAGCAGAAGGAACAGGTCCCGGGTTTAATTCAACATCGCCAGCCATTATCAAAATCATATTAACACACATAAGCAAAGAATAAAACATCGGCACGCATCTTAAAAAGAGGCAGGTCGCCTTTGCATTTCCATAATAATCAATTAAATCCTTGTCTTTCTTAGCCCGGGATACTTTGGTGGCGGCATAGAAACTACCTATGGTGATACGATATGCATCAACGGGAATCATATCGGGAGCAAGAACAACTACAACAACTTTGATGCTTTTGATACTATTCAACTTCGGAATTCAGTTACTAGTTTTCAGTTACTTTCCACTTGAGATTTACTGGTTTTGAGATTTGCGAGTTTTGGCTGTTCACGTCCGTGAACTTACGTCCGCCAAATTAGGCGGCCCTCAAATGAGGTGGTTGGAAGATGTGCCAAGTAGTTGTCGTTTCCTAAAAGTAAAAAAGATAACAGTTATATCTAACTGCAAAATGCACATACGCTGATGGGTTAATAATTAAAGATGTTGCTGATGGGCTTAGACATGTAAGACAAACAGAGAAGCATCAGACATTGTATATAGCTGTGTTTTCAAAGCTAAGAACAATTAACAGTTCCAAATTAAGAATAGGCAGCTTCAGATTGGACAAGAACTTTTCAAATGCATATCACATTACTAAATAGGGAAGAAATTTTGGCGGATTCGCTCGGAATTTATTTTGGCAGATCAAGATCATTTTGGCGGACAAGCATTTAAATCAAATTTGGTGGGAAGAAATATTGGCAGATTTTGGTGGTTTTTGAAACAATCCGCCAAAATTTCTTCCCTTAAGATATTATGAATATTAAATTACAAGGAACAAGAAGTCTGATTTTTATTTTATGGATTTTGATAATCATTTGCAGTGGGTAAAAAGAAGGTAAAGCTCAATTTCATTGTATTATGTTTCAAAAAAAACATATTCATTTGGTTGTGTTCAAAGAGATTTAGTTCAAATGTTTGCAGTTTGTTTTTTGCCTGCATGACACTTTAGGTTTTAACGAATGCAGAGTCTATGTTCATTTTAGAAAGAAATTGTGCCTTTTCATTTTTCCATCCCTTACCATATTTTCTTCTTTTAGTGTTGCCCTGTAATAACCACATTTTAGAACATGCAACTTGGATTTACGTTCTATTCATCATAATGGATGCCTTATTTATTTACCAAAACATTCAAAAAAAATCTTATTGTGACCACAGAATTTTTGCAGAAAGAATCTGTTGTGCAAGCACATGAATACCTAACAATTTTTCATTATTAGCACTTGCTGTCATTAGCTCTGTTATTAGTTGTGCTTCAAGTACATTTAATTTCTTTCTCTTTCAATAATGCTTATTTATTAACAATATTTCGTCACCTTACGTGACTTCATCAGGTTAGCAATTCTAAATATTCATCGTTGAAAGTTTAAATTATACGAATATTCATTGCATAATTTTTCTTAGCTTCGCATATTCTAATATTTCATAAAGCTCCCACTCACAGAACATGTCAAACTAGAGAGAAGTACATAATTATGCAAATGTTTCACCTGTAAACACTGAATCTTAAGTCTAATTGATCTCAAAATATCTCGTTTTAAAAAGAATGTTAAATAATCTCGATCAAATAAAAAAATCCATTTTATTTAAGGTGACTTCTTTTTACAAGAAAATTTACCATAATATGACTTACTATTTCTTTTTCTAAAGTGATAGTCTTTTCTACAAACATTAACAAAAATACAAAGTATACCTTAAGGCCATAATACACTATATGATTAATCATATATGATTTGTAATATATGATTAATCACAGTGTGTATTTCAGAAAAACATATGTTTTTTTACCTGTATGATTTGTAATATATGATTTTTAAAAAGTCGCACGGTGTTCTACTTTCTATGATTAATCATAGACTTTTAACAATAGAATCTATTGTTGTTCGTCATGCAGCCAATGCGCGAGAAAATTTTCTGTGCAGCTGACTGTATACAGAGAGAGTAGTTTACGATAAAAACAGGGATAAGATACATAGTGTGTATTTTCTCTTTATGCTATGATTTTTTTCATTCATCAAGTGCTTATTACAAATCATGTATGATTAATCATATAGTGTATTATGGCCTTTAGGGGAAGAAATTTTCGCGGGAAGACATTTCTTGAGTTTCACGAATTTGCCTGGAATTCGCAAAATTAAATTCTCACAAAAAATTTGATTTGTTCAAATTCACAATATTAAATTCTCGTGAAAAAAATGTCTTCTGATTTGGGATTCTTAAACTCCTGCCAAGAAATTCATATTGTTTTTATACCCAATTCATTATAATGGGAAATTCCTAAACTAAACCTGTGTGTAGCCAGTATGCTTTTTATTTTTCTCCGGCCCAGATTTGCTGAAAAGATCAGAATGCAGGACATAAAGACAATGGAAAACTCATTATTTTATTAGTCAGTTAAATCTATATATCAATCATTTTCTTTTTGATTACAATGGTCGTGACTTGTGATAAGCTTCAGATATCATAGGATGCAACAGGTTATTTCTTATCAGCCCTTTTATTGTTATTTACAATTTTTTTGACATTTTTTTTTATTTTTGGCTTTTCAGCTGTAGGGACCAGGTGTGCAAATATTTCAATTAATTCCATAATATTCCTATCCTTAACTCAAAATTTTGAATATTCTTCGAGATTGTGGAAATAAATTCCTGCGAAAAGTGATTGTAATTCATGAAATTAAATTCTCGTGAAAATTGAACTTTTGTAAATTCGCGAAAAATCCATTTTTTCGATTCCCGAAATTAAATTCCCACGAGAATTTATTCCCTCAAGGTATGTATGAGAAAGATTCTTCTGTAAAATACCAGAATCTGACGCCTTTGAAAGTGAAACCAGTTGATGAATTTAATTGGAAAAGTACATTGTGTGCTGATGTCATTAATCAGTTGATGATTCCGATTGAGAATTATGAAGATGATGATTCAGAAACAACTTTAATTTTATTATCAATGGCAATGACGAAGGACTCTTTAATTTACTGATTCAATATTAAACATTAGATTTTGCTTAGATTTTGTTCTGTTATCATTTGTTGATGAAAATCTTAGAACTTTTTTGCACTGTAAGTATTTATTTGTCCACCAAATTAAATTCCTCCATTAGTTTAATGCAACTTTTACATTTCCACCAACTTTTCTTGTCACCAAAAATTCTTCCCCTAAGATAATTATAATGATCTTAGATCTGCTTTGTTTACACCATCTTTTACTTTTTCGCACAATGTCAGACTTCATATCAGTAAAACAATATGGGGGCCAATTAAAGCTTCTATCAAATCTAAAGGCATATATAGTTCTAATTACTCCACAACAGAAATTATGTACTTTAGGTCAAGTCAAAAGCCACAACTTAGTCTTCTCATCATGATGATCAGGGGCGGACGCAGGGTACAGCTCATACAGCTCAAGCTGTAGTAAAATTTCGTCAAGAGAATGGTTACTAAATGAGTTACGGCCGTTCTCCTATTCTTTTCGTCGATTTTTTACGTCGTCATTATCACGCGACGCGACGCCGTCACTCAAAAATCTGTCTAATACATTTATTTATGGATTAGCGCATTATTTGTTGGCGCCCCATTTGACTCGCAAATTTTAGGTAAGCTATAACTGTAAACCCCACCGCCTGATTGTTCTTCTTTACAGCTCAAAAAACGGCCCCTTCTGATCTATGATGATACGAATTATAACTAACAGTTTTGAGCTGTATCGATACAGCTCAAAGATACAGCTCAAGTCCCGATTCTACGGTAGTTCGACACCCATATCGTAGCTTAGCAGTAATTCTTTCGTTCTTCCGTCTGTTTGAACAGCACAGCTCTCGTGCCTAAAGTACGTAGAACGATAATAGGTTTTAGCCCAAAGTGTAAGCCTTTAGGTCTTTCGGTCGTCGGTAGAGTGGTCAAATACAGCTCAAATACAGCTCAAAGCCATACATATGGGAAGCATTTGTAACATTTATTAAGAAAAACTAAGTATATCTGAGAAAAACCAGGTATATCTACAGATAAACCAGGTTTTTCTATTGAAATACTAGGTTTTTCTGCAGAAATACTAGGTTTTTCACATGGCTAATTAGAAAAACTTGGTTTTTCACTGATATGGGAAGTTACAACATCTCACTAGATCCGATGTTGGAAAACAAAGTAGATAATTAAAAGCAAGTATGATGTAATTCAATTATACAATGAAAATTGAAATACCTGGTTTTTCTACTGTAAAGTCAAGTTTTGAAAAGATAGAAAAACCTGGTTTCTCTCATGCGGGCTCCTTGCGCGGTTTTACGAAGCAATCACTTTAACAAACATTAAGCACGCCTGTAGCCTGATATCTTCTTTCTGATCCACGTGTTTGAATCGACGGGTTTCACTTTTTAAATCAAGCAGTAATTATGTCTTCCAACAGAAGAAATCGGCAAAATGATGGAAGATTTCGTCAATACATTAACCGACTTGGTAGCTTCGGCAACAGCTTCACATGAAACAGATCGCAACTACGTATACCATATATTGACAAATAAGTCATGTATCTCATTTGCTTTTCAATATTCGCAGATGTACTAAGTTTATCGAGCGAAAAACTCGGTTTTTCAAAGGTTTTAGAAATTCTCTAAAACAAAAATCCAGTGACACCTGATATATTAATTAAAACATCGTAACTTCCCATATCAGTGAAAAACCAAGTTTTTCTAATTAGCCATGTGAAAAACCTAGTATTTCTGCAGAAAAACCTAGTATTTCAATAGAAAAACCTGGTTTATCTGTAGATATACCTGGTTTTTCTCAGATATACTTAGTTTTTCTTAATAAATGTTACAAATGCTTCCCATACATACACGTGCGTGGTGGAACTTCTTTCTTGATTTTACCACGACAGAGAATCATTGTTCTCCAAGACTTTTTTATTTCTCCAAACGAGAAGGGACTTTAGAGCTGAGAAATACCTTGCAGAAGATGAAAACATCGTGATGGATGCAAAGTAAGTTTATGTTTTCTCTTTTATCAAAACTTTGTATTTTTTAAATCTTCACCAGTTTTGTTTGTTTTGTTTTAATTATTAATTTGTTTAATTTAAATGCAGAACAAATAAACAAAGATGAATGTGAGTTTAGATTCAATATAATTTGTTCACACATATCTCTACTCTTGATATATTTGTAAATTTGTGGAAAAAGAACATAATTTCATGATTTTTTATTATCTTTTGCCTTGCTAAACTCTGAACTTTAGAATTTTACTCCGAGTTGTTGATGTTGTCTTGATTACTTTAAAAACTTGTTATGTAGTTTGAACATGGTACACTAGTCGTGATAAAAAAATACAGAGTTTGCTACTTACATTACGTTAACTTTGATTTTTAAAAATTATTACATTATCTTGAGATATTTTTGTTGTGATAACTGTTTGTATAGCTATATGTTTTGCTAGCTTTATTTGGAAATAATTCGTCAGTGAGTTTGTTAGGGGCTCTTCTTACATGATTAATACTTCACAGCTCAACTCTGCATTTTACAGTGATCACCATTTGTTGTTTATATGTTTGCCATTAACAACCATTTGTTGTTAAAAGCATTTGCTAAAGATCAAGGATAAATATTTAAAGGAAACATTTCCTTGTTGTGTTTTGTTGAAGTATGCAGCCATGAGATTAATATATTTTTTCAGAAACAAAAGTTAAAAATATTTTACAAAATTATACGAAGCTTTCTCTCGTGTTCTCTCGAACATCTTCAGGTATATGTTACAATAAAATTAAAACCATACCTACAAGTATGAAATTGTCTAATAAAATTGCCTAGGGTATTCTTAAGTAATACCGTTTCTAAAAAGTCGTAAAAATTTTATTTCCTTGTTGCATTTCTGTGTATCCTCTGATGTTTCAGATGTAACCGATAGGTTTATTTTAGTTAATGTGGAAGCAAACTGAAATTCAATCACAAAATTCATCATTTAAATCAGTGCAAAATTAAATCAACGCTTGATCAGTTAATGTAGCCTTGTAACCTGAAGGAGTTACCCTTCAATCTCACAATCCATGTTTTGTTTTGAGGAGACCTCAAGCATTTTCCCCATAATCGCTATGTTCCATTGGTTCTTGGTTTTCTTTGTAAAAGTCTGGTTCTTTATAGAAATCCTGTGTTTTTCCTAAAAAACATATGGACAGTCATTTCTGTTGAAAAGGCTAAATGCTTATTCTTCGTGGTGTTATTCCCCAAGTACAAGCTTATGTGGCATCTTCAGGTTAAAAAATATTCAGATTGATATCTTACTTATACACAGCTCAATAATTGCTTGTATTTACAATAAAAAGACATAAAACAGTTAAGATAAAAAGAAATGAAAATTGGCAACAAATACCCAGAAGATCAAGTGATAAGAAAAAAGAGAAACTGCATGAATGTTATAAACTGTTTGTATTGTGTGCTTTTTGGTAGGAAAGTTAATAAGTTTTGATAAACGTCATGAGAAATGTACACTGAACATGTCGCATGGCTTCAGCTGTCCTGTTTATAGTCATCTCCATTATAGCTTGAAATAGGAAGTATTTTGTTGTGTTTACAGTTTTGCTTTAGTATGTATGAACTGTACAATGTACAACAGTAGATAGAAATTAGGGGAAGAAACTTTCGCGAAAAGAAACTTTCGCGATTTTCGCGAATTTTGGGCAAATTCGCGAAAGTTATTTCCGCGAAAAATTCTGTAAAGGCTGATTCGCGAAAGTTTTTTCTCGCGAAAAAAAATATGAAAAACAGCAATTCGCGAAATTTTACGAAGTTTTGGGTTAAAACTGGTGGGTATCATCAAGGGTATGATATAGACAATGTTTTGTTTTACTTGTACACTGATAAGCATAATATTATCTTCGGATAAAAAGAACATACGGCAAAATTGAACTTGCATAAAATACAAAACATAAGACGGCTTTTATTTATACACAACTTTGGCTACAAAGGTTTATTGTAAGAGACGTCAGTAAGAGAAAAAAACTTTGAAAATGAACGACTCACTTGTTTAGTTATGACGTCATTACTATATATATTGATTGTTATCTAAGGAATGCAAAAATTATTTTCCCACGGTGTGGTTGTAAATATACAAAAGAGAACTAAATTTTTGAAACTCGCCAAAAATTTTTTTCGTGATCTGAAAACAAAGGTTAGATCAAAGAAAACAAATTATAGCAGGTAGCCTGATTCGCGAAAGTTTATTCCCGCGAAATATTTTAGAGAGCTCCATTCGCGAAAGTTAATTCTCGCGAAATGCAAAAATTTCGCGAATTTGCCCATTCGCGAAAGTTTCTTCCCGCGAAAGTTTCTTCCCCTAAAGTACTTCTGATTGCTAGTTTGAATATTGACTAGACTTTGACTAGATTTTGTTTTAAATCCAAAAATGATATGATTGATTTGCATTTACTTGCATTTGCATTTCTCCTTTTGGGACTCCAAATCCAATATCTTACCTTCACATGATGTACCCTGTTAATTTAACCATGGAATTTAAGTAAGATTTCATGATCTGTATTTTATTTAGAGATTGAAAAATCAGTTAATTGAATGGTTAATGGTTACTATATATCATACTAATTTACTATAATGTAACATATCTTAATTGTTCATTGTCTGTCTTTTTAGAAACATTAACAGTATCAGCACCTACTGCTGCAGCAACAAACAGCAAATTAATTTAATCAAGTCTGGAACTGGAACTTTCCTGAAAGTGAGCATGGTAGGAGGTTTTTCGTACAACAGAAGGAACATGTTTTATTGGATATAGAATACTAGTTTTATGACTTTGTACATAAAAGACGTTCACATTTTATATTATGTTGTATTTACTTTTGTTGTGCTAATATCGAATAAAGTTTTAAATTTTGGCTTCTATCTTTATGGCTCTGTGGTTGCAATGCTTAGTGAAAGGTAATTTTGGTGTCTGGGGTGTTCACCGTGAGTAACTGCGACAGAACTCGTCTGTTAGAATGATCGCACATTTTCGGACGGCATTTTCCGGAAATCGGGTTGTCCCGAATAAAAATCGGGAATCGGAATACTTATTGGAATCCAAAAAGTTGAGCTGTACCTAAAAAATATTTCTGCGTCCGCCCCTGGATGATGTATATATATTATGTTGTATATTAATATACAACACATGTTTTACTGACTTTTTTTGTTTTAATATTATGATATATATATTTTCTTACCTGGCTCTTTTTCTTCCTCGTTTTTAAAATCGTATTTCAGATTTGGATACGTGGTTTCAGAATTGGTACAATTGATACAATTAACTGATACAATACAATTAATTCCGCAGTATTCTTTCGTAATAATTATGAAAAGCTCTTCGTCAACATGAACGAAGCAAGAAGCAGCAGCATGGTATTGGTTCGATCCCAGAATGCACTGGAATTTGGGTGAGAAAGGAGGGCGCATTTAAACAGACAATTTCTTTCTATAGAATACTGAAATTCAACACATTTTGTATGTATATTACTTACATGTAATATTCTAGCACTCTTATCTTCTAAAAGTAATTACTTCAGCTTAAATTTTCTCATTTTAAACTGCAAAATTGAAAGTTAGCAATAACGGGCGTTTAACTGGGGCGTAAAGACCTGCAACATAACACACGGGACTGACTGACAGACACGGGGAAATGAAAGATCAGCTACCTTGCGGCGCTGACCAACAAATCAAAAACTGAATGACCACAAATTCATTTATACAAAAACTAAACAAGTAGAAATACATAAAAGAAAATTGTTATTTTTTAAGAAAATGTAATGCCATTAATTGGGTGTTTCATATGTAACATTTTTTTTAACCAGGCATTACGAAAGCATAATAGATGGCAACGTTCCTTTCTACCTTTCTGAATATTTTACTTATCTTACAAAAGTGCGATGGGATTACAAAGTGAAACCTTACAATTGTAACTCAATACAAGATAGATTACTTACCAATATCGCAACGTCATATCCCTTCAAAGAGAGTTAAGGTGGCGATCAATGAAAGTGTAGTTAATGAAAGTAAAGTGAATACATTTAAGTGGAAGCTGGAAATATATTTATTGAGCAAATCCTAATTTTTTGACTTCCTCCTACAATCACCTTAAAAATATCTCCTCTAGAATATGTTTGACGAATTTCATCTCCTCTAGAATACGTCTGAAGAATTTCAAAAAGTGATTTCAATCGTAGAATTCATATGATTCAGAATGTTACTTTTTTTTAGTTCTTGATAATTTAGAAGTCATCCTTTCGTTTTGTAAAATTGTTCCTATTTCTTCAAGTAGTTTATTATGGTTTTCAATTGTAGAATTTTAAATGTTTTCAAGCATACTGACAGAAAACCAATGGTGCTTGTTGCCATTGAACAAACCGTTGTGGGAAGGGCGCTATTCCATTGTATTGAAGTTGAGCGTGGAAATCATAGTCAATTTTGATGGATTCCAAACTCTTCGGAAACTTGGTCTCTTCATCAAACACAAGATTGGAAAATAAAACATGATCGTCCAATCTTCTGAACTGAAATCCATCAGGCGTTGTTGACTTGTTTAAACCATCGAAAGATTTAACAGTATCTGACTTTTGGAAAACTATCATGTTCATCCAGTATCATTAATGATCGCTCATTCAGTCGTTTACGAGAAGTTTGCTGAGTTGGTAACAATGAATGGGGAATCTGTGATAAGTCTTTCCATGTTTTGTACGGATGCGAATCAAAGACCATTTCAAGTTACATTTTTCGCTCGAACGATGTATTTTTCAAATGAGGCAGAATGTTTTGTTGGCTTCTACAGTTAAAATTAGAGTTAAAATTATGATGATTGTGATGCAAGTTTCTTATAAGTTTCTGAATTTTGTTAAATGGGCTTGGAATTATTTGGTGCATTGTGCAGTTATACATAACTGTTTACTTTTAGTAATCAGCAACTGCTTGGCATTAGATCTTCATTAATTGGTAGAAACGAAAGTTCACCTGCGTGATTAGCCAAACACGTAAGCTTGTCATATGATTTCTGTTAATGCGTATCCTTACAATCATGTAGTTTCCACAAAAGTATCCCAACTAATAAGGACCTTCTCCTTTCTCCTTTAATTGATTGTTGTGGAAGCGCATCTGCATCCAGTTATCTATCAGAGGGGATTTGGGTCATAATTTCGCGCAAGTTTCCGTTTGTTTCGGGCGTTCGTACAATTGGTCGTTAGTTTTGGTCAATGGTTCTGGGCGTTCGCGCAATTAATCGCTCTCTCGTATATTTTTTTCGTCGCATAACCGGTCCTCAGGATTTCCTTCATTTTCATAAACAAGCATGATTACAAAGTTTGCCGATTGCATGAATGAGTTTAGTAACTGTCTCTTTTAGTCTGTCCAATATGAGTTGCACTCCTTGCTAGTCACACTGAAGCAAACAACCTAACCAATCAATATAAAAACCCAACCAAATGAGCAATCATTTCATCAACAGATGCCTAATGTGGAGTCAGCAGTTTTGAATATATAGATTCTGGTGCACTGTGTCGTGCGTGAATCGCTCTTCTTATTGATATAAAGATCAAAGTACATTTTAGAATTTTAATCTAATCAGAAAATTACCATGAGTGAAGATGTCCGACTAATAGCTGTCATATTTTCTCTGCTTTTTTATTTCATATAAAATCTTCGTACGATTTAATATTGGTTAATCGAGCCCATTCTCCTACATAATGGCACCCCGAGCTACGCTCATTCTCTTTTTCGACTTATTCCCGCGTGAGCAACAAAGTCTGAAAGCTACATTTGTGAAAATCGTTTATAATCTTGCAAATCATGGCTGCTCCAACACCCACTGAGGTTCAGAGCATCGCCACTGACTCTGTACTTCCCAATGAGGAAGATAGTACGACCATTGAGTCGAATGATATCGGGCAGAAAAGGCCCAATGAAGAAAAAGAACAACAACCTGAAGATATTGAACCTTCGTTCAAACGGCAACGATTCGAAGCTCTAGCCGACGATAGGCAATACGACTATGTTTTACCAACCGAACTGGCTGATTACGCCAACAAATACATGGCGAAATTTGTACAAGAGAAAGACTTGAAAGAGAGCATTCTCATAAACAATCCTATACCGATTAACGTGTCCAAGATCAAGAAAATGGACGATTTTTGCCAAGAACTCTTAGAGGAGTCAGGCAAGAAAACAGAATTGGGGACTGATGAGACACTGGAGAGGATCCAACAGAAAATTGTAAATGTTTTGGGTCCTCTCAGCAGAGCTTGGTATGCTGTGGAAGCTACTCTGGCTGCAAACAATCAGTCTGAAGAGATCTCGTTACCTGATTTGTCACAAACTATTGAACAATCAGTGTTACTCCTGGGACAAGCATTCAACTCAGTAACTTACCATCGCAGGTTAAACGTGCTGGGTGCTATTATGTCTAACAAGAAGAAAGCAAAGGATAAGCTCAAAGAAAATTCTGAGATTCTTGAGAACACTGCTGATAATAATTTGTTTGGAAAGAAATTCCAACAACATGTTGTAGATACTGCAAGGGCAAAACGAAAATCAAAAGAAGTTTATTCGAAGGATAATTCCACTACTACATCAACTTTGACCAGAGGAAAGCATCCTTTACGTCGACCTCAAGATCAACAGCCCTTTCGAAAGGGCCCTCCATCCAACTGGAGGAATGGAGGGCGATTTTCAGCGATCAAGAAAGATGGTTACTCCAACTTTCCACGACTTGGAGGTAAGAATCCCTCAAAGAAGGGCAAGCTTTGTCAGCATAGCTCCATTGAGAGCTACTCCACACAGGGGCTGGAGGCTCCATGTACCAGAAATTATACAAAATTGCAACCTTTTGCATGTCCATCCTTTAATAAAACATCTTTTTCCAAGGGAGGTTCCAAATTATCCTCTAGCAGGAAGATTAAAATTTTTCCAAGAAAACTGGGCAAAATTAACCCAGGATCCAGAAGTTCGGGAGTTTGTCTCTGGAGTAAAGATCCCATTTATGTCACATCCAAGACAAAACACCCCTCCTCATTCAATAAAAATGAAGAAAGAGGAGAGTTCTCTGGTACAGGAGGAAGTGGAAGCTATGTTGGCAAAGAAAGCCATTCAGAAAGTTTCGGGGGAAACAGACCTGTCTTCAATCTGAAAAACCTAAATTCATTTATTCCATATCAACACTTCAAAATGGAGGGGTTACACCTAATCAAGGAAATGTTGAAAGAAAACGATTTCTTGTGCAAAATAGATCTGAAGGATGCATATTTTTGTGTACCCCTGGAGTTAAGGTCCAGAAAACATGTGAGATTTCAATGGCAGGGAAACCTTTACGAGTTCCTTTGCCTATGCTTTGGGTTAGGACCAGCCCCCAGAATTTTCACAAAACTGATGAAAATCCCAATCTCCATCCTCAGACGCATAAATATCAGGGTTATAATTTACTTAGACGATATGCTGTTAATGAGTCAAACAAAGGAGAGAATGTACATGGCTCGAGATACCCTGCTCTTCCTTCTCCAGCACTTGGGCTTTGTGATCAATTTAAAGAAGTCAGTCTTAGACCCAACCCAGAAGATGGAATTTCTGGGTGTGGAGATAGACTCAGAAAAAATGATGTTGACTTTACCATCAGAAAAAGTACAAAAAATACAACAGCTATGTCAAAAAGTGCTAGACCAGAAAAATGACAGTGTGGGAACTGAGCAGCTTAGTGGGAAAGCTAGCCTCTACTTCAGCTGCAGTAGTACCAGCACATTTACAAATAAGATTTCTTCAAGTTGTTTTAAAAACAGCCTTGCAGAGAAACAAAAGCTATCAGCAGGTAGTAACATTTGGGAAGGAAGCACTAGCGGAAGTGTCGTGGTGGCTTCACAACTTGACATTAAACAATGGGAAGTCACTGTTGACACCAAAGGTACAAGTGATAATTCAATCAGATGCGTCCAAGAAGGGTTGGGGTGAATCTTGCAGAGGTGTAGATATAGGGGGGCGTTGGACCAGGGAGGAAAAAGATCTTCATATAAATTGCCTCGAGTTAAAAGCAGTACACCTAGCCACTCTGACCTTTACAAAAATGTGGAATTTCAGCCACATTCACTATCAAGTGGACAACACAACAGCATTGTTTTATCTTCTGAAGATGGGAGGCACAACAAACACTCAGCTGATACAAATTTCAAAAGAGATTTGGAGCCACTTATTATCCCAAAAGATCACAATTACTGCCGAACATCTGCCAGGGATTCTAAACATCAAAGCGGACTGGAAGTCCAGAAACTTCAACGATGGAAGCGAATGGTTGCTTTCTCCCACAGTTTTCCGTCTAATCTGCCATTTGTGGGGAAATCCGGACATGGACCTGTTTGCCTCTCGACTTTTCCATCAACTTCCAGCATACATGTCTTGGAAGCCGGACCCAGGCTCTCGAGCGGTGGATGCCTTTCAGCAGGAGTGGAAAAATCTGTATCCATATGCTTTCCTCCCATTTTCTCTAATAGGAAGAGTCTTGGTCAAACCCAAAAAGGAAAAAGTGTGCATGGTGATCATAACACCAGCTTGGCCAACACAACCTTGGTATGGTCTACTATTGGAGATGGTTGTAGCAAACCCTGTTCTTCTTCCTCAATCTCAGGATTTATTGATAGATTATCAAGGGAGAAGCCATCCATTAGTACTGAATGGGTCGCTAAGTCTAGTGGCTTGGAAAATTTCCGGAAAATTTTGGCAAGTGAAGGAATATCAGAAAGGGCTTCAAAGCTTATCACAAATGCCAGAAGACCAGGCACAAACTCTAATTACGAATCGTCCTGGAAGAAATGGGCTGGCTGGTGTAGTAAACGACAAATTGATCCCACTACATGCAACTTAAGTTTTATTCTTGACTTTCTTGCGGAACTTTTTGAATTAGGTTTTGAGTACAGTACTATAAGTGCCGTCAGATCTGCAATTTCTGCTTATCACATTCCTGTGGAAGGGTTTCCCGTAGGAAAATATCCCCGAATTTGTGAGCTAACGGCAGGTGTATTTCATCAACGACCTCCGAAACCTAGATTTGTATCTGTCTGGGACATTCAGGTCGTTTTAGATTATCTTGGAAAGCAGTGTAATGATAGTTTGAATGACAAGGAACTAACTCATAAGGTTACCATGTTATTAGCTTTGTGTTCTTCATCCAGAGGCTCTGAACTAAAGCTTTTAGACATGAGATATATGGTCAAAACTAATGAGACCTACATATTCAAATTTGGCGATTTACATAAAACTAGGAAAAAGGGTAGTTGTCCCCCAATGATTGATTATTATAAGTTTCCTGAAAATGAGAATCTTTGTGTTGTTACTGCTATTGAGGCATATATTGAACGCTCTAGCAGTTGGAGGACCTCGGGGCAAAATCAATTTTTAATCAGCCCCTTAAAACCACATAACGAGGTTGTGCGATCAACGATTGCCGGGTGGATAAAATCGGTCTTAAAACATACGGGGATCGATACTTCGGTTTTTAAGGCCCACTCTACTAGGTCTGCATCTTCGTCAAAAGCGGCAGCAATAGGTCTGCCCATAGAGGGTATCCTAGAACGAGGTTTCTGGTCGAATAAATCCACTACGTGGTTCAAACATTATAGGAAAACTATCATAGAAAACAATTCTCAAAAATATCAAAAGGCTATTATGGGGGCTAAAAGCGCTTTGAACAAAGAATGAGCGTAGCTCGGGGTGCCATTATGTAGGAGAATGGGCTCGATTAACCAATATTAAATCGTACGAAGATTTTATATGAAATAAAATTCATCAATTACGTAAGGCGCGAAGCGCCGCAATGTATTGAGGTTTTATGAATATAAAATCGAAGTACGATTTAATATTTCCCACCCACCTGCCCAACATTATAGACCAAGTATTGAACTTTATATATGTATCTTCTTTAGGAAACCGCGATAATTATAATGGTGGTCGTCGCAGACGGTGATGTGCATAGTTGTATCGCATGTTGATGCATGTAAATATATAAAAGCGATGATAAATTGTGTTTTTACTCAGTTTTCTGCTTCCCTCGGGGTGCCATATTGCGGGAATGGGCTCGATTAACCAATATTAAATCGTACTTCGATTTCATATTCATAAAACCTCAATTACATTGCGGCGCTTCGCGCCTTACGTAATTGATGAATTTTAACTCTCTGTATTTTAAGGACTTGTTATGTGTTTCTCACTAATTCGAACAAACGAACACTTAAAAAAAAAACGAAAAAAAAAACAACCAATGAACAATTGTATGAACGCCCGAAACCAACGCCCAAAACCAACGACCAATTGTGCGAACGGGCTAAACTAACGCCCGAAACAGACGGCGACTTATGACCCGGATCCCTCTTGATAGTTATCATTCATTCGACGACTTACGTATTTAATAGTGCTGACGATCAGCACTGACGTAATCCTTGTGAAACATGGTCTCATCACAGGCAATTTAAATTTAAGCAATGACTATTTCTTTTTCGTTTCCATTGTGAAAATAATAGGGGTTCTTTTAATCAAAAGTGGTTTTAATACGTCTTTGTTTTGGGCGAGTGGATTTAAATTTTCATTTTGCAGTCCTGCCAATCGAATAGGGGCTTACCAAATACCAATCAAGCTGTATTTTAGAAAGCCAGTCTTTTGTTTCGTAAGGGGATTATTATCGTTATTTTTGTGCATACAGTTTGCATTGACCTTAAGGACTATGAGCCTCTTGTTGACTTTAGGACACCCATGGTGGAGTAATTGACTTTAGGATATCCGCGGTGGAGTAAAGTATTTAAAATGCTCGTGGTTTTTCCTCCTCCTTCTCCTCCAAGTTCTGAACGCTTTCATGCAACGTTTACATGACATCGTTGCCGAATTCGCAATTTCGGCCAAATTTGGACTTTCAGTTGACCAATTTTCATAACAGTTTGCACAAAGCACAATTGAAAGGTGCTGATTTAGAATTTCACAATTATGTTGTCAGATTTGACTAAAATTGGACAATTTGGGACAAATTTGGACCAAATTTCGAAAGTTCTTCAAATTTCACAAAATTTTGCACAGATCACATTTGTAAGGTGCTGATTTTGAATTTGACAGTCATTTTGTCAGCTTTGATTGAGTAATTCGGGCCAAATTTGGACTAAATTTCGAAAGCTCTCCAATTTTCATGAAATTTCGCATGGATTACATATGAGAGGTGCTGATTTCAAATTTGACAGTCATTTTTGTCAGATTTGATTAAAATTGGACCAAATCGTGACCAAGTTCTGCAATATTCATAAAAAATTGTACAAAGAACAAATGGAAGATGTTGATTTTGAATTTGCCAGTCATTTTGTTAGATTTGACTCTTCAAGCCAAGCGCCTTCTTGTTTAAATTCGTTTTCTTTCGCCTGGCCTCTTGTTGTATTTCACAATTCTGTAAAAAGTATATCTTTGTTGAAATTTTAAGAATGCACTGTAGCGAAATTTTCGAATTCCCAGTCGTCCTGTTGGCAATTGTTTCTCCCTCTGGCTTCCTTCAATAATATTTTTCATCGATTGAACATTTGCTGCATGTTTTTGCCATGTAAAAATAATCCACGCACAGTGACACGCATGAACAGTTTTTACTGTACAGCACTGATGATGATTATGTATCGAAAAGCTTTTGCTTGACTTTCAGAGATATGTCTTTCTCGTTTGTTATTTCATTACTACCAACTGGCATAAAATGATTAAACATTTTTTACATGTTTGTTCAGTAGGTTTCATGTTGTTCGGTAAGCTTTTGTTTTTTTATACAAAAACATCGTGAAAAAAAATGCCCAAGAATTTCTGCGTCATTTACCTGAAAGATATACAAAGAGAATTGCATGTCGATGCCCTGAAAATTATTTTTTCTTTGTTTTCTTTTTCTTTTTTCTTTGAGGTCCAAGATAGAGGGCTAAAGTCATTAAAATGTCATAAGCATGATTAGGTTTTTATGAAAAGTAAAAGCAACAACCAGCGTTTTTATACAAACTTTAAATATTTTTTTAAATATTTGATTCAAATATGTGTAAATATGTGTAAACTGAACTAAAAATCCGTAGAATTCCCATCAGAAAAATGGTTTCTCTGTGCAGAAACTAGATGACGGTTTGGGGATCAGTGGGGGCAATTGAAAATGATTTCATGTAAACTTTGAATGTTCTTAAATTAGAGTTACAAGCAAAGGTTTTTTAGGAATGTGTTTTCAAACGCATTCAAATATTTCTTGTGCACAAGACTTTTTTAGCACAAGATACACTCGAACATCCAACGCAAAGTTTACATCATCAACATTTGATAAAATGTTTCTCTATAAAAAAAATGGTTTCTCTGTGCAGAAACTAGATGACGGTTTGGGGATCAGTGGGGGCAATTGAAAATGATTTCATGTAAACTTTGAATGTTCTTAAATTAGAGTTACAAGCAAAGGTTTTTTTGGAATGTGTTTTCAAACGCATTCAAATATTTCTTGTGCACAAGACTTGTTTAGCACAAGATACACTCGAACATCCAACGCAAAGTTTACATCATCAACATTTGATAAAATGTTTCTCTATAAAAAAAATGGTTTCTCTGTGCAGAAACTAGATGACGGTTTGGGGATCAGTGGGGGCAATTGAAAATGATTTCATGTAAACTTTGAATGTTCTTAAATTAGAGTTACAAGCAAAGGTTTTTTTGGAATGTGTTTTCAAACGCATTCAAATATTTCTTGTGCACAAGACTTTTTTAGCACAAAATACACTCGAACATCCAACGCAAAGTTTACATCATCAACATTTGATAAAATGTTTCTCTATAAAAAAAATGGTTTCTCTGTGCAGAAACTAGATGACGGTTTGGGGATCAGTGGGGGCAATTGAAAATGATTTCATGTAAACTTTGAATGTTCTTAAATTAGAGTTACAAGCAAAGGTTTTTTTGGAATGTGTTTTCAAACGCATTCAAATATTTCTTGTGCACAAGACTTTTTTAGCACAAAATACACTCGAACATCCAACGCAAAGTTTACATCATCAACATTTGATAAAAACATACTTTGCAGTAAGCCTTGTAATTGATTGTGTTTAAAATACGCATTTGTATATTTTTACAGTCGTCGACTTGAACATCACATAGTTTTAATATTATCGATTCGTGACTTCAATTAAATTTATTTTAGACACTGATGTCCTATCATGACCTGGATAGGAATATCTCAAACCTGGGGTTGTGGTAGGGAAAAAATTTTAATGAATAAAAAGCGTCTCAAAGACTTTCAAATATTAATTGGTCACAAGTCACAATACAAAGTACAGTCTTATTTAATCAGTTAGTTTGTACTGCGGAAATCACTCACAATAAAAATTGAGCATTCCTATTAACGTCGGTTTAACCAGGTTGACTTGATTTGATGTGTAAATGTAGACTGAAGAGGTAAACAAACAACTGAATTTAGGCGAAATTTTTATTGTAAGCATTCCAAGCTGTTACTATTTTGATTTGATTTAGTATATCCAATTGTTAATACTGTTGGATATTTTTCCCTATAAAAGTATAAAAAAGTCATTGACTTTCTCCATTCATAACTTGTTTATGGCGAGCGCCGATAAGTATGGCAAAACTGATTTTTATTCTCTGTGCTGCGGTTGCTGCTGTTAGCTGCGTCGATGTTGAAGTAAGTTTGAGAACGCATTTTTTAGTTTTCTGATAACTGTTATTATTGATGTAAGTAAAATTTCCTATATAAAAATTGGTTATGATGAAATTTAGGAGTCCTCCTGGTATCTATTTGTATTTCACACCCTTTATTGCATTGCACAAAATTAAGAAAATTAAGGAAATTGAAACTGAGAAAAGACTCTTAATTTTTGGAATGAATTTCCAATTTTTGAAGAATCGAATTGGGTCAGATGGAGACACTAAGTTATTGGCGCTGATAATCAGTTGTCTATAGGGAATTAGGTTTTAGGATTTTTTTAGGATTATATGCATCGATGACATGAAACATCATATTCGTTTGACTTTTCAGAAATACTTGCAGAAGTTTGGATACTACAATCCAAACTCATTTGATCAATCCAATCTTAAAGATTCCATCAAGACGTTTCAGAGAACGTTCAACTTACCAGTCACAGGTGTTGTTGATGATGCTACAAAGAAACTGATGAATACACCTCGTTGTGGTTTACCTGATCACGGTACTAGCAGAAACGCATTTGCTGACACTAGATGGAACAAGAAGTCATTGACATATTACTTTTCTAACTATTCGCCAGACCTTTCGGAAAGTCAACTTAGACAAATCACAGCAACGGCGTTTAGGTATTGGGTTGAATTTGCTCCGTTAACATTCACAGAAACATCTCGAAGAGGAGATATCGTTCTAGCGTAAGTCGTCTTTTAAATCATTTTCGTAATTTCATTTTCTTTTTATTGTTAATTCAAACACATGTGGAAACCTGAACGAAAGTTGTGTAGATCAAGGCGAAAGCTAAGCCTGAATAAACCATCAAATATCACGTAATTTAAGCGTCAGGTTACCTTTACAGTTTTGGCTCAAGAGGTCACCGTGACAATCGAAAAACTTGTGGTTTTCCATTCGATGGACGAAGTGGGACTCTTGCACACGCCTTCTTTCCACCAGATGGGCGCCTTCATTTTGATGAGGATGAATATTGGACTGACAGAACATCAAGTGGTAAGGAATATGTTCCCTTCAAAATGTGGGTTCCCTATCAATGATTATATGAACTATAAGCTGAAATAGAATGGCAAACGGTTAAAATGTTTGATTCGTGATGAACGTGATTGCTATGCAAAACGATCAGACGTTTGATATTGTGTAATGATCGTGATTCTGTTGAACCTATGCCTGCTTCGATGATCTATTATAATAGACATAACAGGCCGTCAGAAATTTTGGAAGGAGGCTTCCAACACATAATGTCATGGGAGTTTACGTAAAATGTGATATAGAAATTTATTGTTGATTTTATCATAATTATATATATGTCTTATATGATCTTATAAGACTTATAAAGACTTCACAATTGCAGTGTTAGTCTAGAAGTTAGATAGGAAAAATACAACCAAATGATTTTAAACATGTGCAAATCTTTTGGTCTTAATTGTCCAGTTTTAGTCAAATTTGAAGAATGATGAAATACGAAATCAGTGCCTTCTTTATGGAAATTTTAAGGAAAAACTGCTTACGAATTCATGTAAACATCTTAACCGATCTTAAAATCGATCATAACTTGTAGTAAAAACTGAATTTGACATGAATATGATACAAGATATATTTCTAAAAACATTTGTACCCAAAAATAACTAAATTTTTCAAATACTACATTTCAGGTCAAAATTATTTGTCAACCGCTGTGCATGAAATTGGCCACATTCTTGGTTTGGAACATGATAGCAGTTCAAGAGATTCCATCATGTATCCGTATGCACAGCCATACAAAGCAGACCTAAGACTGCATGCTAACGATATCCGTAGAATACAGCGACTATACGGACGTGGTAAAGGCTCCGTAATAACTAGAGGTACAGGCGGCGGTGGTCCAGCAACTAGACCTCCAGTAACTAATCCTCCATTTGGTAAGTATTCCCATCTACTTTGGTATCATTTGAAAAAGAAGTAGAGCAATGTTCGGAAGAGATTTTTATCTGAGCCCCATACGTTAAAGGTAGTTCGGAAATTGCCGAAACCTCCTGATTTGTAGTGATGTTAAAAGTGCATCGGGATCAATCCAAGCCATAGAGACAGGAAAGGACTGAAACTCAAATATTTTGACAAAAAAAACATGTATTCACGCAGTACCTTCACTGATCTTTACTGTTATATTTTATTGTTACAGGTTGCAAGGATAAAGTGACTGATTGTTATAAATGGACCAACAGATGCAGAAACTACAGCGACGCTTGGACCAACTATATGAGAACGTACTGCGCTAGACAATGTAGATATTGTTAAGCAAAAAATTTCTCCATCATTGAAAATGTTTTGGTGTGGTACTTAGGCTAGGATAGGTCTTTCCAATTAAAAACGTTTCATTTCTTCTTATCAGAGCGAACCTTCAAGCCGCCTATCACAACAATTAGTTGATTAATGCAAATGTAACGGCCAAAGGGTTTTGTTAGAATGTTATTGATATACGTCCTTTTGAGATTAAGTTCCAAGCTCCTAAGAAAACACCGTCAGTTATGTTAGCACATGAGATGCTATCAGCAGAAATTTGAGAAACGGGAATTTTAGAAGGACCGCATGATAAAACATTTGCATCCATTCAATTGTCCTCATAATACAACTTTAGTAAAATCCAAAACACGGGAGGGAAAAAGAAATATAAAATTCATGCCAATTTAGAGACTTTTTGTCTGGCAATAAATATAAACATAGAAATATTGTAAAGAGACACGAGATATAAAAAAGAAGTTCATGGTTCTGATATTCTAATAGATTAATCAACTTTTTCATAAATACAAAATCTGTCCGTATCAGAAGATACATAACTAAATTGAAGGGTTCATAAACAGTACTAATTGTTAGTAGAATATGATATTATTTTCATTTCCATAGTTTAAGTGTCTGTAGTCCCTCCAAGTAAACAATTTGTAGGAAATTGTGTCTCAATAAGACGAATAAAAACGATCAATTCTAAAAAGAAATGAGGATATCAAAGAAACTTTCAAATTCAAAATATGACGCCCTATCACGATGCCCTATCATGTGACCCAAACTTATTGTCTAAAGGGCAATTTACACGGTATGACATTTGTCGAATTTGATGTATGATTTTTTTTTTTTTTTTTTTTAAACGTTGTGTCATTATTCGTGCACGATATCTATCAATACCCGCATTTTGTTTAATTCAAAATAACGCAAAAAAGAAACGTATCTCTATATTTCACATTTACTACATCCAAAGACTTTCTTCATTTCGTAGAGTTTCAATGAAGAAATTACAGCCCCCTGTATTACATCTTTGTAATTTACTGGAGAGGTAAGAGCTTCCACCCTGAGTTGATTTAAGACTGGTTCAGACCTGGTGATTACGACATTACTAGAAAATTACAAGAAGATAATTTTCATTGCATTTTCTTCTCTGTGTTGCCTCGTAGAATAACATGTTTTAGGGGCTGTTCATATGGAGGTGAGCTGGCCCGGTTAACCGGGCTGGCTCACTTGAATGAGATGAAATTCACTCCGCGTTCATATGGCTTTTCTCATCCCACTTAACCGGGCTGGAGAATGTTGTTTACATCACGTAAAAAATAATTCGAATTTCGACGCGTGCGCACTTGTCTAAAATCTATCCCACTAAGCCGGGCTGGTCTGTTCATATGAACAAATTTCATCTCACTTAGGTGAGATCCCGGTCAAATGAAATGAGATCTCACTTAAGTGAGCCAGCCCGCTTTTCATATGAACACAATTTATTTTTATAAAGATTTCTTAATGACAGTGAGATCTCTGCTAAGTGAGCTAGCCCGGCTAACCGGGCCAGCTCACCTCCATATGAACAGCCCCTTAGAATAAATGTTTTTTGAAAACATTTTTGCATCACTCCTTCGCAAAAAACTAACTATCATGAACGAAGGAAGAGATAGATGGCTTCTTCAGAATTTAACGGTGGAGAGCGAAATTGTTTTTTCTGGCTTGCTTATCAAGTACCTTCGTATAAGTGTTTGATCACAGCAACAACAAACAGAGAGAGTTGAATGCTTTCTTATTCATCAGTTTGATAATTTTTTTATCTCATGTAACACGACATAACTTTTAATTTTTTTCATTCATTTATAATTTATTTGTTTACGTAGGTTAAAATTTACAGTTGAAGACTGATGTGGACCTTGACTGTTCCTTGTAAAAGTTATTCACTCTTTGGTCGACTTTTACCCAATCTATTGCGAGGGCATTTATAGCGAGATTTTCTTTTTAAGAGTTTACACAATTTACGAAGTAACCAAAGTCATTGTCATTATTATCTTACAATTATGAGTTTTGTTTGTCGTTTTGTTTTCATGAAATGGCTAACATATTAACTGGAAAGATGAAAATATTATTTTGAATGGCTTATTTTTTGCCCCCGCAGCGAGCGTAAGCGAGCGAGGAGTCATAGTAGTTTTACGATATAGGCGAATGTCAGTTTCCGATATTGTTCTTCATCTTCATCATCATCCTCCAACTTTCGTGTTGACGTTACACGGTAGTATACAATTATTGGCTGACTTTGCTTTTTTTGAAAGAAATGAGGTTTTAAAATCTCAACTAAAGGTACATCGTAATCGTATACTGACAGAAATACATTGCAAAAAGAAACAAGAGGAAAACATGAAAATAAGAATTATCATGAACCCCTTAGAAAGGAACCAGGACGAAAACCAAAAAAATGTACGATGCAGTAAAACAGATCAACAAGATGAAATCTAAAACACCACTTATTGTTTCATCAGACAATGGTCAAACAACTGACGACCATGAACAATCTGAAATCATTTCGAAATATTTTAAGAACATCTTTTGGAAAAATGCTGAGCCTATGCCAAACATTCAACCAATACCGATGACGAAACCGTTTACAGCAATCGAAGTACGAAAAGTTGTATCCAAACTGAAATCAAATAAATCACCAGGATGTGATGATATCCCCATCGTGCTAAAACATGCCCCTGAAACTATCTTTCATCAAATTGCGCTAATATTCAACAACATCGCAGGAAATGGCCAATGTCCAATCGAGATCAATCACGGCATCCTGATACCCTTGCAAAAACCAGGAAAGCCAAAGGGACCTGTAACCAGTTTGCGTCCAGTTATCCTGTTATCAGCACTTCGAAAAATCCTGGCTGCTGTCATGATGATGAGAATTGGTGAAAGGATGGATCGAGAAACACCACCAACACAAGCTGCCTACCGTAGAGAGCGGTCAACTACAGAGCACGTATTTGCAGCTACAACGATAATTGAAAGAACAATCAACTCAAAAAATGAAACCGTGCACCTTACACTCCTCGACATGAGCAAAGCATTCGACAGTATACAGCGAAACACCTTGATCGAATTTCTACGAGATACTATTAGTAACGATGAGCTGCATATCGTCAAGAAAATGCTTGAAGTGACACTTGCTGTAAGATGTGGCAATATCATCGCCGAAACGTTCAGCACAGACACCGGAGCTCCTCAGGGCGACTGCGCTAGTGCGAACCAATTCACCTACTATCTTGCCAAATCACATTGTGAATCAATACCAACTATCCACGACCACCAATACTGTGAACGACACATAACTTCCAATGAAATACCAGACGAGATCACAGAACATAACTACGCGCAGTTCACCCAAGTACGACATGTCAATATAAATATGGAATATGCAGACGACATCAGCGTGATCGCAAGTGATTTCAACAACGCCCGCAGATACGAACACGAAAAAACGAAAATGTTATCAGAAAAAGGTCTGCTAATAAATGACAGCAAAACCGAACGGTTCGTCATCAACAAAAAGAATGATGCGTGGAAAAAATGCAAGCTGTTAGGATCTCTCCTCGACACTGAAGAAGAAATCAAGAGAAGAAAGTCACTAGCAATCAATGCTGCTAATAACCTAGAACATTTCTTCAGAAACAAAAGTCTAACCACGTCAACGAAAATGAAAGTAATTGACACCTATGTAGAACCGATTTTCATGTATAATTCTCTGTCAAAATCCCAAGAAAATTCAATAGACGCTTTTCAACGAAAAATCATCCGAAAGTACGTTTTCGACATCAAATGGCCAAAAACCATCAGCAATGATGAATTATATGAAAAAGCAAAAACCACAAGTTGGAAAAGTAAAATCACGCCGTCTGAAATGGTTCGGGAAACTGGCGATCCAACCAGAGGAGATTCCAACCAAAAAAGTGTTACGATACGGGCTACAACCATACCAAAGACCACCCGGCAAACCCAAAACAACTTGGTTGTCAAAAACCATAAACGACTTAAAGAGAATGAACTTTTCATGGTCAGACGCCGAAAGTCTGGCCACCAATCAATACAATACATATATAGACTAGGTTATGTAAACTAGTATTTTTTAATGTGTTTTTAAGTTTTTTATGTCGATTTAAATTAGCCATTAGGCTAACTTTTTATTTTGATTTATTGGATTTTATTTACTAAACAATTGTATCGACTTTAAATAAAGAAAAATAAATAAATAAATAAATAAAGAGAACCTAAATGAATGGTACAGAATATGTAAAGAATACATAAAGACAAATTAAAACATTTTCGAATTTCAAATCTTTTGTATGTTAGGTAATGTAGATTTATTTACGGAAAAGCCTATGAAAGAAAAAAAAAAGAATTAGCTTTTTTCCCATGTCAAAGCATGGTACCGTAGGTGGGAGACAGAATGTTTTTTTCCTAATTTATTATTATACTATTACTATACTATTATACTAAGTTATTTATGTTTATTTATGTTATTTAGTTCGTATGCTAAAATTGCTTAGACATTTTTCATATTGCGTTTGTGTTGTTTTAGTGAAGTGAAAGAATTTTGAAGCACAGCTTGAAATCTGAAATTTTGCCAACAATACATTTTATTTTTGTATATGTTTTAGCTCTAAATCTTTCAATCTTTCAATTTTATTCAATGCACTGATTTTTGGCGGATCATGCCTTAAAAAGATTTTAATTGGATTTCTGTGTATGCAAGAAATCCTACAAATTGTCGTTCTTTGTGTTTTTCCTTCTTTCTGTCCTCCAAACCTGGTGTGATCATGATCAATAAAACCTTTTTATATTTTTTTCTTGCTATTTTATGTAAACTTTGACTATTGTTTCGAATCAAAGTCTGAAACGCAGATTTCTAATGGATTTTTCGCTTTAATTTGTTTTTTGAAAGAGTTTATTTTTTTTTTCTTTTGGCTCTTACAAAATTTCTTTAACAAATCTTAAACTTATTTTGTAAAATACGTATAAAATACGTATCCATGGTTTTAGTTTACACATTTCTTTTGTTTGTAGCAAATACTTTCTGATATTACTTGTTAAGCCTTATTTACACTTTTTGAAAGGTATATTAGCATCAGTGTGACATAGGCCTAAGAGATAACAAAAAGTAACAAAGTTTTGTTTGTTTTTGTTTCCGCTGTATAGGCTTGCAATGTATAGCTTGCTGTGTATACAAATTGGAATGATTGAGCGCGGGGGCAATTTTAGCTAAAGCTACATGCTAGTTAATAAAATTAGTTTGTTTTGTTTTGTTTTGCAAGAATTTTACACAAGCAAAAACTTTTTTCTCTCTTACAGACTGGATGACATCTTGATCTGGTAACATCTCACTTCAAACAAATACTCGACACTTTCGAAGAAACAAAAAAAAAAAATGATTATTTGGCTTGCTTTGGTGATTTCCTGCAACGGACAGACGGCTGTTCAGTGTGAGTGTTCTTATATAGTCGTGAACTTTCGACAAGCACCGTATGTACTAGCAGTTGTTCCATATGTTCAATGTTGTGACGAAATTTCGGAGAAGCTTATAAATCACATAGAAGCTAAACAAAATGTTTAAATTTAGAAGTTTATTTAAAATAATCCTTTATAATAATCCTTGTGGTTCTTAAAAAGTAGCAAACAACAAACAAACAACCTTTCTTTGACTGTAGATGACTGTAGCTACTAGCTGATGACGAAGTTATGAAAGGGAATTTGATTATTGCAAAGTGATTCTTACCAAAAGCAGAGATTGAAACAAAAGTTGAAACAAAAAAAAGTTTTTTCTCATAAGTTGGTACAACATAGGTATGTACAAAAACATCAAGATGATCAAACTCTCTGAAAATGATGAAAAAGACAAGGACAATTTAAAACACCAATTCAACGTGAAGTGTGCTCCACTGGAAAACTTGAAAACGTTCCCCCTCCCAAATTTTCTTTCAGGATACGTGAAAGTCTTAGGGATGCTAATTTAAGGTGATTTTATTCGATCTAATCGATTCAATAACTATCAGATTCCATTCTTTAAGAGCATCTGAAGAAGTATAGGTGCTTTGTCTTTCATTGATTCCCATATATGAAGCGATTTTCTTTTTTATGTCCTGCTGGACACATAGGCAAGCTCACCACAGTAGTATAAAGGTTTTCTCGTTCTCATCATTCAGTTACGATGAGTAAAACGATCGAAACCACCACGACTAACTCCTCCACTGTCGACAGGGAATGGAGTTGACAGCCATTTATCGAGTTGGGTTAAAGAAAGGGAAATCTGATGAAAAATTGTTTACTGTCCATTCTACAAGTTGAGCATGATCAAGGCGAGCTAGTTAAGGTCTGTCTTTGCAAGATGAAGGTCCGTTTGGCAGAACCATTATCATAAGTTCATAGAAGTATCCAACAGATATCAAAAGGTCCTTACGCTTTTGCAAAAAGAAAACTGTTTTCCAGCGGAGCACACTTCGAGGAGATTGGGAACCAATATTAGTTTGTTGGAGATTTTAGACATAAAATTCCCGAATTAGAGCACTTGAATATCGTAGATATTTCCTCCATATATCAAGATATTACGTAAAGACATTTGATATTTGCTGAGCATACCAACTCTCGATTCTGAAGGCTGACAATGATCACTATTTTGTTGTGAACATTTACAACCTAAACGCAACGATTCTCCTCATTCGTGCGATTAAATTCTTCTATGACAATATAATGCCTTTTAAAAATTGCCGACGCATTTTGAACCTGGCAAATCCAACATCTTTCTTCCTTCGAAGGAAAGACAATAGCATTCAAGTGTTGAATCGATTCAAATTGTTGCTCCAGGATATATATTGCATATTACATCAAAATTCTCAGGAAATTCAATAGCTTTGGGACGGCATCGATCAGTCGAATCTCAGTAAATGATGTTCTTGAGTAAATAATGTTCAACATAAATGTCCTTAACCTTTTTTCTGTCCTTTCTTATAAGAGACATGTAAGATGCTCCTTTTTCATGGAATGTGCGGTTCCCGGTGTAACAGTAAATAAGTACTCCTCCCCCCCCCCCCCCCCCCCCCCCCCCCCCCCCCCTCCCCCCACAAAAAAAGTACTCCCCCAGTACTTATTTACTAGGAAATAAGTACTCCCCCTATCTAAGGAAGCTATTACCAAGCTCCAAATGTTATCAAAAAACAAAGTGCTTATGAAGAACCAGAAACGTTTCACTCAATGCATCCATGTCTAATGATACTCGACGGGAGTACTTATTTGCTGAGGGATTACTTTTTTCTACTAGGAAATAAGTACTGGGGAGTACTTATTTACTAGGAAATAATTACTGGGGAGTACTTTTTCTGGGGAGTACTTTTTTTACTGCGACAGCGGTACAAACGTAACGGTGTTTGGTCAACATTTAGATCTGCCTGTAATTCTTTGATTTTTCTCTGAAAATCAAGCTTACGGTCTCACTTAGCCATGCCGAAGCTATCAGAATGTTGGCAGTCGTGGCCATACTGCTAGCAAACTTGGTCCAAGATGTTAACTTGGCTTTAAGTAACAGGCTTGAACTTAGTCGTATTCAGTGTTGGACAGACTCTCAAGTAGCTTTGTATTGGATCAAAGGCAAGGGGAAAGTTTGGAAACCTTGGGTAGAGAATCGGGTTGTGAAGATAAGGAAAGTTCTGTCCGAGGAATTTTGGAGTCATGTCCGTGGTGAGTTGAACCCGGCAGATATACCTACAAGATGGGTCAGGGATCGATTTGATGAAAAGGTTTGGAAATATGGTGCTGAGTTTTTGAGTCTGAGGAATTATGATGTTGTTGAATCTTTTGACAATATATATGTTAGTTCTGCCTTACATGAATGCAAAAAGGTCTTTCTTCTCCCATCGAATCTCATTTTCTTTTGACGACACAATCTAACTTGTCAAACTTAAATGACATTATGACAAGTACTCGGTCCAGCTCTTTCAGAAAATTGATAAGAACTACAGCCTACATCCTCCGTTTCGTCAATCGCCTGCGAAAGAAGTCCATACCCGTTGACGATGCGATCACTGCTGAAGAATACGACAACGCCTTGGTTATGTGGATACGTTCAGAGCAGATCGAGTTACAAAAGAAAGAAGATTTTGCCAAGCTGAACCTATCGTTAACATTATCAAGACGTGCATCGTTTGCAGGAAGTACCAAGGAAGACCGATGACGAATCCATCACCGACAGACTTACCAAGTTTTCGAATAGACCGTGGGCATGATTTTCAATACGTTGGCTTAGATTATGCTGAGCCATTATTTCTCAAAGACAGTTCTAAGTGCTATATTCTACTAGTAACCTGTGTCACTAGTCGAGCATTAACATTTGGAGCTGGACTCCCGATATGGGGATTCCGGCGCTACTGAGAGGTTACCAACGTTTCTCCGCGCCGAGAGGTACTCCAGACAAAATCATTTCCGGCAATTTCAAGACATTCAGATCAAAAGAAGTTAAAGTTTTCATGGCGAATCGAGGTGTAAAGCAACAGTTTATCCTTGCAGCCTCTCCCTGGTGGGGTGGATTCTACGAACGCTTGGCAAGAATCATCAAAACCACACTACGGAAGGTGCTTGGGAAGAACATTCTCACCTACGAAGAGCTGACGACAGCTTTATGTAAAGTGGAAGCAGTCATCAATAACCGACCACTTACGAAGGCAACAGAGGACGACCTCAATGAGATCCTCACTCCATATCATTTAATCTATGGCCGTAACATATCGAGCACTAAACAGCAGCAAACCGAGCCGGAAGAAACATAGAGAAGTCGGTACATTCAGACGACGGTTAAACATTTTTGGAATCGTTTTCGAAAAGAATATCTCGGCGAGTTACACCAAAAGCAGATCATCTGAGCCGAAACTGACGATTGGAGATATCATATTGATTAAAGACGATAACCCAACACCAAGATGCCAATGGAAGATTGGTCGCATCGAAGAATTAATCTGTGGTGCTGACGATGTCATTCGTGGAGTCAAGCTGGTAATACATTCGAAAAAAGGCGCACGTACAACAGCCTACCGACCATTACAAAAAATTATTCCATTCGAAGTTGTCGATCAGCAACCCGTTTGCCAGCCAGAGGCTGATCCGATTGAAGAACCGATACAACCTGTTGCCCTGTCTGGAAAAAGCAACGAGTGTTTTGCTTCTGACGGTACAGAGAGACAGTAGGAATAAACGTAGAGCTGCGATTATTGGAGAATTGTGATTATTTTGATTATTAGCGGAATTCGGAAAAATCATGTTTCGTTTACACGAAACTATTTTTCTATAGCTTTGTAGGGAATTGTATACAACTTAGGACAGCTTTATACAGCCGCATAATCGCCGTGTCGAATTAAATTACTTTAATTCGGGTAAAATTCGACAAAAATGCGACAGTCAATTTATACAGGTTTTGTTGCCGCATATCAAATTCGACATGACTTTAGACAGCCGCATAAATGTCGAATAAATTTCTCATCGTGTGTTTCTTACACGCTGTCCACTACTTTCATGCACTTTTTTTCACAAAGTTCAATCAAGCTGTTATCAAATTCGACGATTATGCGGCTGTATAAAGTGATGTCGAATTTATGTCGAAGATTGCCGTTTTATTCGACAAACTCTGCTGAACTTAATTCATTATGTCGCACGTAATTAATTTTTCACTTTATACAGTCGAATTTACGTCGCATTTAATAAAGAGTTTAATTCGACGCGGCGATTATGCGGCTGTATAAAGCTGTCCTTAGTAGAGTTGTTCGTGAATTTTTCCCTACAAAGTCATTAGAAACTTCACATCAACACTTGAAATAAGCGTGCAAAGTAATGATGTTTCTTTTGATACAACAAAAGGCTTCAAATCTCTGAAGTACCTTTTTAGTAGAACAGTTTTAAAAAAATTCTCACAAGTAATTGATTTTTTTCGTGTAACAGGCTCGTCGAGTTTACGAATCTCCCTAATTGGAGATTGTGAAATAAATATATTTGAAAAAAGAAAAAAAAGACACAAAAAAACTTGTAAATAGAAACATTTTTTATTTTTTGGAAAAGCTTACCGATTATGCTTTTTTGCCTCCCCGGAGGATGTAGTTTTAGCGTAGCTGCTTTAGCTACCATTTTTATTTTTGTTTATAATCACGTGACCATGCATACGTTTGTGGTGGCCGTTGTATGATAAACCTCTTGTAAAAATGACTTCTTAGAAACTGGAGTATTTCGTTTATACCCACGTTGCCCAGCTTTTAAACCTTATGGAGAAGTAGAGATTTTTAAACCTAAGGGCAAGTTGGAAGGTATGGTCGTTAGACAGATACCAAAGAACATTGTGTAAATATTCATTGTATGTTCTTTGAAACGATAGTTCGGTCATTCCTGCTCTTCATGATGCCTTTATCAATACAAACTTTAAATGCCTCTTAAAGGGTTTTTCCATTATTAAAGTTAATTGAGGTTTTTCCCATTATCAAAATTGAGGTTTTTTTCCATTATCAAAGTGAGGTTTTTTCCATTCTCAAAGTAGAATCACGAAACATTCCACTACAAAGTAGATGTATTAACGTTGCATAAGCATTTTACAATCTGGAGGTCATCATCCCACTCCATAACTAAAACTTATTGACGTACAAATAATCTCGTCCATATTTCCATATAATTTTGTCGCGTAGTTTTAGATAATTTACACCGCGTTATACAAGAACTGCGCCCGCAACGTAATGGCCATACACGGGTCCTTCCCGTGACTTTTTTTGGTAAAATGGGAAGGTTCAAATCGAACGGTCGTGTTTCATTTTTAATGTTTTCTTCAAAAGGAGATATGGAAAATAATTGGATGTTACTGTGAGATAGTGAGGCTTTCGTTTTTTGATTGATGGACTTTAAAAATAACTATGCAGAATCAAAAAGACTAAAAATTAACATAATTATGAATTAAATTCAGAATGAAACTTAGACAAGATGATGTCGGAATTTTATCTTTCATGAGCCAAACTACCCAGCAGGCACCAAACGTTATACTAACGTTAGTGTTACGTTATTTTTTACGTTGTGGTAACGTTAGTGGTTGGTTAGAATGGAAGTCTTTTTTTAATTAGTATAACGTTAAATACTTACGTTAGTACAACGTTAAATACTTACGTTAGTCTAACGTTAGAAAGTTACATCAGGACAACGTTAAATTTCGTTAATCTACGTTGTATTAACAACATCAAAATGTTATAACATTGTAATGACTTTTGAAGTCATTATAAACAAATCCCCAGGGGCGGATCTAGGATTTTTTAAGGGTTAGGCAAATTTTTTTTGTTAAACACACATACGGGCGCAATCGATGAAATTTACGCCAATTTACGCCCAATCTAATACATACTTTTCGAAGTGTAAAAATTATTAACTCGAATTGATTCGTCCTAACGTAAAGGGGTGTTATAATGCAAGCCTGTATTGTTGCACTAATGGAATAAGGGAAATAAACAAAAGAAAACTAATTGAGTATGAATGGAATGTATTGAACTACGTTATGTAGGCCAAAATAATATTTTCTGCCAGGTTGGAGGTTAAGTAAATAACCAATAAATTACTTCATCTGTTATCTTCTTCATTTTCTTGATTGCTTGTACATGAACAGGAAGCATCCACCAAACGAAAACATACTTGTAATGAATCAAATAAATAAATTTTCAATCACCTATCATGATAGATTGGAGCACTCAGATAAATACATGATATACTTTATGATATTTTACTTCATATACATGATATTTTATCTATGTACTTCGCAAGATGGTCAGATAGAAAGAAAAGAAAAGAAATTATGTTAAGAAATAGAGTAAAATGACCAAAATCAAAGTTAGAGACAAGCTCCTTGATCATATCCAGCAGCAAAATAAAAACAGATTTCTGCACTATACGTTCATGAAATCAAATAGTATACCCTACCCTAAAAATGATCCATGGTTAAATAATTAATGTCAACCACATTATAGTAAAAGATGGTGTTTACAGAAATCCCTGAGACAAGTCCAAGAACCTATATATATAAAACTACACAACAACAGATAAATTATGTACTGCTTCCTCTCTAATAAGAGCTACAACATTTTTTCCAGAATTTAATGTAGCATAGGAAACAAAGAAGTCAAACTAAAACATTATGTAATTACCTTTTTCAAAAGAAGACATAACGTAGGTGGTTTTTATAAAATGAAAGAATAACTCCAAAGATGTTAAAGTGTTTCTGCATCCAAAATGATATTTCGAGGGATGATAGAATGCACAAAGTTGTTTCAGAAGTCTTATAGTTTTTGGAAATTCTGTTTCCTTGGGCAGATATTTTGATTTAAAAATCATGAAATGATACAATAGATAATTATGTAATAAGATTTTTATTCTTTCTTTATGTGTATAAACTCTCAATATATTATAACTTCATTTTCTTATCACTCACTCAGAGTGAAAGCCCTTTCTCTCTATAGTAAATTAGAAAGATATATAATGATAACTTGCGATGAGAAAGTTAACCTATATACTATCTTATTATACAGTGGCGGATCTAGAGGTATGTCGAAATTTGTGTAGGAGAGTGTTAGCAATCTAACCATAAAGGAAAAGCGTCCAAATAATCCCATTGGAAATATAAATTGAATTCACAAATTATGTTAATGCTCTCAAACACAAATTTCGACATACCTCTAGATCCACCACTGTTACATATCATAAAATATATGCATTGCATAAAGTGAATGTAAGATTTTAAAAAATAAATCTCAGAAACTGGGACTAAGTAATACTAACAAGAGGCTTTTTGATCTCTATCATATTGGTTCATATCATTTTGGACACAGGATCCTCCTTTTAAAGTTCTTTAATTCAAAACCAGACAGTCATCTCGAACCAAGAAAAATTATATACTGAACTGTACAAATAAGTTACCAGGTTGAGATACTGGTGCTAAAAAAACCATGCAGCTGCCTACGCAAAACAACTCAGAAAAATAACAATGACTTTGTGTATTATAAACTCAGTCATTCAAACGTAACTCCATAACATTTTTACAGATGTATTTTTGGTTAACAGAAACAGATACCAAAAATATTTATATACATCATTAATCAATAAAGAAAAGGCTTCGGTTCAGTTGACACAAACAAACGTATTATACATAGCTGAGCTAATAATTAACTGTCGTCATACTTATGGTCAACGAATTATGGTGCTAATGATCCATGCTAATCATTTATATTACATAAAATAAAACACTTGCTTTAAAGCAGCCACAATCTTTTCATTTCGCATAAGCAAAAGAAGAGACATGACTCGAAAAAAATGCTTTTCCTAGATTTTGAAGTCTGTTTTCAACAGATGTATTAAGTGAATTCAAAATTTCCTAATTAATACTTCATTATTGCTATCAAAAGCTGCAACGATGTTTTCTAGCGAATCCATGTTGAACTGGGTCTAATTCGAAGGTCTTCCACGTCGTTTTGTGCAGATTTGGTGACCATTCATTCAATAAAAGTGTGTAAACCCATGGTTGTACCTTAGGCAAATTTTCTTCTGGTTCATTCAATAAAGTGTTAACCCATGGTTGTACCTTAGGCAAATTTTCTTCCAGTTCATTCATTAAAGTGTGTAAACCCGGGGCTCCTTAGGCAAATTTTCTTCGCCTAGGTGAGCGTTAGGCACTAGTCTGTGTTGTCAATGTAACTATGAGAAGTCGTTTTCCGGGCAGAATCAATACCTATAAACTCAAGCTGTAAAAAACATTAATTTGTAACATCATGGCGCGCGCCGCGCCTCGCCGGAGAATAATCCTATTTGCGAAAAAGAAAGGATATCGGATTGATGCGGGAATCTCTTGATATTTTCGATTATTTTCTGATTATTGTAATACAATACCTTTTTCAATTTGTGAAAAACATTATTTAACTGATTTTGGGTTAGGCATTTGCCTAAGTTGCCTAACCCTGGATCCGCCCCTGATCCCGGTGTCCATCCCAACAAGGTAAGAAAAATGACGAATAGTCATAGAAGTTGATATTTACCTTTAATTGACAAGAAAAGCATATTTTTATGTCAATATTTACGCATGCCTAATAGAAGAAAAAGAAACAAATATAAGTGAAGGTGTTAAACGAATGCTTGTGGTTGCGGCAAATTACAATAAATGAAAATCAACGGAAATTCATGCTATCCATTCTAACCAACCACTAACGTTACCACAACGTAAAAAATAACGTAACACTAACGTTAGTATAACGAAAATTAACGAAATTTAACGTTGTCCTGATGTAACTTTCTAACGTTATACTAACGTTAGTATCTGACGTTATACTAACGTAAGTATCTAACGTTATACTAACGTAAGTATTTAACGTTATACTAATTAAAAAAAGACTTCCATTCTAGCCAACCACCAACGTTACCACAACGTAAAATCTAACGTAACACTAACGTCAGTTTAACGTAAATTAACGAAATTTAACATTATACTAACGTAAGAATTTAACGTTATACTAATGTAAGTATCTAAAGTTATACTAACGTAAGTATTTAACGTTATACTAACGTAAGTATTTAACGTTATACTAATTAAAAAAAGACTTCTATTCTAACCAACCACTAACGTTACCACAACGTAAAAACTAACGTAACACTAACGTTAGTATAACGTAAATTAACGAAATTTAACGTTGTCCTGATGTAACTTTCTAACGTTGTACTAACGTAAGTAATTAACGTTGGAGTAACGTTGGTTTTACGTTGGTAACGTTAAACCTAGAACCAACGTTAGACTAACGTTGAATAAACGTTGGGTGCCTGCTGGGTACTCTCTCTCTCTCTCTCTCTCTTGACTATCGGTTAATGGTATTTAAAGAAAGTAAAGAATTTTATGGGTTACTCTTCATATTGGTATAAGTGTTTGTAAAACGAAAATCATTATTTGAGGAAAGTGATTATTCAGACAGAGAGAAATCCAAGTGAAGTACACCGAATTATTAATGGAAAAGCCTAAGAAACCTCATCCTAAAATAATTTTTTGAGGAAACTAATGTTATCATCATGATGCACAGCAAAGTGTTGTCAATAAGAAGGAGAATTTGTTTTCTTTCTTTCTTTTTTTTTTTTTTTGCTAAACGATAAATGTTAGCAGATGCATGCTGTAGAAATCCTTATGCCTGCAAAGCCATCTCCTATATTTTTTCAATTTTTGTAAAATGAGGTGTAAATTCAAATAATAAAAACAAAAATTCTGACCACCTGCAAACTTATTGAAACTGTTAAACGTTTAGTCAGGTTGAAATAGTGACGTCATCTTGGTAAATAATATGGCCTTGACACGAGTTAACCTTCATTGAAATTGAAAGCGCCATATACACGCTGTCGACTGTAAACTTCAACCGTGTGTAATTCTCTTTTTAGTATCGAACAAGAAGGCAATATTTCACATGAATGGTGTGAAAGTCCGGAATCAGTTGGACAATGAGATTACTGATGTCAAAGTGACGTTTGCGGGCAGCAATAAAGGAACAAGTTTAACGCAATATATGTTTAACTGGGCTAAAGTCAATGTTATGTCGGGAAAAAACTGCGACATGAAAACTGAAGTGACACTTGGAAACATTGGAAAAGATGGCGAAGAAACTATAGAGAAAGAAATCAAATACCAAGACGGTAAACGTGGTTATTGGCAAGTCCATTTTACATATTTAGGCCATAGATATGGAATCAACAAGAACAATGCCCAAGCAAACCCATGGCCGGAGGATAATGGCACCATACCAGAGATTACAATAAGATTTGAGTTTTATTCTGATATCAGACTTGATTTTGTTTTTAGATCAGGAAATGCATACTTTTATGCTTCATTAGTTTAGCTTCACGTACAACATGCACCATCGTCCGTGTATGAATTGAGAGGACAAGAGACGCTGGGTTTTAGGTTAGCGGTATAAACTGATAAATGAATTATCTGTTAAACTGTTCAAGTTTTTTATGAAATCGAAAACAACAAACTAGAAATAATTAATTAGTAATAATTTGTAATAGTGAGTAATAATTGCTTACAATCTCTTGTCTTTGTAAATGAGATTTCCCTGTGTGGAAAGTTTTGCGATAAGACAAGTTCGCATAAATTTGTACGCATGCGTCCAAGAAGCTGAATAGGGCTCAAAGCTAGTTTTGTGTCACATTATTTGAAATGTAACAAGTTAGTTGACATCGAAATATATATCATATGAATTTCGGTTTGAACTTGTCGTAAACGCAGTGTGACGTGAAAGTATTGACGTTTGTACGAACTGGACCAAATATCAGCTTTACGCACTGCTTACGCGCCGCAGATCAATATTTTGCGACAAAATTATGTGGAATAATCGTCAACCTTACAAGATACTACATACATATATATATTTTGATACCCCCTTGTTGGGCTCTATCTCCTTCTTGGCGGAGCGAGCCATCTTGCATAAATACATATAGATACAATTTTTTTTTAAATAATACTTGATTTAGTCTTGATTTAATCAATTTAAAGCTCCTTGATTAGCGCTTCTCAGTTGATTAGAGAAATGTCAACATCAGAAATGTCTTGCACACGCAGAGACCGTGATCACGTATACATAGCAGCATAGATCGTAGCAACAAAAAGGAAATTTTCGTACGAACAAAAGTGGTGGCGGCCGCCGATGATGTTATGCCTCTCTTCTCAGCAATCATTTCGGCGAGCCTCTGGTAAAATTTGCTACATTCTCTCCCCATTCCACCCGTGGCGGAGAACACCAAAGGCGTGAATGTGGCATTTTCCACTTGAAGAACTCTTTCATTGTACTTCTTCTTTTTCTCTTCTTCGTTCTTCTGATAGCACCTTTTTATTTCTGAACAACCTCTATATCTCTGAGCGTTGAGGTCAAAGACCAGTACATCATTAAATACTCGTTGACCAGAACCCAACAGCGCTAACGTCCAAACGGGCCTCGCTTTCAGTGGCAGCAGTCTTCTCTCTGAAATTCTCCCGATTTAAACACAACAGCATTGGTTCCTTCCTTTCATACATGCATACTTCTTTGAGGAACAGCGCTGTGATGTCTCGCACTTCATTATGTATGAAACAAAGTCACCTTTCTGTAAGACAGAGCATGAGCCAGATCGTATTTGGCTCCCACAAGCACAAAACGTCGGTAACCTTGGGAGGACCCAATTGTATCTGATTCGTAGAGCATCCCAAAACTGCTCTTTATTCAGGTCGTACCCCTGATCTTGGAGAGGTAGTGTGGTTAGCCAGTTACTGCTGCCAATTTCCCGATTTATTACATTTTGGCGTTTCTGCTCACTGGAGAGTTCATCATATACTTTCTGTTTCTCAAACGGAGCTGTTTCCTTTATTAAATTGATTCCCAGCCCTCCTAATCTTCGAGGCAGAGAAATCAATTCACGTTCCATATCAGTGACGATATGTCCTCATAAAATCGCTGGAAGAAAAGTGTCTGACAACTTCCACAAGCTGTTCGACATATTTTTCGAAGCCAGGAATGGTTCTCGAGCAGTACGTAAATTTGTATTGGTAGCCTGCTATCCAATGCTATGTCTGATAGAAGCGTTATATGATCTATCCATTTTCGTACTTCTTGCGTACAATAATCCGCCTTGAACCGATTACTTCCGATAACTGCTCCTAGATGACGCTCACCTTTCACTGCTAACTGCATGTTGGACCCATCAAAGCAACTCTTGGCTTCCGCGATCTTGTTATGCTTGATTTCTTTGGTTGTGGAGGTATCCAAACAAATGTCCAATTTCCCGCCGACTTGAAATTTCCCGCCAAACAAAATCGTCAAATTTCAACCAACCATGAAATTAGGAACAACATGGCTTATTCGTGAAATTTAGAAGATGTAGAAATGTAGAATTTCTCTCGTTTGTTTTTCAAAATTTTGGGTAGACTTCAAAAGTTTTCAAGAACAACCTCGGGGAATTAATCCCAAATTTACGAATACGAACATTAGTGTTTTTTTCATATTTTGATCTTTATGGTTGCTCATTTGTAGCAAAATTCAACATACGCATTTGCATTCACATTCAAGAAATTTTTATTCACATTCAAAAAAATTATATTCACATTCAAGAAACTGTTATTTACGTTCAAGGAATTTTTTATTCATGTTCAAGAAACTTTACATTCTTAAGTAAATTTTCTTTCACATTCAAACAAAAGATTCGTTAACACTTAAGAAGTTTTTATATACTTGATGCATTCATATTCAACAGCGTTTTTTTTATGCAAGACAAAATTATATTCAAGGATATTCCGTAACCTAAATCTGGTCTGCAAAATTAGCAGAAAAACTGAGATAACCGCATGGCGTATGAAAATGGCAGGAATAACATGTGGAAAATGTTGAACAAGATGAAAGAACAGTGACTGAGAAGATGGTGTAAGGGAAATAATGAAAGAGTTTTCAAATTTTCTGGATGAACTGTATACGATCATCATTTTGTTTATTATGTACCTGGGAATGGTACAGATGTGTGGGTAAACGTTGCTCATCAGTTTTACTACGAATTTCAAGCAATGGAAGCTGAAGGTAAAGAAAATTATTACAATTTTTTAACAATAAATTTCATAAAAACCACCAGTTTTCTGGCATCTTTTCTTTTAACAATTTTCTTCATACAAATTGCAACGGCAATGTATTTCGTCAAACTGATCATGAGAGTAATGGGCACAGCATACCAACTATTGAATGTTTGTAGTCATTTAGGACACTTGAATATGGATAATGATGTTACATTTGATCTTTCTCCCAAGAATCAACCAAGCGGTATCTTATTTTACCGAAGGTTGGAATAGGCATCCTATTAGAAAACCGAAAGAAATTGGTCGCCACAAAACATATGGATGAATGGAATGATGGATGTTCGAAATCGAGAACAACATCAAGTTGCTGATGTTTTTTCCACTCCTGGATCAGATGACCTTTCTTGGTTCGGCTTTGATCCAAGAGCTCCTTCTCCTTCTGATGATGGTCTTTCATCAGTAGACGTTGAAGACGTATCGAATCCTTTTCCAGAAGATGTTTTGGAACGCATATTGCAACTTAATTTTTTGAGGGATTCAGAAAGCTTTGGCGTTGATATCTTTATTGAAGCTAAAGGCTTAATTCAGAGCGTTTGAGAAAACATTTTCTTTTCTTCCTCGTTAAGAAACTTATTTCGCTTCACGAATTTTAGTTACAGATTTCCAATAGTGCTACAAAAATACAAGAATCAAAATTAGTCTCAATTTTTTCTGGACATTTTGTTGGGAATTTTAAGAAACGAGGGATTTTCAGTTTTGCAGAATTTTGTCATTACTAATAAAAGAAAAGAAAAAGTTTTACCAACTGTAGTTTTCGATTCCCCAAACCCACCTTTTTCACCTGGTCGGATTTGATCTTATTTTATTACATTCCCTTTTACACTGGAACAACTGTTATCAATAAAATGAATATAACCTTATGCTGTTGACGAACCTTTTCTTGGATTTTGATACTTATTTCGTTTTGCTTTTACTGCCGTCATAAAACCCCATCTCAAAATTTTCCATAATTCATTCATTTATCAGGGACGTAGCAAGATATTTTGATTCTACGTCCTTGTTTATTCCCCTCGCATCTGGTATTTTTCAAAAATCTGTTTTTCGCCTGTTCATGTATCGCTAATCAGTTTCCATTAGTGACCGATAATTTAATGACCAGATCTGAGTTACCGAAATTCCTTGAATAGTAATTTTACACCTTGCATGTAATTTTTTTTCTTGAATATGAATAAAAATTTTCTTGAACATGAATAAAAGTTTTTTTGAATGTTAATTATAATTTTGTTGAATATGAATATAATTTTGTTGAATGTGAACAAAAATTTCTTGAAAGTAAATGACAGTTTCTTGAATGTGCATATAATTTTGTTGAATGTGAATAAAAGTTTCTTGAATGTGAATGTAAATACCGTAATGCTTCGATTAAACGCCCCCCTTCTTTTTAAACGCCCCCTTGAATAGAAGCCCCCCCTTTTCAGGAGATTTTTAAATAAACGCCCCCCTCTATTAGACGCCCCCCTCGAATAGACGCCCCTCTCTAGAGAGGGGCGTCTATTAGAGACACACTAATTAAGGCATGTAGAACTAATACATTGCATTGTTTCAGCTTCAATAAGCTTTGCTTCAAGCCCAAATGGAAAATTGAATTGACGGGAGCTTACATGAAAATCCCTTTGATATAGCGGGGACGAGGATGTGATCGCTGCTGCCCCCGAACTTAACATGATCGAGGAAGATGATATTGACGATGATCTTGAAGTTTAATTTTGTATATTTTTTATCGATGATTATAAGTTTATATTTACGAAAAAGAAGAGTTTCACAAAAATTCAATAGACGCCCCCCTCTTTTAAACGCCCCCCTCGAATAGACGCCCCCTAAAAATTCAAAAAATTTAATAAACGCCCCGGGTGTCTAATCGAAGCATTACGGTATTTATCTTGAATTTTGCTACAAATGAGCAACCATAGATCTTTGGATCTTGAAGTATGATTTTTTGTTTTTGATTATTAATAAAGATCAATTGATTATCAGATCATTTATTATTTGATCATTTATAAATTACTTCCTGATAGTGCGAAACTTAACTATTTGTGTTTCATGTTTTGTTACTCTGCACCATATTACTTTTTTTATATCTATTTTACTCTGAATACTACTTTTATCATATTGTTTTAGGTATAACATATTTATTGAAATAAGCATTCAGACGATTTCTTTAAAATGAAACAGAACTGTTTGAACTCTGAGAAGACATTTCCTAATGTTTTGAGAGGAAGTAAAATCACTCCTCCTACTCTCCTTCTTCAACGTCGTCCCCAGGGCTCTTTACCTTCTCAGTGTCCATTCAGTGTACATTGAAAAGATAAGAAATTGAGGAAGAAGTTGCTCCTTTAGGGCCCCGGTGTTGTTATATACAAAAATCCCTTGAACTGCGACCAAAATGAACCTCTTCTGTTGTATTTTCTCTTGAAGGCTGAAATCCAGGAAAGAAAAAAATTTAACATTTCTTTTCCCTGTTTTATGGAAGTTAATGCTCAGAGTTACTCAACCATCATGTGTACTACGTAGGTTAATAATGTCTTGAAACAACCGCGGTGCTGTGTAAAACGTAAACAAATCCTTGTAGTCCCACGTGTTGTAGCTGGAAGGTTTCTGCTAATGACTTATTTGTTCACATATTGTGTGGTTTACAACACAATAGATGAAATAAAATAGATAAGCCGACGAAACGATAAGCCATTGAATACAGTCTTAAAGCATTTAAATTATCTTCCGTTTAAAAGGTTTCGATATTGCAAGTGATGGTGGATGCATAAGTTCTCGAACGAAGGATGTTGTGTTTGAGGAATCTTTCCAAGATGTTCAAGATCATCTTGTTTATGGAGCTATTGCTAAGAATTACTGCTATAGAAGTATTAGAAAATAACCAAGAACTAGCCGCTTTCAAGAAGAATGTGGCTGAGACTCCTATTGCAATTTTTTACTATCACCAGGAAAATCCGGAACAAAGATTGAGAAGTATGTTCAAATCAAACTTTTTATCCTAACATTTTTTGTTAATATTAATGATGATTTTAATGCAGAATTTGACGCTGATTAATAATCACTTTTAGTAGGGGTTGGGAGAGATTTCATCCCGGGTTTGAAAATGAGGAGAGCCTTATTTGTTTTGGAGTTTCATTTTCTTCAACAGATGAGAACTCAGGTGGTCCAATTTCAGTTCTATAAAGAGAAGGTTCCATTGAGAGAAGGTTTGTCTCGGTTGATGAGCAAGCTCTCCTTCAGAGTTAATTTAAAGTCATTACTTGTATTGTGGATAAATTTCGAGACAGTAAAGGTCGTCGAATTGCGCTGTGATATACGATTGACTCGAACTTTTTTGTGTATTTTTGTGATAATACATAATGATATGAAGAAAAACTTATTTTATTGTTCATAGACAATGCGAATTTATTTCGACCACAATGCAGACAAAAAAGTTAAGAATTTGAGAGTCGAGCTTTGCATTGATGCTCAATCCTCGTGTTTGGGATTCACGATTTAAAACGTCTCCCTTTTGTCTGCTCAAAAACTTCTTCGTATCTCGTTAATCATTCGTCCTTCAGGTCACCATAAGGGAAATTAATTGAATAAGAAACCACCTAAAATATTCTCTATAACAGATATTGGCATTGAGGGCAATGTAAATCCCTGTGTGGAAATGAGACATTGGCTTGAGCTATACACAAAGCTTGTTTCATAGGTAGAATGCGTAACATCCTTGAGGAAGCAGAGGACAAAATGATTAATAATAACAATATATTCATGAAGTTTGGAATGGCAAGTGCTTTTTTATTATTAAAGTTTGGATCCTTGTCAAATGCATTGCTTATAATCATGTCAAATTGTTTAAGTTAATCTGCTGAAATACTGACTTGAAAAGTTTGTGCCTAATTGAGGAGGATTGTCTTGATGCTCAATTATATATTCATTTTGGTTTTTTTATAGATAAATTGCGTGGGAACAGATGTGATTACAAGTGATATCAAAGAGTGTAAAGAAGCAAGGCGTGTTTTTAATGCTTACAGGTATGCAACCGTTGCATCATTCTGGGTTTTTTTTTGTTTGTATTTTTTTCCAAAATATTTATACAGAATAAGTACACTTCAGTAATAACTGCTATCAATGTGTCCTGTTACAAAGAAAACAAGATGCCCTTACGGGCAGAAAGATTTCTGCAAAATCTTTTGAAGCATGAAAAATGAAATATGTTATGAAATTTATAAAATTCGACAGAAAATGTTGAGCGACCTAGGTGGGCTCGAACCACCGACCTTTCAGTTATCAGACAAGTCCACTAGCCCACTGCGCCACGGAAGCATGTGTATTTCGTTATTGTATTATAAAGCTTTTTTGACTCTTCTGTTTACAAAACGTTGAGAATTTATTTTCAGTAAGAAACGATGATCACAGTCCAAGATAGTTATTAGTTTCTTCTACAAATTTTCTTTTTTAACTGAAAATATGTTTTATGTCTTAAAATATATTTAATATTGATCAAAGAAACTTTTGTAAATATATCGCTGACATGCCATGCACGGTGCTTTGGTTTCATGTAAGTGCACGCACGAAATTTCAAAAAACCGCTAGGTTTGGACAGTAAGAAAAAAACGAAGAAAAAAAAAACGAAAGCCGGTTGTAATAGCTTTCTTGCTTTCGCAGAAATCTAAAAAACCCCTAAAAACCAAAAAACTTTAAATGAAAAGGAGATACAGGTCAAATAAAAGGGAAGAATGAGACTCACAAAGATTGATTAGGTCAGAAAAAAAGCAAATAATGTCTGTTTTGTTTCCAAAATGTTTAAGTACACTTCAGTTACAATAACTGCTATCAATGTGTGTCCTGTTACAACAAAAATAAAAAAACCCCAAAAACCAGTACATAAGATACGAAAAGGAGATACGAGTCAAATAAAATGGAAAACGAGACTCACAAAGATTGATTAGGACCATAAGAAAAAAAGCAAATAAACAAGCTAAGTATATCGACAAAAGCTTAATTAAGACCATAATGACCCGTTTGTCATCAGTGCTGAGCTCAAATTGCCACAAAGGAAACACCAAAATGTTCCTTAAGTATGTTATTATGGTATTATGCAACCGTTGCATCATTCTGTGTTTTTGTTGGGTTTTTTTTGTCTATTTTGTTTCCAAAATGTTTAAGTACACTTCAGTTACAATAACTGCTATCAATGTGTGTCCTGTTACAACAAAAATAAAAAAACCCCAAAAAAACAGTACATAAGATACGAAAAGGAGATACGAGTCAAATAAAATGGAAAAACGAGACTCACAGAGATTGATTAGGTCAGAAAAAAAAGCAAACAAACAAGCTAAGTATTGTCGGCAAAAGCTTAAGACCATAATGACCCATTTATCATCAGTGCTGAGCTCAATTTGCCACAAAAGAAACACCGAAATGTTCCTTAAGTAGAGTTTTGAACTCAGCAGGAGACTCCTCTTTCCTCAAACTGAGTGGCAGTTCATTATAAATCCTAACGCCAGTAAAGTAAAAAGATTTACGTGCATATTCTGTTCTCACATGTGGACACGCAGTACAAAATTATTGTTTCGAGTGACAGTTCGACGCTGAATTATCCAGAAATAATCATGAAAGTTCTCACAGTTGTCACCATTCAGACATTTAGGCACCAACATGCAGCCCCTTATTTGGTTTAAACTCTCAGTGGATTAATAACGTAGATTTGTGCTCTTTACCGATTACTTTGATATCGCCGTTATGAAGTGATTTCAGCTGATGGTGATGCGTTTTGGTCAAGTCAAGAAATAGGACTCCACAGTATCATCAACTTATGCAGCAGCTTGGATGATGCAGCCTTTCTAATTTGCGTCTGCGAAACGTAAATGCCAATGTATTTAGCGTAATTGTATTTTTTCAGACGTAAATAATTTTGAACCAAACTGAAAACGGTTAAATAATTTCTATGGCCTGGTTGTAAGAAAATTAGCAGACGTGTGGTCATCGCACGCCTTAATTGACGATATCAGTTATGGCGCGTGCGCTCGTGTAAATTTTTGACAGATGAGCGATCAATTTTTTCCAGTTAAGATCAATGATCTTCATTCTGTATGATAATCAAGTCAAATTTGAAATGTGTCATAATGTAAAAATTAATGAGATTTTCACGAAGAATGAATTAATAAAACAAAACATTATTTTCAAAGATTCGGAACGTAAAATGTTAGCTATATAATAGAGATTACTTTGACGGTAAATAAAATTTATGCAAAAATTAATGAAGAGGAAAAATAAAACCTGAAAATAAAAAAAATTGCATTACTCTCTATCATTTTGGTTTGAAGTTCAAATGGTGTTAAATTAAGATGTTTCCGTTCCATTAACTCGTCACCACCTGGCTGGCTATTTTGTTAAATAAAAGATTATGTTTTCGAAACTGCAACCTTGCGCATACTTTTGTAACTTAAAAGAACTTTAAAAAGAAAGAGAAAACAACATCATAATACATAATAAAATCATGCGCACAAAGCTCCTTATTCATTCCTCTTGTTTTCTACTACCAAGCGAAGAAAATTTGCGAGCACTGATTTTTAATTCAAAACCACTACCGTATTCCAAAGCGATCGGAGACCTCACTACTGAAATGGTAGCAATGTTTCGTTCCGTTATTGTAAAATTTAATCGTAGCACATGAACAATTTCCGAAGCAAAACTTTCAACATTTTGGGACAGATTTTTTTGACTTTTAAATAAACATTTGTTATTACACTCGTCATTGCAAGCCAGGCGTGCGATTGCCACACGCCTAAATAAATCTTGGCGTGTGTGGAGGCGTGCGCGTGCGATTACACGCCTCTTACGACCAGGCCTGCCTTATCTTGATGTTCGCTTGAAAAAAAAAGTATCACTTACACGGAATGAGTATAAAGCCTGATTTACACGAGAGTACGGCAACTTGTGTCTACTCTATAGACAGACAATCTTATCTTCCGTTTAGAAATTGAATCGGAAAATTGAAAGCGAGAAAGAACGGAAGAAACTTTTAGATTATTTCTTTGATAGAATTTCGATGGAAATTTACTTAATAGTCAGGGATTTTTTCAAGCACTTTTGGTTACTACCGTCTTGCGTAGAGATTATTGAGTTTTACAGTCCAGGAAGTTCCGCAATTTTAGAGATTTCAATCTCCACAAATAGGCCTTATCATGAGAGGCATGCGTAGGGAGTTGGAAACTAAGATGCTTTTTAATTTTATTGAAACATGAAAACAAGTCCTACTGGTACCACTTTCGTTTTCATATTCTTTCTTAAGGTGAAGAAATGAATGCCTATGATAAAGGAAATTTCAAAATTACCTTGGCAACAATATTCGTTCTCCCTAGCAACAGAATATTTGGTGAATAATGGCCTAGTTACTCTCTCAGAACATGTTTTTAAATACTACACATTAAATGTTTTATTGACAATGAATGAGTTTCTAAACTCAATTCAAGATTGAGTTTCAATTACCCGTAAACGGTAGTTGGAAAGTACGTGGAAAAATCGTGCGTGTATTATTTTCAAAACAGAATAAGTTACATTTAGTGGACTATTGATTAATCTAAAAAATACCATTCACTCTCCCAGGTTGGCACAGTTTTGCTATTTTTCGTGAATTGGAAGGATTTCAAATTGCTGACCTAAATTCTACTTTTGGCAATGTATAATGGATTTTATGTGTTTTGCGTTGGCAATTTTTTGCTGAGGTAAACGAATCTGAATTAGAAAGTCTGTAATATGATCATCAGCTTACAATAATGTTAAAAATTTTGCAAATATCAAATTCAAGTTATCAGTTCGGCAGGTGATAGTTTTCACCTTAAAATCTGGTACATGTTTTTTCTTTTATAAGGTAAACAGGCTCCTTTATGCTAAAGGATATTTTAGAATTAAGCTCAAATTATGCTTAGCATTAGGCTTATTTTTCCGAAATATTCGATATTGGATTTTGGTAAAAATGTTTTATGGTGCTCCACATATAAAAAAGTCTACCAAATGTTTTTAAAAATGAAACTTGTCTAGTAAGAAAAAATCTGTATAAAAATAAGATGATGAAATCAATTACATCCATGCACCAAATGAATGGGGAGATCAAACACATTCACCTATCTCTTATGTGTTAACATGATTATAAAGACTTCTTTTTCTTTGTAAATAAAATTCAAAAATATCAAAAATTCAAAAATATAAAAAGGTCATTCATTCACATACACACCTCAAAGACCAAAGCTCACCAATATGCAGATTTGACACATTGTTTTTGAACCGGGATGATAGTGTTGATGTAAATGAGTTTTATTATAGGAAAGACAAATCCGAGAAATTTGATTTAAAAACTCTGTATGATGTGGAAGCATTTTTTGGACATATGCTCTAGTAAGTTGTGTGGTTTTTTTTCATCTTGTTTGTAATAAGTTGCGGTTGTTGGTGTTTTACACATTGCATATTTTGTGTAATTAAAAAATTGTAGTATAGTCATGTATTTTGGAACCCTTTTTTATTTAGTTTTATTTACGAAGAACAAATTGGATTGGCTCAGAATCAAGCAGATTGGGATTACGAACAAAACGAAGAGAAAGGGAATAAAGATATTATCCTGATGTATTTCCCTGGTCTTGGTTCTAAAGGTTTGCCTGAAAATTTCAGGATTTGTTGCATATAGCTTATTTCATAGTTTGTGTTTTTTTAAAAAAAAAACAGTCTTTCTGTTGATTCAGTGTTGATTCAGATTCATTTATTGTCCAGAAAGGATTCAGTCAATTTTTTTGAATGTTTTTTTTTTGAATGTTGCATTAGAAGTAAGCATTAGAAAGTCTGTACATTTCAAAAAACATGTTCATCATTGTTGTTGAATTGTTGTTAAGGAGCTTTTGAAGAATAATGCTTAAACGCTTATCAAACACGACACCTTTATGAGAATGATTTTGTCTAAGATTTCAATTTTCATGTTTCAAGCCTGTTTGACTAACCCTTTGAGTTAGATGTTTGTTGGGATTGTTGCTTTGTTGTTTTTGTTTTCAGAACAATATCATTTCTTGCATTTTGCATCCCAACATATGAATTCGTTTAAATTTGTGTATTCCACTGAGAAAACGTTTGCTGAACGGTTGGGGTGAGTAAACTGTTGATTCAAACAAGTTTTTATCAACTTTTTTCCTCATTTATGTCTTTTGTTTGGGTAGTATGCAATCAACCGATAATGCTGCCCTTTGGTATGTTGCCTGTTCGAAAATGGAAATGCATTCAAAAGAGCCATGTCAAACAAAGAAATATCCCAGCAGTGTAATCGACTCCACTGCTATCGCTAGTTTTATTGAAACATGGGATGTACCACCAGTGGTAAGAATAGATTTGTCATGATCTTCCATGAGCATCGTGCTCTGTAAAGTTAAGGTTATTTAGCTTTTTGGTCTGTATGTTGTTTGAAATGAAACTGGTGTTGAGATAATCTAGAAAAATGTCGATAGATAAGTCAACTGAAATCTGACAATTTTCGTGCGTTAAATAATACTCTGAAGTTTTACTAGTACACAAGTTCAAGGAGTATTAAAGTCCTTATGTTGAATATTCTCATGCAAGTGTTATCATTCTCAAAGAAGATGCAGATCATATCTCTAGTTATTTTCTTTTCCATTATTTTCTGCAACTGCAGCTGGAAAACTGCAAAAACTGATAAGTAATAACCTTTCTTTTTTTCTTTTCAATAAATTTATAGATACATAAGATACATACATAGATAGATACATAAGATACATACATAGATAGATACATAAGATACATACATAGATAGATACATAAGATACATACATAGATAGGTACATAAGATACATACATAGATAGATACATAAGATACATACATAGATAGATACATAAGATACATACATAGATAGATACATAAGATACATACATAGATAGGTACATAAGATAGATACATAGATAGATACATAAGATACATACATAGATAGATACATAAGATACATACATAGATAGGTACATAAGATAGATACATAGATAGATACATAAGATACATACATAGATAGATACATAAGATACATACATAGATAGGTACATAAGATAGATACATAGATAGATACATAAGATACATACATAGATAGATACATAAGATACATTCATAGATAGATACATAAGATACATACATAGATAGATACATAAGATACATAACTGATTGCAAACCATAATTAGCCACATTTTTTTCTTTTAATGTCATTGTTGGTTGTTGTCAATTCTTGTAGAGCAATTTGGTAAAAGCAAATTACAATTTGTTTTAACGAAAGCTAAAATTTGGATTTATTTGCATTAAGATGATTAGAAAAATGCCCTTTGAAGTAGACAGAGCCTAAAGGCTTCATTCTTTTCTTCTCTAGGTAATGTGATGAGACATTGAAAAGTTAAAAACATAAGGATATTTGGCGTGTATAGCTCAAAGTAATTATAAATAAATAGATAAATAAGGTAAAAGCCATCAGATAAAATAGAACAATTAAAAACACTAGAAAGTGAAAAGTCTATAGAAATCAGTGATGTTGAATGAAACATGTGGAAGTTAAAATTTATAAGTGTTTTCATATTGCTTTTCTAGTCTGATATCAAAGATGATGGTACATCAATTTATGCCAACATGCATCGTCTGTACTTGTTCGTGCAAGATGAGACAAGTAGAAATAGTTTGCAGACTGCTGTGGAAATAGTGATCGAAAAAGTCCTGGACAGTGGTATACATATCCGTGGTGTTGTCGTTGATGTGTATGTATAATTTTCTCTTCCTATACTGATTGGTGAACATCCAGGACCTGACTATCAGATCAGATAAATATTTTATGGACATCTATTTCAAGGAACGACATGTTTTGTTCAACCTGTACTTAATGCTGTCTATTTAAAACATATTGCAGGACAAATTGCAATAATTGACAGAACTTCTGTCCAAAAATGATCTCCACTGACTCAACAAACTCTCTTTTTTTAGGAATAAACATAAAAAGCTTTTGCCAGACTTTGGCATTTACGAAAATAGTGATCTACCAACAATCATGTTAGAAATACTGGATGGACGGCACTCACGAAATGTAAGTCTGCTTCGTTATAAAAGAAGCTAATCAAATCTTGCATATTAGCAATGGTCAGGGTGGTTATACAGAATAAATGTTTTGGATGTCAGCAGGAAAATTCAACAGAGAGATCTACGAAAGTTTTGAGCTGTTGAAAGTATCTAAACAGACTAAAAATGCCTCCAAATGCTACACAGTGCTATGAATTGAGCAATTAATTGAAATCCTTTAATTTCTCATTATTTCACACAAAACAGTGAAGACTAATTACTGGAAAATCAGATTGATTGATTGATAACTGTAAGACACTTGAAACATGTAAAGATATGAAACTATTTGCTGATCTTTGCATTATTTGCGTTATTTTTGCATTATTTGGATTTTCTGAATTAACAACATTGATAAGTTACTACAGCTTTTGTCAGTTTTTTACGCCCAAAAGCAGTTATCAATGTCAAAATCAGTCTGTATTATCCCCTGATAATAATCACTGTATTCTTATCTGTTGTATTTGTGCTTTGAAGGTAAGTGATGGACTTTTAAAATTTCAGTTGGAACTTGAACCGTTCACCATTGATGATGATTTGACTGTTGCGAACATTGAGAAATTCGTGAAAGCCTATATTCCATCTCCTACTCAAGCATTTTTCCAAGCAGGTGAGTTCATGATCGTAGAAATCGTAAAACAAGCAATATGACTGATCCAAATCACATATCACATCTGAATGATGAGACTTACAATGGAGGAATGGCATCGGCTTAGTCATCTTCAATTTTATTGTGGACATTTGCGAACCTGTGACAACAAAGGCAACCCTTTTTCTCATTTAGTGAAATCTGCTTTTTTTAGTGAAATCTTGCTTTTTGTTACATTCTATGTTCCAGTCACAGTTACTTCTCCCTTTTTAACCAAGTTTTTAATTGTTATTTATATAATAATATATACATAATATAATAATGTTTTAATAATGTATATCATATTTTAAAATTTTGGACGAATAGCCATGTAATGTGGAAATGCCAAATATATTTCATTAAAAAAAAACAACAAAAAACCATCTCAATAATATTTCATTCCAGAGGAAATGTAAATCTCAATGATGATGATGTTTGAATCTCATTTTGAGTTTACAGTTAAGTTAATACGAATGAAAAGTTGAATTATTCTAAATATTTTTTCCAGCTTCCTTGTACGACATTCAAGTTGTGAAACTCAGTGATTGGACAGACCCAAAAGAGAAACCAACCAAACGAAAGATATTGGCTGCTGCTTGTAGTCATGGTAACATTCTACCATTATTCTTTTTCTTCATATATATAATAAATATAGCTGGAAGTTTTCACCTCTGTAACTACCATCTCCTGTGCCTGCTGACTCCAACTGGGTAATTCACATACTATCACACATGCTTTTTGCATTGCTCTAAGTAATTTGATGACTCCTCATAGGTTGATAATGCTGCTTTTTAAGATGATGTGACATGACTCAAACATAAATACACTTTACAGGTTCATGTAAACAAAATTTTCAGTTCAACCTATGTTCTTTATTGCAGATGAAAATATCAAAAAGCTATGTGGATATTTCAACTACAATTTCCGGCGTCTCGTCCGAACTATGTACGAAGCAGACATCATTGATATCGATTATGTATATGTCGACTTTACAGGAAAACCAAAATCAGCCAAAGCTAATGTGAGTTGATAATTAGAAATGACAGTCACAAGATGCTAACTGGATTATCGATAACAATTCTAAAGATTTTCAACCTTACTTATATATTTTTTTAGAATATCCCATCTTTAAGGTTATATGCACAAGGTGTTGAGGAGCAGATTTTCGATGCTCCTGAAAACCAAAAAGATTATAAACACATGCTAGATTGGGTGAACAAAATACTCGAGTAGGTTTTTTTTCCGGGTTTTTTTTTCTGTAATGGTTCTTTGTAGATTGTATATTGGGAAAACTTAGGATCCTTTTTCTGTTTATTTTTGTTTTCACAGTGTTTCGATGAAACCCATCCCGTTATCTGGAAGTGATTTTGTTCAACTTCCTCCAGCAATGTCTGTTAACGAAAATCAGGACCACTTATTTGGCGATGACAACATTGAAAGTCTGAATGAAGACGAGCTTTCGAAAGACGCGTTGTTTCAATTCAATGCAAAATTCTACAAGGATAACGTCGAGGAAGTCACCGATGTGAGTTTTCAGAGTGTCATCCAGTCTGCCGAGTTAGTGGTGATGTTCTTTCAAGTTCCTTGGGACGATCGCAGCTATTTATTTCAATCAGTGTTTGCAAGGATCCACGATAAATTAGGTACGGTCTTGTATATATTGCACTAATTGATGATGCTATTTGCTGAGTGAACAACTTCAAACAGATGGATACACTAACGAAGCGAAACTTCTTGGCTAGACATTACTCCGTTCTCCAGCAGGAATTAGGAAAAATTATTTTGCAATTATAAATCGATGTATGTTAACGTCAAAGTATACTTAATTTCGCTGGATTTTTTTTTTTTTTAGCCAACGATTCTCCTGGAAGCACGATCTCCACCAAGCTAGTGAAAGTTGATTGTTACAGTGAATATCACACATGTATGAATCAGAAGATAATGACCTACCCAGCCATCAAAATTTTCCGGTACAGTCTACTATGTCTAAAAAGATCTGAATGACTGAACGGTGTACTTCAGATGAAAGAATTGTTGCTTTTGACATGTTTATAACTTTAAAGTTTGTTTTGATGTAAGAGAAGCATGGAATCTGTCTCATTTTGTTATTTGTTTGGTGTTTAGAAACGGAAGTCACCTGCTGGATTATAAAGGAATGTTGGATGAATCCAGTTTAACAAAAGCCATCAGACTGTACGTGATTCGTGTATCAATCAGTCACGTAATCATTACTAGATTGCGGTCAAAGCTTTGTTATTATGTCTGGGTTAAACGAGCAAACTTTCGCTCGATGCCTCACTAGAGAGTTTCAACTATATTGCTTTTAATCCGTTCGTCCTGTGAGACGAACACGTTTCACAATGAAACTTTGTTCTCTCCTGCTATTAATCTTTATAATAGTTCATGACTGTGTGTTGCTTTATGTGGTTGTAAGTGCTTTGGAACTTCCGATATCCATTTCCCTGTAATGAAAAGTATCGCTGCTTTCCGATCAAAGTTTGACCCCACGTGGCCTCTCTTTGTTTACAGGTGTCAGTTGCCTGCTTTGTTACAGCTGAAAGAACATGAAGTTCTCAGTTTTACTCAAGGCAAACACCCGATGCCCGCTGCTGCTTTCGTTCACGTTTCTATATATGGCTGGTTTAAAGATGACGATGAAGACGACCAAGGTATGTTAACAACTTTAATATAGTATTAATGGAAATCTATTTATTTTGACTGATATAGATAAATTGAAGTATATAAGTACTTACTTTCTAGTTTTAAATAACGCAGGCGTATATTCATAGTATGTATGTATAAGAAGGCGGTAAAAATAATGGAAATGATTGGATAATCTAGCCATGATACATACTGAGTCTTTTCCTAATCCATCTATTTTTCAATGGTGTGCCTAATAACTTCTCGATAACTCTAAACCATCAGCATTGTTCGAATTACCTCATGATCGAGTTAGCGAGACTCTCGTAAGAAAGTCGTGTTAGTGCAGGTGGATTTGCTAAGCCTGTTTGAGTTACGGAGAGTTTGCGACTTCAAGACTTCCAGTTATTGCCATTCTAATACCCTTTTAACCTTAGACTTCCAAGCGTACAAAAAGTTTGCCGAGAAACATCATGGAACCGTGCTGTTCGGATACAGCATTAAAAAAAGGTAGTCGCTAGTTTTAGACAGGGAGCAGTTCGTGATTAACGACATCGTAACATCGCCATATTAATATCGCTACATTTTTTTAGACCGGAGTTTATCGATCAATCTACAAAACTACAAGCGTTCATTCGTGAGGGCAACCAACATACTGAAGTTTTCGACGGAAGTCTTACCGAAGACACGCTCAACCAATTTCTTAACAAAGTCACAATTCCTGTATTTGTAAGTGCTTTCAATTATTTCTTAGTTTTGTCACCCCGAAACTGAACAATCCTGACCAAATAACTTCGCCAAAATTTTAATCTACTAAGATTTTCCTTCGGTAACTACTTTTCTTATGACGTTATAGTAATATTCATCTTGTTTCCTCACCTTATTTCCATTCCACAATGTGATGGTGAAAGTGTTTAAAACGAGGCAACACTCGTGTTTGAATTGAAAATAAACCGCGGTTTTTATTTGATGAATGAAATTTTCGGCTTAATTCTGAATCGGCTTGTCTTCCAAATGTTTTTCGTAAAGACTTGAAAAACAGGAAATAAATAAGGCGAAGTTTTCAAATTTCTTTCAATATTCTATAAATAAAAATTGAGTTTTGTAGCATAATGCCAATATCCTCTCCTGACCAAATCAACAAGTAGATCACGACAATTTTCGTTTCGTTTTTTCTTCCCATTCATCCTCTTCGTTGTGTGGGGAAGAACTGCCCTGGGTTTCCTTCTTCTTTAATTGCTCCAACTCGATTTCATCTCGTGATTTATGTTAGTGAAGTAGCGACATGTTTTGTTTTGTTTTCTTTTGTTCCAGGGTGAACTAACAGCGACAAATTTTCCGTCATACAAGGCATCGGATCGTCCAATGATTCTGTTTTTCACGGAACCTAACAGTAAAAGTCTCCCATCCATCTCCCAGTATTTGCTGCAAGTTGTCACCGACATGAAGTTAAATATCCAAACAGCCTGGATGGACTTGTAAGTGCTTTAAATTGACGGATGCATTGCCAATCTGGAACATATTCTGAAAAACATTCCAAAATCTCAGTGTAGCACCAGCGACCTGTGTTCTCTGTTGAAAGCTATTTCCAGAAGAAAGATTGTTCCTGATGGTGGTGACAAATCCGTTCTCAATCTTGCGTGTTTGAATTGATAGTAGAAACATCTTTATATTTCAGAACAAAACGTGTATCCCGGAATATACGGCGAAATTATATCGGCAAGCCGAAGGAAAAAGAAAATATAGTGGTTGTAGATCACAAACAGGTAGTGTATGAGAGCCAGTTTACCATGAATTTCTGTTCTTTTAGACCAAAAGACCTTGTCTCAATGTTTTTAGTCGTCATAGTGTGAATTCCTAGGACGGACAGCTTAGTCAGTTAAGGCTTTTAAGATCAAATGTTTCCTAAATGTTTGCATCCCGTAAATGCGATACAAGCATCACACATCGAACATAGTTATCAGTTAATATCGTTCAATATCGTCAGAGATGAGTAGATGGATTATCTCAACAAGTTAGGTATTAGAGGTTAGTTTGGCTTTGTGCTATATATATAAGTTTTTATATTCATGCAGGGCGAGGTTTATGCTTACGATGGTCCAGTTTATTCCACTGAACAGTTCAGCCAAACGTTCCCACAGTGGCTCAGAAACGTGACCGAAGAAAAGATAACACCGACGTGTAAGTTATATATATTGTTTGGGTAAAAACAACCCCTGACAATAAAAGGATTCGTACACACGGACGGGGGTGTTATAGATATTATGTCTTCTAAAGAAAATAACGGGTGTTTATTTTCGTAAAACCGAAGTTGTGCGATGTAGCCTTAGTGGCTACCTTGAAATATTTAAGACCCAGTCCTCATTTTTTGTTACTCTTGTATTTGCTCTGTACAGCTGTAATAGAAAACAATGTCGCATTAGAAAAATAATGCAGTGAGTGTATATGAGTGTGTATGAGTGTGTGTATATGAGTGTATATGAGTGTATATTTTTAACCTGAAGATGTAAGAGATTCTTACGAAAAGCTTCGTTTAATAAAATAATTTAATTTGAATGTTCTTGTTTTATTATTAAAAAATAATGCCGCATCGCTGTTTCCATGAAAGTAACATTGATTTAGAAATTAAAAACAATAATTAAGCCGCAGAATGAGTAAGACATATATATTGAAACCACGGTGCGGCATTATTTTGTGATGCGACATTATTTTCTTTTTCAGAGCTCATATCATATATGTGTTAGAAGAACGGTCAGGTGATTTCTAAACATTTTCCTATGTTCTCATTCAGCTTTCCTGAACCAACCATTATGGAAACCTATTCGTGAAGGATTTGATTACCTTCACTTCATGGACCATGGTGTACCAGAAGAAATACATCAAGATGATGAGGAAGGAGCTGGCGATGGGCGTGAGCATAAAGACTATGTCGATCAGCAACGTACGTTCCATGGCGGCAAGCCTATGAAAGTGGCTGCGCCCAGTGACGACAGCGGCGATTATTATAGTAACGGCCAATTAGAATTTGATGAAGATGGATCTTTGAGTGGTTATAGCTCCTCTTCTGAGGCGACAACTTCGAAAACTAAACACGACGAATTTTAGAATCGAGAAGTAAGGAAAAACGAAAGTATGAAGCAGAGTAGGTTAAAAGGTGTTTTGTTTTGTTGTTTTTTTTAAATTCGACTTTTCAACTTTTAACTCCAACCCTTTTAAACTCTTTTTCGATTAGTTTGCTTGACGAAGTGTGTGAAGTGAAACGTAAAGAAATTTATTTTCGAAAGGAATTACATTTGTCTAGTGAACTTTCTTACTTCAAGTGATCTTCCATCGACATACCTTCATGGAAGTCTTATTTTTTTACCATAGTGTTGTTATATTTGTATTCATTACTTGTGTATGTATGTAACCAAATGAGATGAAATTTCGACGTGCAACGTTAATGTTTTGTCAAACTATCCAGTCTCATCGCATTCGTTGTTACTCGTGGTCACACGCTAATAATTTGATTCGTTGATTCGTTGTGTCATATAAATTTTGCTGATCTATCGTTTCGGGGTAATTTGTGATTAATTTCAGAAAATGACCACATCCAAATGATGCGGAGCGGATAGTTCAGAAACATATCGACGTTTGAAAACAAAAATTGGAAAAGTCAATATCCATGGTCACACTCAATTTTGTTATATTCTCACTGATAAAAAAAAAAGTGTGTAAGCATTTAATCTGTGATGCACACTACGCGATTAATATAACAAGATGATAAATGGGTTGGAAAATAATTTGTTATACATCAATTTCTATATAAGGGTTTTGTAATTTGATATGGAGTTGATTGGCTTTTATAGATATTTTCAGTCAAGACATTTTGTAACGTTATTTGAACATTCCTTTAAAAAGTCTGTACCAGATCTCCGCCCACCATCATGGATTAGTGATGAAACATTAAGACTTCATTTTGTATAAACCCGACCTGTACTAACATTAAACGAAAGATGGTGTCATGGACTACTGAAACTGTTTCGTTGTGTTTTCTTCTTCACACTTCCCTTTGGTTTTAACAGATTCAGTTTACCTCCGACACTATGCGATAGATGATATCCCTTAACTTGTCCGTAATTGAATTGAGATTTTCCTATAACAATAAATAAGAAAACAAATGAGTTCGCTTTTATTGGCTGAAATAAATATTTCGCAATGCATTTCGTCTGTGATAAATGCACAACCTCGTACCCAGGGTTGCTTGCCTTTTCGAAGCCGCCGTCCGTATATCGAAAAGGCAAGAAACCCTGGGTACGAGGTTGGATAAATGCACTCCCCATTGAACATCAAAAACCAAGTATTGACCGTTTTTGGGAAGCAAATAATGTATTGCCGCCTTTTAGGATACTCTCAGTAAATTACGTCATGGGCTTGTTTCTGATGTTAGTATTCACGTAAGCGCTGAAAGGAAAATAGTTTTTTACTGCGGTGATGATGATAGTAGCAGGGGCTGGACACGTTTTGAATCTGACAGTTTTGACGGCGAGTACTACGTCATGATACTATCACAGCTGCATTGTGACGTCAATCGATTTGTTTCCGAGCTCCGTTATTTGAAGTCGTCGTCGTCATGTTAACATCGAATTCCAAGACGATGCCGTAACCCCTAAAATTGTTTCTTGTGTAAACAATATTTTTCAGGGGGTACCATTTGTAGTTGGAACAATAGACGGGGTTTGGCGTTTCCACATTGCCCAGATGAGTTGCGCAGTTCATGTGTGGACAACGGTCTGGCCAGACCCCTTGAGGAGTTTTCCCCTTCCCTTTCGATCATCTCATTTCGATCATGCGTGTTGTTGTCGCCGGGGGGATGATGATAGCGGGCGGTGGACACGGTGCTTGAATCCGACAGTTTTGAGCGAGCCACCCGCACTCTACTCTTACGTCAAAAATCATGTGAGGAGCGTGGAGGCCTATGTAAGGCAATTCGCGATGCATGATGAGGATGTAATGTATTTATGGTCGTAGTGGTGACGAACCGGTGACGTCACAATGGGTTACAGCTGTGTGATAGTATCATGACGTAATAATCGCCGTCAAAACTGTCGGGTTCAAACCGTGTCCACACCCAGGCAATAAATGACGTAATTTAAAAGAGTATTTCAATGATAAAAACCTACAATCGTTTCCAAAACATTATTAAAACACCTTAATTTAAATTGAAAACTTTTAATATCTTTTGAAATTCTAAAATGTTGCATATGACTTGCGCGCCTGTGTATGGACACCCTCTTGTAAGGCTTTCAGTCAATGCGGCGTTAAATTCTGTATGAGATTGATAATCTTTGTGAAGGAGATTATAGAATAGCTAATGATAGATAGAGTAAGAACACACCAGTAACTATTTCGTTGATCTCGTCCATGGCAAAAGCTGGTATACACGCAAAATTTGAATCAGTAGTATTGATACCATTTCGATTAATCAATTTGTCAGAATTCTCTATAACAATACAATATTGAAATAAACGATCAGTATGTCCAACATGCGGCAAGCGCATTTCAAACGGGGCGCCATGTATGTCATTACATTATTATTTCCATGAAAATGTGGCGCAGATTTATTATCATGTATCAACCCACCCAAAATGTAATCAAACTACACATGATATATTAATATATCTTCAGAAACAAAAGTTAAAATATTTTACAAAATTATACACATGATGATTCTTGTGCACAATCGCTCCACTCAAGGCCGAAGCCACTACAAGGAGTGGGGATACATATTCCGGATGTTCATCCTAGCGTTAATAATCTCCCCGACTAGCCTTCATTTCCCCCAAAATACATCAGGGAATCGAGCTAGTTGCAGTACCTCCAGGAGTCGTGACTTAGGTGGCCCTTGCGGTTATGCTGAATTGGTCTAAAGAATGAAATTATACAGCATTCTACAAAAGTTTTTATACCAATTTTAACGTTGTGGGAAACTTCCAAACCATTGATAGATCTCTGATGAGTTGTTTTCTTGGTTTGCAGAATGCAACGCAAACTAAAGTATGAAAGTAGAAATCAAATTTCCCTGACGACATTTTAGATATGCTTTAGCATATAGACATGTAAAAGAAAAAACTACTCCTTTACATTTTCTTGACATTCATATATACCTGATGTTTTTGTTAGAAAATCGAACTTTCCATGGTCTGACAAATAATCCGTGATTTCTACTGCATTGAAAATAGCGTCGATTATTTAAAATACCATCGTGTTCACCAACTAAATTTAACGCGTAATAAAAGCTTATAACAGATAACGAACTACTTTAAATTGTGTTTCACATAATACTAAACCTGAATGCAGAAGCTGGTTGTAAAGTAGTTAGCCTACCTTAACTTCATTAAGGGATAATTATGCATATGAACGTATCTATACATACCTGGAGCAAATAACTCCACACCAACCCAAAAACCCTCGCGATTAGGAATAGTACCCTTCCACTTCACTTTCCCATGAATAATATCTCCATTTTTTCGTAAAACCTCAACTTGTGCTCCAAGGTGAAGATTTCCAAAAGATCCCATTTAATTTTTTCCCAGCATAATATGTGCCATCTTGAAATTGGAATGTTTACAAACAGACTACCATTTTTAGATTTACGGGTCGTTGACTATTTCGAAATAAGCAGGGTTTTACATTACCCTATGTTTATCGAAAATGTCATGTACTTCGAACCTCAAATTCAGTTTTCCTTTACAAAAGAAAGGCCATCAAAAATATTGAAACTACTTTCATAGTTTATAATTGATTTTAATTAATATTTTCATCATTTAAAAATAATAATTGTGAATCGCCATAGAAATCCAGTACCCCCTGTACATTACCCTAGCAACAAATATTATTTGTAATATGGCAGTGAAATCTGCGAGCAAAAGAGCAAAGAGTGGTACAGTGAGTGGTCATACATTACTGTTGATAAAAGAAACTCTGGATAGTCATAAATCATAGACAAAATGACGCTACCATTGCTGCCAGGAATGTCTTTTGATCGAAAGGTTGTGTTCATACTCTCTCTCCATATATATATTTTATATTCAATTCCTCTTCATATAGAATTTTCTCCCATCTCTCTCAATAATATCAGGCCATAATCACAAAATTAACTTATATATAAATGATATCTATGTATTCTAAATGCTCATTAAAGCATCATTTATCATCAACATATGATCCCTCAGAGAACTAAATCAACTCAAAATACTTTAAGATGTTTTAAAGTGTAAGATGAGCATTTAGAATACATACCACATACCATACACGAAGGAAGATGATGTGTGCACAACTTGGTTAGTCAATGACTTGATTCTTATCAACATGAAACATTGAGAGCTTTTGAACAAAGAATACATTAACACATTTATAAACAATACATCACTTACTAAGCCATCTATTTAATCAAGGAAAAACTTGTGTCAATTAAACGTCAGCCACAGTTCTTTTTTATCACACAAGGCCAGATTAGGTAATAATCTTATTATACTAGTTCGCAATTGTGCATACCACTTTTATTTTAGAGGCTGATATATTTAACTAAATTTTACGTAGGATTTCCTATATTGTATTGGCTGCGTAAAGCCACGTAGAGGCGAGAATGCTTTTTTCTTAGTAATGACGTCAGATTCTACTGAATCATTGATTTGACGTCAGTTTTTTTATCAGTACATACAACAACGTTTACATGCTTACACACGAGATTTGAATAAAAGGATCATTTTCGAAATAAAAGCTGGTAAGAAATGTTTTACCTCAAATGCATGTTGATCGTTGTGTCACACTTTTATTTTAGAGAGTAATATATTTAATTAAATTTTACGGTCAAGTTCTTCTTATGTGCGCGTAATTTGAATAATTACGATTACGATAATTAATCGATTGAATAATTATAAAAGATAGTTATTTTTATTTCTGAATAGAGGAATCATTTACTTATATTTTGGTGTATATATCACTTTTCTTATATATTTGATTGAGTAGAAAAAAAAGTTATAGACAAAAAACTGGAAGCGGTCCTTGTAAGAATCTTTGAAAAATGGACAAAAAAGCCGAACAAAATATTCCTAAGAGACTCTTTGATTAAATTTGATAGTGTTAATGAAAATGCTAATGGGGATTGAAAGAAAAGACACAGTTTGTCTAATCACCTCTTTAGCAATATTTACCCTTGCAAACTGGATGCACACCCAATCTCTTTGTTGTACGGAGTTGCGGCATTTCTCAATATTTTACAGTCTTTATAAAAAGTTTAATTTAATTTAATTTAATTTAATTTAATTTAAAGTTTAATTTCACCAGAGAATTTGCAATCTCACTGCTATTATTGTGTACTCAAATCCTATTTTGTTGGTATGGTAGCAGTTCAGAGGTAACTTGCAGTACAGTTATGGGGGTTTTGTAAGGAGAAATTAGTTTCATACTTATACAAGTGCAATTATTCACATGCTGAGTATCTAAACAAGGGCATGGAATCCAAAGTATTTTCAATTGCCATATAAAAAGATGTTTATGGTAAAGAACAATTTTCAATTCTAAATTATTCCCATTTATATTGTACAGCTCGGGAAAGATGCTTTTCATAAATCACAATGCTTTGATTATCGAAATGATGTTGCTGTACATGTTGGGGAACAGAAGTCCGGCATTGGTATGCTCTTTTTCACTCTTCCTCAATAAATTCTTATTTGTTCTAATGCTCAACAGTCCTCTTGTATATAAAGAGTTATTTGCCTATAGTATATAATTCTTCAAAGTTTTCATTTTTAGGTGGAGATCCCATGCCCGGTGGAAAACCAAAACCAAAACACAGTTCATATCCAAAGGGAAATGGGCCACAAGCCCCTGCTTGGGTTGCTTTTGATCGGCAAGTGCTTTGTTTTGATGCATATTTCCAAGAAGCAGTTCATGAAAAACGTGAAGAACAGCATCGGATCCGCAAATGTAAAATATATTTCTATTTGGAAGATGATAGCATCCAAGTGATTGAGAGGAAAGTTGAAAACAGCGGTATACCTCAAGGAACTTTGATACGTCGTCATCGTGTTCCTTTACCTCCTCCAAATGATGAAGAATTCTATACAGTTGAACATTTCAATGTGGGAAAGCAGTTGACATTATACTCACGTTCCTTTCATATTACGGTGAGATTTCAGTCTCTTACAAGGGCCCAAATCTTTTTTGTCTACCAAGTTGCCTGTGAAAATTTGATTAATTTTCCCAAGAGGTTACATTGTCTGTCATTCTAGCACCCACCACCTGACAATAGAATTTTTTGTAAATGGTTTTAAACTGTTTTATATGAACATGAGGCATGTATTATACTTTCATTATTATAACATTTTTGTAGAGGACTTGACCAGAACTTTTGTTAAAACGAATAAGCATAATTATGATGACTTAAAATAGTGCAGAATAGTGAACATAGTAACTTCATGAAAGTCAGGAAAGAGATATCGCTACCTTAGTCAAATAAATTTCTATCATTGAGTGTGAAAAATGTACCTTGTTTGACCAAGGTCGCGATGTATTATGACGTAATAGATTAATTTTGTTTTTCTATTTATAGGGTTGCGATAACTTCACCATGAACTTTCTTAAGAAACTCGGCATCCGTGTGAATTCACCTGCGGAAACGCCGTCCGACCCTTACGCCCAGCATCGACAGGAACTGCAACAGAGCATGCAGCCACTGAGACCTTATGAAAAGGAAGACACCTTGAGACAGTTCCTGGAGAACGATCGTCGTGTATTGAGGTTTTACTGTTTCTGGGACGATACTGATTCCATGTTTGGCGATCCAAGAGAATGTGTTCTCCATTATTTTCTGGCCGATGATACGGTGGAGATTAGGGAGATAATACCACCTAATTCTGGAAGAGATGCTGTACCTTTGTTTCTCCGCAGACAAAAACTTCCGAAGGTAAGTTCTTTTATTTCACTCAAAAGTTTAAGCTCTATATTCCCGAAGTTATATCTTCGTTCTATTGTAACTTACTCCTAACTTTCACTGGTGTTCACCCTTACAAGTTAATTAACATTTATGCTCCCATGGCTGTGTCGCTCGAGCACTCGGCATTTGTTTAATCGTAGTTACGTTTCAACAGGTGCTAAGAAAAACCTTAAGTATATACTTTATCATTAGTAAACGAAGAACATTTATTCACTTAACTACAAACGTGATTCCAATTCAATTATTTTGTTCTTTGGAATCTCAAATTGAGCATTTGAATCAAAAACAAGTTTTTATTGCTGTAATTTTCAAAACTTCATATGTATGCGTATTTTAATAGGAGCCAATCGACATGCATCAACCTGGACAGATCACCAAGCGCACAGTGCTCAATGTATTTGGACCAACTGGACAAGGTGGTCGTTATATATTGGACAGTTTGAAAACAGGTGCTGTATACACAGACTATTATCACGATTCTGATCTGATGATCGGTGCTGTTATTAACGTTTGGGGACGAAAGTTTCGCATATGCGGTTGCGATGAATTTACACAGGAGTATTACAAATCGAAATTTAGCGTAGGTTCGTATCAATGTTTGTTCGTTTGCGTTTGTAAACTGTTTCAGGCCTTGAAGGGGTCGCTCTTCTCTTCAAGATGTCTTCTCGGAGAGGTTACTGTGCTGTGAATCGAGTGATCTCTTAATGATATTTGTTTAAAAGTGCGTTAGAGTGGCGTATCGAGATATAACGTGCCTGAAAATCGAACATTGTTTTCAGTGGTGGTACTTCAAAGTACTAACCACTGCATCATAAAAGTAGACGAAAAAGCTATCATTTCAAAAGTTTCTGTAGCACGAGTCTATTTCATGCGGAGGCCTTATAGTCTACAGCTGTCAAAGATATAAAAGTGGTCCAGGAAAATCTTGCGTACCGTAGTTTCTGTTTTTATATATAGATGACTTCAATCCCATCAACTACAAATCAGAAAGAAGCGATAAGAAAGAACGAGAGCTGCCACCATATAATGGTTTTGGATCTGAAGAAGACTCGTTATGCAATTGCTTGAGTTTGATACCGAAGCCACCGAAGAGGGATTTCATTAAATTCATGCAAAAAGACAGGTAATGCTTGATTTAGATTTCTCTGTATAATTCTTCCAGGGATGAAACTGTTGTTGATAACAAACATCTACTTTGAATTAAAGAGTTGATGTTGATGTCAAGTTTTTGACTATATGTGTGTGTTTTTTTTCAACAGACATGGATTGGAGAGTAATGTTCTACGTTTTGTGGCCAAAATGGATACGCAAAGACCAATCCAAGTTGATCGCCGGTTTACCATTTCGTATTTCATGTCCGATGATACGATACTCGTTTTCGAACCGCCGCAAAGAAATTCCGGTATTATCGGCGGCAAATTCCTGGAACGAGGAAGAGTGAAGAAGCCGGATGGGGAAAACTATTATTCGGCCAAGGTAAGTGTTTTTTTCGTCAGTATAATAACGTTCAATGTCTTGCTTTATTTTAAAACCAGGTTTATGAGAAAGTCGTGAAAATCATGAAAGAAAAGCAACTGGTAATTTTTTCAGAGCGTGGAACTTTAAATATTTTCAAACATTTTTATTATTTTATTTATCTTAACGACTTTAAAAACGAGTTATTTGACAACTTGTTTCGGTACATTTGCCGAAATGTTGGTTGGCACAATATAAATTATTCATCAAGAGAATTCTCCAATCGCTAAGGTTTATTCCTCGAAATATCGAAAAGACGACCCTTAAAACTTGCGGTTAATTTGATAGGCCTTTTCGAATGCTTCCTTTTCAACTTGAATATTAGTAACGTACAGAGAAAACATGTTTCACAAAAATCTTTCATTAAGTGTTGCTACGTAATAGGTATTGAATGAGGCAATGGATGAAATGATGTAATTCATGAAAAGGCGCGAATTTTTCTTCTGCTTTAAACAACCTGCTTTCTCCTTCGACAGGATCTGTATATTGGAAGTCGAGTGGAGTTTTGTAAGCATGCGTTCATTTTGATTGACGCTGACGAGTATGCGGTGAACTACATGGAGGATCACCGCGACGAATTCCCTCAAGCTGACATCAACAAAATTCTACCGAAGTTGCAAAAGTTGATAGCAGATAATCTGAGCGAAATGAGGATGATGTTTGAGAGTGAAGATCGAAAGAAGACAGGGATGATTACCTTTCAATCGTTCAAGTAAGAATTCGTTCGTTGTTAACTCACTAATACTTGGAGAGGTTAGCTTCGTGTTATGTCTGTACTGAAGGCCCTGAGTGTAACCATATTCAAACCCCCTATTTTTGTGTTTTTTTTGTGAAATCCTAGTGTCGGTTTTAAGTTTTTGTTCATGTGATGTGATGCAACTACTACGGATTGGTTGGAATTTTGTCACGTGATCAAAACAAAGTTTGCCTATTTAAAAGATCAAGGGAAAAAATAACAATAAGCGGTTGCAATGGTCTTCCAGACTTCTGACTATGATGTAGCGACAGTGCTTGAAATACTTCATTGGTGTGCTAATGAACTGGATAAACACATCCCATCACAGAATAGATTTCTAATGAATGTTAAGCCAGGTACCCGTTCGAGAAATTATTGTGAGTAGGTCCAGCAGCACTATTTCTCCTTTTTTCCATTCTGGTAGTGTAAAATTCGAAGGGTTGAAAACACAAAGTATACAAATTCTTATACTGGAGAAACTATTTTGGTGCAAGATGAGATTAGACTACCTCTTCAACTGAAAAACAATCCATTGATGCACTCTTTGCTTATAATACTCTTTATGCACAGGTCAACCTTGAAGCAAATCGAGCGAGAGAAGTTATCCGAACATGAGATTCTAACAATCGCCAGATTCTTCGGTGAAAAAATGGTAAAACCTGATTACTATTTTTGAAAAGACATTTTGATTACGTCACTTTCAATCTTTAAAAACGTTGCCTCGTTTCCAATGTTACGTAGAGGACTTGACCAGAACTTTTGTTGGACTCTTTCCACATACCTTATCGGGGAAAATTTCGTCGGGAAAATTTTTTCGTCGGGAAAAATTTTTCGTCGGGGAAAATTTCGTCATTTGCAAAATCTTACTGCTACTTTCTTATAAATTTCTTTTTTGCAAAATTTTCGTCGAGGAAAATTTTCGTCACGAAACAAACATTTCGTCTCTTTTCCTCGACGAAATTATCCCCGATAAGGTATGTGGAAAGGTCAAATTTTTAATGAGAATTATTATATATTTTCAGTTCAACTATCTTTTGCGTTTCAGTCCAGCGAAGTCGACTCGCTTTCACTTGCCGCGTCGGTTCAAGAGCAACTCCGTAAAGTAAATTATGAAAATTTTTCCCTCATGCATGACGCATGCGTGTATCAGGACGTTAAACGAACTGGTTTCATACCAGCGTCTGAGTTACGTAACATTGCAAAATCCTTCAAATTGCCCGTTAAAGATCATCTGCTACAAGCGCTCATTCAGAAATCCAATGTAAACGATGCTGGTCACACCGACTATCGTCAATTTATCGGCTTTATTAATTGGAGAGACATGCCAGGTGAGAACATGAACATTTAGAGTCTGTTTGAGGTTATGTTTCAATTTTATGAGGGATTCGTCTATACCAGTATGATAATCTTGTGTAACTTTTCTTTTTGCCTGACGCCAAAAGCTACGGTGGTCATCCCCATATCGGGGATAATTTCGTCGGGGAAAATTTTCGTCATTTTGCAAAATTTTGCGAATTCTTTCTTATGAATTTTTTTTTCAACTTTTCGTTGGGTCGTCACGAAGCAAACATTTCGATACTTTTCCCCGACGATGCTATCCCCGAAAAGGTATTTTCTTTCCGATAGCTAACCGTCTATGTGACGTCACGATCATTAACTCTTATCTGTTTAGTGACTTCGCCGAAGTACGATCAAAATTTAGCCTGTGGTGTTGAGACAAGCGTTCGCTATGGACCTTACGATAACCTAAGCTCCATCTCGTACAAGGCTATACTGGAACAACTTGGTTTTGAGAACTAAAATAATCTATTTTTATTTTGCAAAAATATTGACTTGATGTTTATATGTAATAAATAACATTTTTCTTTAACAGGCTCGTTCATCAAAGATGTAGAATTCTTTCGGATGTGCGGTTGTCTGGGTAATACCTTCGAGAGTGAGACCACTGTAATGTGTTCGAGTCTCATGTACGAAAGTTCACGAAAATTACCTTAGGCCGACTTTTTTTGCGTCAGTAAAATTTTGCGAAAATGGATGAACACGGATTTAACGCAAATATAAATTTTAGCGAATGACCGCTTAATTAGCGACTGGAAAATTGCCAGAAGGTAAAACTAAACAATAAACAAACATTACTTTCATAAAACTTCACAGAGTTATATTCTTGTAGATCCTTGTGTATACAAATGGATCCTTTCTTTGTTTTGTTAAGTACTCCCATTATTCCTGATTTCGATATAAGACTTTGAATTACAAAGTCGAATAATCGCCTGAACAAATCTTCTGTACAAACGGTGAAATAATGATTATTTTGAAGTCTGTTTCTATCATATGGATGCTGAGAATGACACTACACATGCCCTCTATTCATAATTTATGGTATATGATCAAATTGTTGACAGTTCAATTCTCAACACTCATTTCTCAATTACGTCACTGGAAACGTTGTCTCGTTTTCAAAATACACGATCATGTCGTTTGTTTTGTATCGTATCGTATCGTTTGTGTCGTACACAAAAACTGATGAAATCACAGGGACAGCTGCTAATTTATTATTATTATTATTATTTTTTGCTGAGAACGACAAGTGCTTTTCATTTTTTAAGCACACGCGTGACTAAAAAATCCTTGATTTTGACTGCAATTTTAAACTTATCCCGCGTGAACAGACAAAACTCACGCTACAGGTGCTTCACGTAAAACGTAATAATTGCAGACGTTTCTGTGGAGAGGAAAAGTATAAAAGAAACACTTGTTTAAAAACATACGAACGAGTATATATTCCTGCATATCAATAGCGCTACAATATAATAAGAACATCCGATAAGTTCAAAATCTCAAATCTTTGACCAGATTTTAACGGTAACCGAATATTTTGACACAGACTTGTCACCTTTTTTTTTCTGTCATCTGAAAAAAATTCCTTTAAAATACTTAGAAAATTAAAATGTGAAGGTTACAAAGTAACTGCAGAAACACTACTGTCTTTTGAAAACAAAAAAAAACAAATCGAAAGAAATATTAACAAAGTCAGCTAAAGCCGTTGTAATGTGACTTGCTCCAGACGATGTGTGTTTTTAAAGAACAACAATGGCATCCAAATAACATTTAAGATAATAATAACTGTATTTTCTGAGTTTTTTTGTTTTGTTTTTTTTCGTTGGTTTTGCATATGTTTTTTCATATTATGTCATGTCTATATACAAACGACTTCCAATGATCGGCTACCGTCTTTTTCGCCTGTCTTCCGATTCATGATCAGAAGGGGAACTTGGCGAGTAGTCTGGTAACGACAAATCTGTCCTCTGCTGTGGAGAATAGGCACTTCCATCAGGCGAATATGTCGGTGTGCGGTCTGGGGAGTAGGTTGGTGTACCAGGACTGTAGTCAGGTTCCAACGGACTGTACTTGACGGAGCCACCTGGTGATTGATCGGTCGGAGTGCTAGGTGAATAGGTCGGCGAAGTTGGACTATACTTCGGCGTTGTCGGAGAATATTGCGGTGACGTTGGACTGTACTTGGGGCTTGTTGGAGAATATTCGGGCGATGTCGGCGAGTAAGACGGAGATGTTGGAGAATATGCCGGACTAGTTGGCGAATAGGAAGGCAATGATGGACTGTACTTCGGAGACGCAGAATACATTGGACTAGTCGGTGAATACGTCGGACTGGTAGGCGAATACTTCGGAGATGACGGTGAGTACGACGGAGATGACGGACTGTAGCTTGGCGATGTAGGACTATACTTTGGTGAAGTAGGTGAATAGCTTGGCGATGTCGGACTGTATTTTGGAGACGTTGGACTGTAGCTTGGTGATGACGGCGAATAAGACGGCGATTGCGGCGAATAAGCCGGGCTTGTTGGAGAATATTGCGGTGAAGAAGGGCTGTAAGACGGAGATGTTGGACTGTAACTTGGAGAAGTAGGAGAATACTTTGGACTTGTTGGTGAATATGAAGGACTCGTTGGCGAATAGCTTGGCGACGTCGGACTATAGCTTGGTGATGTCGGACTGTAACTTGGCGATGTCGGACTATAACTTGGAGACGTAGGACTGTAACTAGGAGACGTCGGTGAATATGACGGAGAGGTTGGAGAATAGGACGGTGACGTTGGTGAGTAGCTAGGCGAGGTCGGACTATAACTTGGTGATGTTGGTGAATAACTTGGACTTGTGGGACTGTAACTCGGGCTAGTTGGCGAATACGACGGAGAGGTTGGCGAATAACTTGGCGATGTTGGTGAATAACCAGGCGACGTCGGACTGTAACTCGGAGATGTCGGGCTATACCCTGGCGATGTCGGACTGTAAGACGGTGATGTCGGTGAATAGCCAGGTGAAGCCGGACTGTAACTTGGGGAGGAGGGAGACATTCCTGGTGATTGTGGATTAAATGCTGGTGATGCAGGTGAATAGCTTGGACTCATTCCGCTTCGAGCAGGACTTGGAATATAGGGCGACGCATCAGGAGAGCCTGGCGAACCGGGTGCTTGGGGACTCCAGGCTGGACTGAAACCTCCAGCGGGACTAAACCCACTTGCATCCGAACCCGACGCAGGAGAGAAACTTGCAGCACCAGGAGTCATTCCAGAACCCATAGCAGGCGACCACGCCTCACCATAACCAGGTGTGGCACCAGAATTCCAGGGTGTCATTTGCGGCGACATTGCGGTAGATGGTGAGGCAGCGGACCCAAAGAACATGCCACCACCTAAACAAGAAAATCCACCTTCCTCTATCACATCTCTATCCTATATTGTTATTGATAAACAAAAAAACTATGATGACTATCTCATTATTATTGGATAAAACAAAAAACAAACCTGGCATCATTCCCACAGCTCCACCTATGTTCAAGGGAATCTCCATCCCTTCCTTACACTTCTCCGCATCCAGAAGCAAACTGAAGCAACCAGTACCGACTGGTGGCAGCTGACCAACGATGATATTTTCACTGACACCGCGCAGATAGTCGGCTTCCGAGTGAAGAGCAGCTTCCACCAAAACATCAACCTGAAAGATGAACGAAACACAACTTCATAAAAAAGACGCGAAAATGTTGTCTTATGAGAAAAAAAGTAATAATTTCAAAAAGTACGCAGCCACAGATTTACTACAGACACAGATTGAATGAAACAGTTGCTGACAGAGCAGAAACCTAGTTTCATCCTCTTTTTTGAGGATGATTTAAAATAAAGCAATCCTAACTTTTTTTAAACAAAATCTTAAAATCGAGGCGAGCAAATCGAGGAGTGATTAATCCTAATTAAAATCAGTGTGATTCCAAGTTAGGCGAGAAAAAAATATTTCATGTCAATATTTTCCCCCATAGAATTCTATAAAAACACTAACAAGGGCTTCACTTTACTTTAATTCAAGTAGACAGGTGTTGATGTCCATGGCCACACACACTATGTTGACTTACCGTTTCTTCGAAGGAACATCGCATTAGACATCCGACCTCTTGCCGATTAATACCGTGACGCGTAATTGCCATCAGATGACCTTTGCTGGTCATTATATCACACAACAAAGCCAGGTGACGGTAGTTGACGTACGAGCCGTCGAACGAGATGACGTGATCCATTTCTTTCTCGACAGACTTACGCACAGCTTCAATACCAAGAACCTGAAGCAAAAAGTATATATTCAAATCGATCAGCTTAGAGGTGATCTTGCAAACAAAGACGACTTTAGAGACAACTGGTAGCAGATGACTGAACGAGACCGATATGTGGTTCACATCAACATAATGTAAAATATAGTAACGAAAGTCATGACGACACCAACATAGATGAACAAAAAGGACGTACAGTAAATATTTCGCAAATATCATTCGATGTGGTTCGGACAGGATCGATATCTTTCTGACTTAAAACTTTCATTAGTCCGTTACCGTCAGTTTCGAGGATCCATTCCTGCAGATCTAAAACAAACAAGTAAGAAAGGTTTGCAGAACGGAAAGGAAGAATCGTTTTTCTAAAGAAGAATATAAAATGATAAACCAATGTATTACATTTGAATTCACCCTCCGGATTGATGATGACTCGCTTTTTGTTATTCTCACTCGGCAAATGCATGTAGACTTTCGATATAGTTTCGATTCCTTGTAACGTCATGTCCGTCAACATGTTGGATTCGATACATCGCAAAAACACGTCGTCGTCCATTTTATCCAGGGTTTCATCCTCCTAAACAAAATGGTACCATTATAAATCGGTAAGTCGAACATACTTCTGTTGTTTCTTCTATTGTTTCTTAAAACAAATCTTGTGTTAATAATGCAAGTGTTACTAGGAGTGTGTCAGCTTATCAAAGGAATGCCACGATAACAATTGTCCATCCTCTTCAACCATTCGAAAGGGTAGACTGTGTTCAACTTGTTGAAATCAAATTGAATATATATTTAAAGCTTCCTACGACGTTCCGTCTCAACTTGTTGAAGCGATTAACAAGTTGAAACAGGCAAACGCGGGCAAACGCGGATGGTTTACCTCAATCTGTTGTTTTTCGTCGCCACTGCTGTTCATGATCCTGATTCGTAAAACCAACTTTTCTGCGTTGTCATCGTTGAAAATACAGTTGAGATCGTCACCAAAACCTTGATTGATTTTGTCGCCAATCTGCTCCATCGTCAGTTTGCTGTCCGTCATTCTTTTTCTATCCAACTCCAGTCGGAGTAACCATGGTGATATACGCGACGGGTCAAATTCCGACATTTCATAATACACGTTGACGAAATCTTGGTCTTCCTGTATCACCGTGTTTTGAGGCTCCGGGTCATAGTAGATAGCCGTATTGGCCGTCACTTTACGCAGGGTTGTGTGCTCCAACCGACACAACACATCCTAATGAGGTATGCAGAATTAAATGTTTAAAACACAATAATTAATTCAATTGCGAAAATTACTTAATATGATGGAGATGCTACTTCTATGAAGTCACTTTTTCTTCAAATATTTCCTGCGAACCTAGGAATACAACATAATTCAAACCCACCTTGTTAACAGGGCTACATGGAAGAGACTGCGTGGAGGAGAGGTTTTTAACAAACTATTGTTTATAAACCTGAACAGATCTCTCCCACAGACGTCTTTCTAAATAACCTGAACTATTTTCCATACTCAACAGTTACCTTGGCTTTTTCAGCGTCTCGTGCAGCCTGACCAACTAAGAAGACAGTTAGTGATGGTGTCTTGGGTTTCTTGGAGACATTTATGATTTCTCGTAAACGTGGTACACCTAAAGTGACATTCTTTGCTGACACACCAGCGTAATGGAAAGTATTCAGTGTCATCTGCGTAGCCGGTTCGCCAAGAGACTGTGCAGCAAGGGCACCAACCATTTCACCAGGATGTGCCTATAGAGAGATGGAAGACTACTTACAGTCTGTCTCGAAATTATATATGATGGAATCATTTTTGAAAGGTCGTAACAAGTGGGAGTAGGTATTTTGTTAAAATTATCATCAAGTTAATAAAAAAACTGATTTCTGTAAACAAAAAAAGTACACAAACAAAAACAAAAGAAAAATTCTTCCAACAAAAAAATGCTATCAATAGAGGAACTGTTACAATGATTACATTGAAAAATACATTATCAAAAAAAGAAGAAGTGAAACACAGACAAGACAGACATATGCTAGCTGAGCCGTCCAAAGACTAGGAAAATAAAGATGAGGGACTTAAAACCTAAAAGTACTTGATAACATATTTATATACCTGTGCCAGATTGAACCTAGCCTCGATTTCACCGACTAACCAGTTAAAAGATTCGACGGTCAACCGATATTCTTCAATAACTTTTTTGGAACAGAGAGTTGACCGTAACATACACTGGAACAACATGGTAGCATTCTTTTGTGCTTCTTTACTTAACGAATCATCACCTTTCACCACAAGCAGACGTGAAGTCATATTGCTAACATCCTGAATGACTTTCAACGGCGACAGATCAGTCACAGCTCTCAGGTTCTGACCTTTGAACATTTTTCGAGCATTCCATATTAAACGCTTCAAGTTAACCGGAAGTTGTACTTTACTATTTCCAGTCGGAAAGATCAGCCGTAGGTTTTCTCGATCCTCTTTAAGTTGGCGAAATTCATTATCCACTGCCTGAGCTGTTGATGAATCTGCGTGCAAACTTCTGAGGGTATCTTCATTTAAGATGTTCTTCAAACGTCTTTGAAACAAGAGAAAATGGTTGAAACACTTCAATATGGGGGAATCAAAGCATGATGTATAATATATTTTTCAGCAAACCCACATTTAGAGATTTCAGAAATCTATTTCAAAACTTTTTTAATCATGTTCAGATGTATCAAACATGGAACATCTTGAGTTTGAAATCTCAAAACAACTGTGGTACATGAAAATACAAAAACAATTAGAATTTGTTGTGCCAAATTATTTCTGCTGTTACAGAAATCTCCCATCAGTTCGAGTACAGTTACATTTTCTACCGAATTATTTCTAATAACATGAACGATTTAATTGTAGACTTTACCTTTCATTTGTGATATCGAAATAAAACATTCGATTGAACATAGCATTTGATGGTTGTATGGTTGACAACTGTTGTGTTTCTATGTGCTCTCCTGCCATTCCATCTTCTCCATACAGTAACTGAATAATGTAACGATTCGAGTTACGTATGGTGCCATCGTAAGCCACCATGACACCTTCCATAGCCTTTATCAAACGACGCTGAATATAACCTTAAGAAACAAAAAACATTTCTGCCATACTGTTATACTGTGAAATATCAAGGAATTCATGATAAAACCAGTTCCTTCTTTCAGACCTGTTTCTGACGTTTTGACAGCTGTATCAATCAATCCTTCTCTTCCACCCATAGCATGAAAGAAGAACTCAGTTGGAGTCAAACCAGCTAAATAAGAGTTTTCAACAAAGCCACGTGATTCTGGTCCATAATCATCTTTATTAAAGTGCGGCAAAGTTCGATGCCGAAATCCAAATGGAATTCGTTTTCCTTCAACATTATTTTGGCCGACAACGGCAATGACCTAAATAGTTAGATTGCATAGTTATATTTAAAAACATTAAAATTGATATTGAAATTTCGACAACCAAACAAGGAAACCAAATGTTTTATACCTGGGAGATGTTAATATTGGAGCCTTTTGATCCAGCAACAACCATAGACTTGAAGTTATTAAATTCTGATAAACTTTTCTGTGCACTTGCACCGGTTTTATCACGACACTCGTTCAGGATACGGTTCACTTTATTTTCAAAAGTTTGACGTAACGAATTACCAGGAGTTGGTTCCAGTTGATTGCTGTGAGCCTGTTCAATAACTTCATTCACGTCACTTTTGGATTTTTTAATGGTATTTTGGATGTCCTGATAAGTTTCTGAGTCAGCAATACAATCACCGATACCTATATGAGAATGTTGTTTGTTTCATAAAATTCGAGAGATATTGATTTCGACCATAGAGTTTAGAATGCTCCTTCTTGTCCTTCATTATCATAAATTTAAACTTGTATTTCGTATTGAAACAAAAGTGAAAACACTAAAAATAAATTGAACACACAATGTTGCAAGCTGATAATCATGAAACATAACTTTAATTCATAAAATAAAAGTGTGAATGACTGGGAGAGCCTGCCTAAGCCATTAATCAAACAAGACATTCTCATGAGATAATAAAGTGTATGAAACCTACCAATGCTATGACCTTCAACAAGTAAATAATTGTTAGTAACTTTTTGAATGTCGCCATAGAATTCTTTTGCAATTTCTGGGCCTTCCTCTACCATTATCACATGCACAAGTGAATTACCAGACGTTCCAACGGTTTTCTTACAAATGATACCACTAAGAAGCTCCCCTCCTTCAATCAAAACCTAAAAGTTGATTCAACTCACATTTAGTTTTCTTATTTCCATTAGATGTTGGCAAGTCCTCCAATACATTAGAACCATACCTTTGTATCACCGGGAGATATATGTTTATACGGGCCGTTCTTCTCATCATCGGGATGTGTCGAATGTGCTCCTTCGTGGTTGATGCCAGGTGGAATTAATAAAGAAAATATCTGTTTTCCAGTCCATAATGGCTTGGGTTTAAGTATACAGGGAATAGGCAACTTCCCATCCCATTTCCGTATCCACAACAACAAATTCATAACAGTTTCCTTGATAAAATATATTGATTAGCTGCTGATGAGAGGAACATGGGATAAAAACGTAATCAGAAGAAAGAAAGCACTAACTTTTTCAAGAAAGGCATCACGTTTAGTAAATTTCCTGACAGCACACAACGAGTCTTGCACTATACCCATGACTGGTTTATTCGATTGAGGTGTTATGATCTGACGTGGCACCATCATGATTTCTGTTACTTCAGCACGAGTTTCCATTGATTGGGGAACGTGCATGTTCATTTCGTCACCATCAAAATCAGCGTTATACGGTGTTGTGACACTAAAAAGCATTAACAAAAAATACAGTTGATTACCATTGACAAAATTGTGAGGCAAATAGAAATACATACCTCAAATTCAGTCGGAAAGTAGACCATGGCAGAACTCGAACCCTGTGACCCATCATGCTCATTTTGTGAAGTGTTGGTTGACGGTTGAATATGATGACATCATTGTCAACGATATGCCTCTCCACCTAAAATTTCAATGATGTAATTTTCAAAACATGACTAAAGTAAAAACATTGCCACATCTTAAATTCAGTATGCACCATACTTTATATCCGTATTGTAAATGAAGATCACTTGGTTTTGGATGAAATCTCAAGTCGATACGTTCACCGTTATCCCTGATAATGTATTTTGCACCTGGGTACTGTGTGGGTCCACGACGGACTAATTCCTGAAGTCTAAAATTATGTAAACACATCAAAATAGCATCTACAGATACTTACTGTGCACTATTAGAAGACGGGTGCTTAAAACATGAATCAAGATTAAAATATTTTCTGTACCTGTCAATGTTAAAAGGCGTAACTATTTCAGGATAAGTCAAGTTCATAGCAATGGATCTTGGGGTACCAACTTGATCGATATCAAGATTCGGGTCTGGCGTAATGACCGCACGTGCCGAGAAGTCAACACGTTTGCCCATCAAGTTTCCACGCAACCTACCTTCTTTGCTTTTCAACCGTTGCTTAACTGCTTTCAGTGGTCTTCCAGATTTTTGCTGGGCCTGCATAAACAAATCTTATATCATTATATAATATCAGGGGTTGACAAGTTTCTAGAGCATTCGTATGTTGACGTACAAAATACATTTTTTTCACGTATGGCAAAACATTTTTAACGTACATATTTCAAGTCAAAATATGTACGTGTTATAAAAATATATTAATGCAACAAAAAGTTTATTATCAATGCTTTATTATTCAGTTTTACGTTCTTTCGCTTTTGTAGGATTTCAACTATTTTATCGACAGGTTGAAGTTTGATTTTAAGGTGGTAATTAGTTGGTGTAAATAAGGTCTCATCGTAAAACACCAGCAAATTAATTTATTGAAAGACAAAAGAATTATATATGCAGTGAGCTGTGTTAACATACGTTTTTTTATAAGAAAAAAACGTAGAAAAAACATGCCTTTTTCAAAAAAAAAAGTTTTTAATTATAATTTCATGAAACGAAAAATGAATTTGAACAAATAACTGCCTATGGGTTATTCCGTGTCAAGTTAACAAATTCTCACAAGGTTTTCTCATTGACCCTCTTAGATTTTTGTGAAACTTTGTGTGGTGATTGTTCTCTATCTAATTGGAAAATCCTGAAAATTTCAGGGCAAAATGTTGTTTCGTTCAGAAGTTATAGCTGTTTGAAGTTGGTTGCTTCGCTCTAAATGTTTCAATAATTGAGGGCTACTTAGTATGAAAGGCACTTTTCAAATGGCTATAATACCAAATATATTTGTAGGCATCTCTTCAAACTTTCTGAGGGTGTTCTACAGCGTGAGAGAAGGGAAAATACATCATTTGTGTAATCTTCATTTCTATTGGAAATCCATAATGGTGGCCTGAAAGTGGAACAAAATTCTAACATGCAAAACTAAATGACTATTTTGTGTGGCTCTATCTAAATTTAAAGACATCCAAACGAAAGGAATTTGCTTGTCACTTCATCCTGGGGTGGAATACAATCTATGTGTCGAGTTTTAGCAATATTTGAGTTTTCGTTCCCAGTGTATAAGGGCGGAAAATCTGCTCCAGCCAGAAAAATCAGAATTTTTTCGACCTTTTTTGAAACTGCATAATGTAAAAGAGGTAAATTTTTGAAACTTGATATTTGTCCCTAAAACACTTTTAACAATGTTCTTTCAAAAGAACTAAAATTTATTTTGGGGTCTTATCATCTATTGACCAACATTTTCCATTAAAAATTGTAAAAAAAACCTATAAAATAACCCAAAAAAGCGTTACATTGCATTTTCCACAACCTTTAAGCTTGAATAAAACAAAACTACTTGAAATGAAGCTTTCAAACCTTCTAAAGATGTAGACTAAATGGAGTAGGATACTAATATGTAAATTTCAAAATCTTAAAATAATTTGGAAATCCATAATGGCAGCCTAAAAGTAGAACAAAATTCTAAATTGCAAAACGAAATGACTATTTTGTGTGACTCTATCTAAATTTACAGACATCCAAACTAGGGGAATTTGTTTGCAACAATCGTCCTGGGTTGGGACACTATCTATGTGTAGAGTTTTACCTATATTTGAGTTTTTGTTCCTAGTGTATAAGGACGGAAAATCTGCTCCAGCCAGAAAAATCAGAATTTTTCGACTGTTTTTGAAATCTAAAAGGGCTAATTTTTTTGAAACTTGATATTTGACCCTAAAACACTTCTAACAATGTTCTTTCAAAATAACTCAAATTTATTAAAGAACGAAACAACATTTTGCCCTGAAATTTCCAGGATTTTCCAATTAGATAGAGAACAATCACCACACAAAGTTTCACAAAAATCTAAGGGGGTCAATGAGGAACACCTTGTTAACTTGACATGGAACTGAGCTTTGCTAACAAGATTTACATGTGTATTTTCAAGTACTTTTTCTTCAAATTTTGATATTGATATCACTGATTAAATAGAGTTTTTTGTCATGTTTTTTTTGTAACGGCAAATGGCAAACAATTTTCATTGCAATACAATAACATCTTTGTTCAATAAATTCATTGAATATTGTTAGGAGTAATATAATGATATCCTGGAAGATACTCTTCTTCCAGTGTACTGAAAGAAAATGTCATTCATTTTATTCCTGTACAAAACAAGTAAAAACTAATGTACGCGACCTAATATTTTATAAAATTCACATACAAAGTAATGAATGGCTAGTTGGTGTTCGCGCACGAACAAGTAATGTTTTTTCATCATACATTGACATTGAAAAAGTCCTAATATTTGTACGTTACGTACGCACATACACGATTTACCAACCCCTGAATATTCTTACAAACCAATAAAATATTGTCAAAACTTACCCTGGGCAAGCCTGGCATCTCGTTATCTGTCAACGTGGCAACATGGAATTGGAGCATCATCATATCTTGAGCAATGACGTGAGCAGCTGCTCCGTTCAATTCGTTTCTTTTCAGCTGGTTGTTTGCTTTAATAATGTCTGCCAACTTGTGAGTTAGATCATCCTGAATATTAAAGGAAGATCATGTTTTGATTCGCAAAGATCACCTTGCAGCGCCACTCTTAGCTACTACTGTTTTTTTTGGAAGATTGAATTTAATAAAAATAGTTTAAATAAAAAAACAAACATAGTTAGGAGACACCCCACAGCGCTCTAGAGAGTGGCTGAGAATCTGGGTATGTATATATATGGTAGTAGAAAAGTGTTTGGAAATATGCCTGTTAGGTAAGCAGAATTTCTCATGAGATTTTATAAAGTTGTTTTACTGATATCACATGCCTAGTAGATTTTATCCCAATTTTCATAAACAATAGACCTAACCACCAATACATATGAAATGAATTACAACTAGTTTATACAATATCCGACTAATCCCCACCGTTATTCTGAAATTATTGTGATCTCAAGAATTCCATTGATGATTTATAAATAAAATAGGCATGGAATTCAATAAGGCTACATTTCCTTACCTGATTACGTGCACTTCCATTCATAACAACAGCTGGTCGAACAGGCAAAGGAGGAACAGGTAACACTGTTACTATAAGCCAATCTGGCCGACAGAAAGCAGGATTCATGCCAATAATATGGCACTCTTCGTCAGTGATTCTCTTGAAAATTTCGTGCACTCTATCAGCTGTGAGTGGTATTTTCTTTTCTTGAGAATCTTCATTTACATGCTTCCACTCTGCTGTTAAATCCAATGCCTGTCGTCTGATCTGTGGTTGGTATCGACCACAACCACCATGGCTCTAGGTATGAAATATAACAAAGTTTCAACTGTGAATATTCATGAGAATACAGACAAAATGTGATTGTTTCATGATTTACTGACATAAGATGCATGAATACAAATAAACAACTAAGATTAATGTTACGAATTACTTTCAAAAATAAAATGAAAACTTTGTATAATTCTTCACCTTTTTCATAATGCTTAGCGTTATGAAAAAGGTGAAGAATTATACTCAACTGAACAGTTTTTACTACAATTTTTATTTGCAGTAACTAGATTGCTCGATATGACAGTTAACTTTTTCACACATTGGTGGACCCCATTCAATTGAACTCAAGGATCAACAATACAATTTTTGTGACAACAAAAAACGATACCTTTTTTTCTGATTGCTCCTCATTATTCACAAGATTAGCATCAAATTGACTGTCCATAATATCACCGCCTTCACAAATATTTTTTCCCTTACACAAATCATAAACATGTTGAAAACGCTTCATAGGTTGTCCTTTAGTCTTTTTCAGTACTTCAATCAGTTTAGGGTTGCTCTAAATGAATATTGACTAATATATAATTCAGATTGACTAAAATAATCAAATACATTTCTATCATAACTCTGAAAACTATGTAGTTCATCATGTTACAATATGAACAAGGATGTTTTAATTTGATGATCAAAATGACTTTCTAAAAAGTTTCTCACATTATATATAAATATATATAACATCTGCAAAATGTATTTCTATTCTGGTTGAAGATCATACTTCTCATAAATTGCAAGAAAATGAATCAACAAGAAAAAGTTTATATACCTGATCAATTAATAATTTTGAGCAATAAAAACAAAAGCAACGTAGGATTTTTATGGTCTTTGATAGAAAAGCAACATGAAATACAGGTTTTGCAAGTTCAATGTGTCCAAAGTGACCTGGACATTCTGTCATATTTCCAGCACAGGTTTGGCATCTTGTCATTCTGTCAATTGTCCCTTGACGAGGATCCATTAAACCACCAAGTTTAGGTTTTCCTGCTTCCATAGTTTCTGCATATTTGACACCACCATCTGTTACCGACTTACGCCTCTGAAATATCAGAAATCAAGTATATATATATAAATAATCAAGAATAAGGACGCTACCAGCGTTTTGTTCAATTGGATAGGCTGACAAATGAAATTGATAATTCAGAAAGAAAAATACAATAATTATATTTGAGATTATTAGTATTTTGTGGTAAAAATTGTGATACGCCAGGGGATTTTCGTAACAAAACATAAAATTGAAATCCCATTAAATGTCTTTTTAGTCAACAGAAAATTCCCTGATTCAGGCACCTCTCAATCATCATATTCAATAAGATATTATTCAATAGGAACTCCATTGTAGTGTTGGTTATAAAAAAGTGGACCTTTGAAAAATTTGTTTCATTTTCATTTCACTAAAAGAAACCTTAAACTTAAGTAAAAAGAATAAGAGTTTTAAAAAATCCTACAATCTTTTTCTCTCTTTGATTATCTGTCCTTTATAATAAAAGCAAATTTTATTCTGTACAACTGATGCATATTGCAATTACAGTTCACATCATATGGTACATGTTTACAACAGTGTAGAAAGAAACAGGGAATTTTCAATCTGAAAGGGAAATGAATGACGGTATGCCCTTTTTTCTTTGGTGTGTATTTTTCCTCTAGATTTCCACATGTATCTGGAATGACCTATAACAACTTACAATTTCGTCTGGGCTGAGTACACCAAATTGTACCTTCTTGATAAGTCTTAGTGGGGCATTGGAATGAGCCTGATTTGTTGGTCCTGGCATTTTTTCTACTCGTGAAACTATGTCTTTACTCTAAAAATATCATTTAATGCACTGAAGTTTCAAGGACTAAATTTGAGTTTTTGAATTTCTCTCCCATCCAATCCGTGCCAAATACTGGATTGCGATAAAAATCTCTTTCGATTTGGACAACTTTTAATCCGCACTTTTCACTCATCCATCAGCGCTGAACAGCGCACACTTTCGAAGAACAAAATTCGAGGAGCATTTATAGAAAAATGCTACTTTGCGGGGGGTAAAATGGTTATTTTGAATGTGGTCATCAACACTACTGGCGGCCATATTATTCAATTTCCGCGCTTAGCGTAAGTAATTGAAAAATCCCGATAGCAAGAAAAAAATATAAAAAGGTTTTATTGATCATGAGTGGAGGACAGTTAAAGAAGAAGAAAACAAGAATTTGTGATATGGCTTTCTTGCATACACAGAAATCCAATCAAAATGGCAAGATCCACCAAAAATCAGTGAATAAAATTTATTGAACGAAAGATTTAGAGCTAAAACAACATAATACAAACATAAAATGTATGCTTGGCAAAATTTCAGATTTCAAGCTGTGCTTCAAAATCCTTGTTGTTCACTTCACTAAAAAAACGCAAAAGTAATATAAAAAATGTTTAACTAATTTTAGCATACGAACTTTTTAAATAACATAATATATTATAATAATAAATTAGGAAAGAGATACGAAAAAACATTCTGTCTCCCACTTACAGTACCATGCTTTGATACGGGAAAAACGCAAAGTCAGCTAATAATTGCATTCCACCGTGTAACGTCAACACGAAAGTTGGAAGATGATGATGAACAAAATCGAAAACTGACATTCGCCTATCTCGTGAAACTACTATGCCTCCTCGCTCGCTTACGCTCGCTCTGCGGGGGCAATTATTTAATAAACGCCCCTCTCGAATAAACGACCCCAGAAACTTCGAAAAATTTAATAAACGCCCGGGCGTATATTCGCGGCATTAAAAAGCATAAACCATTAAAGAAATGAAACTCATGGTTTTAACCATGATGTTGATGTCATTTAATTAACAAAGATGGCAGCAAGAAGGGCGGACAAGAAGGGCGGACGTGTTTTTACCGCTGATCCTGCTGATGTTTTTTGCTGTTTTTATGGTTCGAAAGCAAAGTTTTTGTGAACCAGATGGAATTAGCATTACTTTGGGAGAAACTGACTTATTTACATTTACTCATCGTTGTTTACATCAAGAGTTTATCGCTTTCTGCACCCTCGAAGAAAGAGTTTACAATGTCTACTTCTATTGATGTGTGGAGATATTGAACAATGTCCTGGGCCAGTTTATAATGGATTACCAGATAACGTATCCCAGTTCTGTAAAACCAAAGGGCTGAAGGCATTCAACTTGAATATTCAGGGTTTGCAAGGAAGTTTTTCTGAACTCAAAAACATTCTCTTAACCTCAAAAATTGACATTTTTGCACTTCAGGAAGTTTTTGTAAACAAAGACGGTGATGAAAACAGAGGCAACACACATAACAAACTTTTTTCTCTTCATACCAGACCGATATCGAAAAGTTTGAAATTCCGGGGTACGAATTCCTGTTAAAAACAGGCGATAAAGGCAGTCGTTTTTTCTCTACGATTTTGCTACAAAACTGAAAGAGAAAACTTTTTTGTTCAAAGAGTGTTTACCTTTTTTCTTACCGAATTTCGAGTTGGTACCTGTCACAGATTTACAAGTCTTCAAACATCTCAAAAATCTGAAGCCAAAATGTGCAACTGGGTTGGATGAAATTCCTACATGTTTCCTAAAAGACATTGCATACGTCATTGCAAAACCGCTCACCCACGACGTGATTAATCTTTCGCTAACATCAGAGATTGTTCCTAACGACCTGAAAATCGCTCGTGTTACACCAGTTTACAAATCGGGAGATGCTCACAACTATCGTCCAATAAGCATCTTACCAGTAATCTCCAAGATTTTCGAAAAGTGCGTACACGCTCAGCTAATGAAATTTCTGGAATCAAACCACCTGTCGGCAGCAAACCAGTTTGGTTATCGAAATAAAAGATCAACAGACCTAGCGACAGCCTATTTTTGTGACAAAATACGACGTGCTATTCACCAGCGCCATTTTTGTCGACCTCAGCAATTTTGGCATCGCCGGTGTTGCCCAAAATTGGCTTTCAAGTTATCTTTTCGGTCGGCAGTAGCAAGTACGTTACAACGAATCTCCATCATTACCAAGTGCAATCTTCTGCGGCGTTCCACAGGTCTCAATTCTCCGGCCTCTCCTGCTTCTCCTTATTTTCAACGACGCAACCGGATCCATATCAACTTGTGAAATGTTGATGTTTGCTGACGATACGGTCATTTTCTATTCGCACAAAGGTATTGACACAATTAGTGAAAACCTTCAGAATGACTTCAATCGATTCGTTGCTTGGCTAGAGCTAAATGAACTTGTGATCAACACAAAGGTTGGGAAAACTGAAACAATGATATTTGACACTGGAAAGCGAATCAGCATGACGAAAAACACCTCCCTGAACATCAAGCATCGGGAACGTACCATCAACCAAACCGATCATAACAGATATCTCGGACTTTCACTGAATAACACACTCTGCATGTCTCAGCACTGAAAATCATCAATCAAAAGAGCATCCTGGAGGCTGAACCTTCTCAAGAAAATGAGATATTTTATTGACTCCAAAACGGCAGCTGTGATATATCAGTCAATGACTCTGGCCAATCTTAACTTGTTGTTCCTTTGTCACTTTTGGGGCAACTCTGTGTTATTTGCAAGAAAGTACGAGGAGGCTGGAAAGACGCGCCGCAAGGATCATCGCGGGCGAATACAGAGTTCCAGATACCGATAAAATAAAGTTCAAGTGTATCCTGTTCGTTCGTGCACCAGTGTTTATATGGCCAAGTGTATGTGAACCCTTCCAACACTACTTCAAATTGAAGGAATGTAAACGAGTCGCTCGAAATGTTTCTTCTGTTGTTATTCCGAGGTTTAAACTTGAAGCTGCACGACATTCATTTTATGTCCAAACGTGCTGTTTCATTTAATAAGCTTCAAAAGAGAAGCTCAAACTGAAAAAGATCATTCAAAATTTAATTTGTTCTTGAAACGTTTTTAATTTCTATCTGTGACAAAATTCGATTTCTAGTCCTTTTGTTGCTATATTCATGTCCCCGAGTCTAGACTTTCCAATTTCGATTATCTTATTAATTTTGAAGCCTGTTTTCAATTAATCACAGTTCTAGTCTCTTACTTTTTAACTTATTTTACATAATTTTACTTTTACTGTATTATATTTTTATCTTATTTATTTATTTATCTATTTTATATATAACAGGACCATATTGAAAACAGTGTAAGTTTTACTACTGAAAATGCAAATCCTGTACAAATATTCGAAATAATAATTCCTAGTGTACCCTAGGTTAGGTTTATATATGTTGCACAAAGACGACATTTACAAAGGATGCATGGGATGTTACAGAGTTATTTGCGAACCAATGACGTCGCCTCTCTCGCAGTCGAAAGCATCCCGTAATTGGGCGGTGATGCAAGAAATGGTTCGTCAACCATGATTGGAGGACCTTACACTTTTAGGCTCGAAGAAGCAATTCGAACGAAGGTTGTGACGGCGTTCATATAAGAGGGATGCCATCCAAGTTTTGTTTTCTTCTACAAGCAGACGACATTGCCGTTTTTATAATTATCAGACGTCTCCTCTTGAAATAAATTAAAAGCCCTGCTCTGGATACGATTGATTCTGTGCGATATATTGATCTACTAGAGAATCACCATATTAATGGGCAATAACTAAAATTACTAAAAATAAACGCATTTCTCAAAATATTGCGTTGTTCCAAATATATAAAATGTGATATACGATTCAAGGCATTGGTCTTGGCATTGGCTTTTCTGTATAAGCGGTCTACGTGGTCAGCGGAAGAAAGTTTGTTGTCAAAATCAACACAAAGCAACTTCACACTTTGTGATTCGCATAAAATAGTACCGTTCAAATTTTAGTCCGTCTATAGTAACTTCATTTTTAGGTTTTCCAAAAATGAGCAGTTTACACTTTTCAGCCCATTGTTGGAAAACCATTTAGAAATAGATAAAAAACCATTTTCTAAAAAATAATGTTTTACGTCAGTTACGTCAGTTATCATCAGCGTAATTGCATAAATTTATATTCGTATTTTCAAAAATAAATATAAGATCATTAATATATATGTTAAACAATAACGGACCGAGTATTGAGCCTTGTGGAACGCCACAAATAAACTCCTTCCAAGAGCTAAATGAGCCATTTACCTTCACTCTCTGAGACCTCTTGCTGAGGTAGCTCCTTATCTAACACAATACACTATCAGAAAACCCATAAGCATGTAGTTTCGCAATTAATAAATTATGGTCGACACATTCAAATGCCTTACCTAAGGTGGATTCATCCTGACTCAAATCAAAATTTTAAATTTTGTGAATTTTTCTGAATGTGCTTCCTAATACATTTATTTTAAATCCAACAGTAGCGCGCCTACAACATTTCTTTCATCAAGCTTCCTAACATGTGAAGCACAGGATGTTGGCTGCTAACCTTTCCTAAAGCCTGACAAAAGAGGAGAGACTTCCTCACGCATAAAATAATAAATTAGGTCATACATTATCCATTCGAATAATTTTAGATAAACTGCTTAATTTGCTAATCGGACGATAATTCAATTTTGAGGATCCGAGATCCGTTTTTATACATCGGGCAAACATCAGTCAATAACATTATCGTCGACCGATTTATCAAACAGCAACCTCGTACTCAGGGTTTCTTGCCTTTTCGATATACGCCATCTGTATATCGAAAAAGCAAGAAACACTGGGTACGAGGTTGATCAAACAGTTTAAGGTGGTAACCCTAGAATGGGGCAAAAAAATTTTGAAATAATTTTGTTAAAGTTCTATTGATTTTATTTACTTGTTTGAACACAAACTAAGACATTAACATCAAAAATAAAAAAAATTGCCTCGATTTACCAGGTGGAGGCCTATTTTTAATGGAAAAAGTATGCACTTTTCAAAACAAGATTGACAGCAGAAGGCTGCTATGTTCTCCGTGAAACTTTGTACATTTAATGAAGTATGAACAAAAAATCATTTATCATAGGATTTTTTTAATTGCCTCGATTGTTCAATTTTAATTTAGGTTTTCTCAGAATGAAAATATTTTAACGGTCTAACCTCAGAACTAAAACGCTATAACTTGGGAATGAGAGCTCAATTTTAAAAACTCCTATGACAAATGATTAAGTAGGTTATATTGAACAACTGGTGAAAATTTCAGCTCAAAATGTTGAGTCTAGCTTTAGATATTGTGTTTTGAAATTTGGCAAAAAGCAAAAAATCCTTAATCGTAGAAATCCTTGTTAAAGTTAATGAAATTGAAAAAAAAAAGATATATCCTAGAAATATTTGACAAAACATGTCAAAAACCACCAGCTACATAGGATTCTTTAATTTCGTTGTCAGCTTCTGTGTCTTCAATTCCTTTTCTTAATTTTCTTTGCTTTTTACGCTGTTTCATGACTTTATCGGTGGACTTCCTTTTCATTTGGCGTACACGTTTCTTATCCATTGTATCTAGTTTGTTATACGTAATAGTTCCATTTATTCCAAACTGTTGCAGCACAGCTTTAACTCCTTCTCCACCATCATTGAAATGCAAAACAGCTGAATTAATCCCCATTTCAAATAACGGTCTTGATATAAAAATGTTCTTGAGACATCGAGTCCCCCCTTTTGCCAGGAGCCATCAATTGTAACACGCTTCTTGACAGGACCTTCATTGACACCACAAAGTTTACTAGCTGCTCTTTTCATGGAATCTTCTGCAGCCTTAGCATATGCATTTGCAACACTGCTACAATTGAGTTTATCAAATGCAGTCTCACCTATAGAATACATATTCATGCATGTACTAAATTTATTAACAGCTGTTTTTCCACGTCCAATCTCACGAAAGCCAATTATTGCTCGTATGTTACATTCAAATGCTTTTCTGCCTTTAGGTATTTTTCTGTTGGAATCAGAACATAATTTGCTGGTATAACAGGAGTTACTCCACTCACATGCTTTGCATTTAATTTCTAAGTAGTGTGAAAAACCCATTCGTTTTGATAGATCATCAGTTAATGACAGTGGAAATGGTACAATGACACACAGGACAACAGAAGTTTTCATCTGTTCTAAGTCAATCAAAATAAAGTAGCTCCCAGGATCTTTAACATTTACGATTCCATCATGACTTAAAAGTTTCCTTGAGCTAGCACATTCAACACTTGGTGTTGAAAGATCAATGGGTTTTTGTGATGGATTTGCTGCTACATGTCGGTTTTTAGGTGGCTGTCTTTTCTTTTTTCGTTGAAAATTTTGTTTATTAGGCATTCCAATAATATTATTAACACGTAAAACGGATGATCATAAACAAATTAATAAGCATTATCAAACTAAACAACATCTGCTAGGATAAGAAGTTTAAATTTCCCCAAACTCTCAATTTAAGATGTCCAATATCTCATGATATACAGCTTTATATATTTTTTTGTACTTTTAAAGTATAACCAAAATCCCATCTAATCTATCAGGAAGCAAATGAGATCAACCAATTCCCGGGGTGGCGCAGGAAATCTGGTCTTAATTGGGTTTTATGATGACCTTTATCATGTTGCTAAGGGCGTTTCTAAGGAAACGTTTTCTACATTCCTTGACTAAATCCTTATTTTTTCCATATTCAAAAATCTTATTCTATTCATGTAATACCTTTTTGGAAAGATAAATAAATTTCCCATCAAATGAGTGAAAAAAAATTTTTTTCAATTTTTTTTCAAATTTCACTTCTAATTCTAGGGTTACCACCTTAAAAAAAAAATGGTTTTTATATCTCAGCATATTTTTTTCAAATTCAAGGCAAGGTTTTGACTACGCCTCATTTGTTCAAACACTATTATAAGTGCTTTGACCGTTTTAATGTTACGTAACCATTTGTCGGATGAGCATACCTTGTTGGGGATAATTTCGTCGGGGAAATTTTTCATCGGGGAAAATTTCGTCATTTTTGCAAAATTTTACTGATACTTTCTCATAAATTTCGCTTTTTCAAAACTTTTCGATAAGGTACTCATTTTAACCAATTCCCATTTCAATTATTAGAAGCAGTTTGAATATTCAAAGCGATGCTTATACACGACAACTCGGCCACAATTCAGTGTTCGAACAGAATCGGTCTATTAATGTCTATTGATGTTCAACGTCTCGATGCGGTGTCAACATCACAGATGCGAAAATTGACACCAAACACAAAATACAAACACAGGTTCATAGGATATGTTTCCTAGCAACGTGATTGGCTGTTTGTGTTCTAGAAAACAATAGAGGAGGGCCAATCAGTAACGAGTATCCTCCTCCGCAGACTACAATCACTTACAACAACACGAGATATCGAAAATAATTTTCCCAGGGTTTCTTGCTATTCAGTGAAGCTAGATTGGGTTAACAGGCTGTATACCTAGATCGTCGGTTTAACAGACTAGTTTCATAATTCATGAAATTAAAAGAACCAAGTGTAAATTTCAAATCATTATATTTTCTGGTAAAAATTATAACAATATCTATTTAAAAACATAAACTCGAAAACCAAGAATAAAAAAATATATAAACTTTATAATCATCAATCGAAAAAAAGCGCAAAGTGATTTCCTACCGCAGAGCTGATGGTTCATCCAACAACGCTATCTATAGCTGACGAGCAAAACTTTGATAAATGTATCAAATATGTAGTCTCATTTTTTATTTTTTCATGAGAAAAGCAATCATTAACGCCTTCGTTGATTGAACATCAGTAGGGGCTACTAGCAATCATTAACGCCTTCGTTGATTGAACATCAGTAGGGGCTATTAGCAATCATTAACGCCTTCGTTGATTGATTGGGCTACTACCGCCTTCTACTACCGTCGTCATTGCACCACAATCAGATGAATCAAAACAAGGTCCACTCAAGATTATCAGGGTGCTCATCACAAATTAGTACAAAAAAGAATCCAAAATCATGTAAACATCAAATGTAGTATTGGGGATATGTTATGATTTAGACGAGTTTCAAGCAGAAAATCATTACTTTCCCAGGATAAAATTTAGCTTGAAAGGTTAGGGTTATCCAACATTCTTACAAAAAAAAAAAAAAACCCCACCCCTTAATAACAAATTAATTCAAATTCTAAGCTAAATAAAAGTGACACGATTAAAGTCGCAGACACATATACAAAAAAAAATAACATTGTAATAACAACCAGCTATTGATTTGTAATATATATAAAATCTGATAGTTTCTATTTAAATGAGTTTTCATCCAGTTTGTCCATGTTAAATAAAGCCTAAACTCTCCAGGTTTTTTGCGATCACACTGTCCTAAAGAACAGTTAAAACAATAAGTAGTTTTGTAGCCGGGTATGGCAGTATTATAAAGAAGCATCTACAGTAGTCCCATTTCCTCCAAAGCTTGTTTTATTTCACTGTCCTAAGAAAAATGTGCAAAGAAAACTAAGGTTGTGGTGTAGGGAGGTGTGTCCACTCTTTGTCTAACAAAACAGACATGTGCATAAAAACATGCAAACACTTACTTCTTCCAATGAATCTTGGGATTGCACTGCCGATAAAACCTTCTTTTTACTGGTTTCTTGAATCTCACCACCAATAATGAGCTCATCCAACATATAGTATGCCTGTGTGGACAAGAAACAAGAACCAAATCAAAGCAGTTGTCAAATCGGATTACCATAACACCAAAGAGAACCAAAAACTCACCTTTTCAAAATTGAAAATAATATCAAGTTCACAAACCTAAAATAAAAACAGATTCTCTAAGAAAAGATGGAGTCGAAAAATAATCATATGTTAGCAATTTTGAGTGGCTTCAAACTGCATGTGTTTCGGAAATTCATTACAATCTAACCATTCATTAAAATTCATACACACAAAATTCGCTTGTCATTCACAGTTGAGGGTTTCATCCAGACCACTATGTAAACTCAACAAGATGCCTTCAGAACGCATAAGGATTTCGACAAATCAAGTTGATTATGAAAAAGAAAGCTTTCCAAACAAAGTCTCTCTTAATTTGTAAAATACAGCATGTATATAAGTATAAATGATATCTGTTCAGTGATTAAAGATGCAACTATTTCATACGAAACAGTACGAACTTTACTAACAACTATGCTTTTATGATAGCATTAGGCTACAAATAATAGATGGAGCCTTCAACTTAAAAATTAAGAAATTCAAATTGCACCCTATTCTGTATCAAGTATATAAAACTTTTGCTGATTCGGACAGTAAATCAAACAGCAGCGAGTTGTTATGCAGTTAATGGAGAAAGAAAAGAAAGAAAAACAAAGTTGATTGTAAAGGATTCCCTGGTTATATACACGAAAATCCTTCTCACCTAAATATTACTTACATTTCCAAAGTACTTGTCAAGAAGCTCCACATATCTGTGTATCATTTCCAAGGTAATCAACTCGTTGTCACCGGATTCAATCCCAACAACAAAATACAAGCTTGCATACCTTGCAAAATAAGTGAAAGAAAACTCGCTACTTCTCAAGATTAATCTTGGGGAAGTTCAAATGAAAAGTTTGGATGGTGATTTAATGTATGGTTAGACAGGAGAGCTAGAATATAACGATGACGAGTTAAAGTAAATAAAGGTTTCTGATGTGAGCAAAAACTTTTTATTTCTGGAAAAATATGTCCGCTTGTCTGCTCAGTCATAATTGAATGAATCAGAGTTCATCATGTCAAAAACAAGCGAGCTTCTTTTGTATTTATTGCCATTTGGTGAAACAATAATTAAATCACGGTTATTTGAGAAATTCATATGTGAAATGTATACACAAACGACTTGAACAACACTTTATAACCATAATAATGGTTATCTGTGCCCTTAGGATATTAACGATATTAACGATTTCATTTTTATCTCATTTGATATTCTAACAGTTTCACATAATTAATTGAACTGACATTATTATATGAAGAACTTAGTGATAAATCATATATACTTATCGCTAAAAAATAAATCCCTTTTTCGTAAAGAGCGACAGCGATAATGGTGATAATGATAAAACTACAAGCACTAAATTTATCACTAATATTGTCACAACATGTGATAATGTCACAACATGGTGATAATGATAAAACTACAAGCGCTAAATTTATCACTAATATTGTCACAGCATTGAACAACTTAGTGCTAAAACCCATTGTTCGTTTAGCGCTATTAGGACTTGGTATAAATCGCTATTATCGCTTGTAGTGATTTTCTTTTGAATTGTCACAAATTGAAACCATAGTCATACCTTTTATAACAAACAGTGGTATCTTTGTATTCCAGGAAGCTGCACATTTTCGGTTTTCTATTTAATACAATCGTTAAAAGATCTCGCAAAATTTTCTTCTTTTCTTTCACTGAATATGTATTGTACCATTTCTGCAGTCTAACTTTACCCTGGCGACTGAACAAGAAGATGTATTTCCACTATAATATAAAAGACAATTTATAAATCATCATCTATTAGAAGAAAAATTTCAATCAAAGAATCACATTTTTTGTGTTTTATTATTCATTTTTTCATCAAAAAGTGTTGGAGTAAGACAGTCCAACTATACAATCCTTCCATCAGTTCAATGACGTCTGCTATGTATCAACTTTTTAGGTTTCTTGAAATAAATATTTTAGTACTGTAAAGTGAGGCAACTCTGAAAGTGAGTGCCATGACGATTGGGACACTTAACATAACTCACTACTTAGAAAAACCTGTCAATCATCCTAACCTCGGATAGCCTTCCTAACTTCAGATACACAAAACAAACAAACCTGTCTGTAAACAAAATTATATATCTGTACTTAACCAAGTCACAACAAATGTTAAAATATTTGATGAAACAGATAAGAGATGTTCAAATGCAATAAGCATGAGGAATCAATGGTCATAATGGCGCAAACAACTTTTTTTTTCGATTTTATTTGTATCATCTAGAGTATCATTGAAACTTTGCCAGAATTAATTCGAATTTGAGTCATAAAAACAAGAAATAGCGCTTTGTAAGATTCCTGTTTGGCTGTTGTTTTTCACAATATCACCTCATTTATTTTCGTTAATAATGTGCGATCTTATGACGTCACAAGGTGACAGCTGTATTTTCAAGAATAGTTATTCATTTCGTTTTTGTTCTGAATAAACTATTAACATGCGTAGGGGTAGGACTAAGTGACCTGAGAGACAATTTCGTATTTTTCCTTTCCTGATCCTGTGAAAGAGATAGGTCATGCTCATCAAAGATGGCTATATAATATTGAGACTGGCTTTACTATAAAAACTCATTTTAAAAGGCACAAATAAATAATACAGTTTATAGAAACCATGCATTAGTTTTGATTTTCCACTTTTGAATGATCTTTGAGCATATTTCATATCACAAAAGAAGAATTTTGATAAATGTACTTTGTTATTTTAATTTATTTCTTTCAGGAAAATTTGTTCCTAAATCTGCAACAAGACGACCGGATGGTCGAAAGATTTCGCTTATGTTTTTCTAATAATAGCGACCTATAAATAACGCCCATTCTAAATACATACTTGAGGGTTCATTGGGTTGCAGAGCGGAATTTATAATAGACCCGTCTCCATAGTGATACGTGTTTTCGTATTTCCGCGTAACCTCCCTGTTGCACTACTGATGCATTTTGTTAAAAAGATCTGCTAGTGTAAGCATAGAAATAAAAAAGTTTTATTGTGTAAACCTAACTTTATTAATAAACACATCACAAATTGAAACAAAAGAAATATACTTGTATGAGCTGTAACCAAGAATGTTTTTTAAAAAATGATTTTATAAGAAAAATGTGAGCCAAAAAAGATAAGAAAAAAAGATTCGTTCAAAAATATTTTAAAAAATGAAAATCTATCCAAAATACTCAAACAAAATAAACAAATCAAACAAACAAATAGTTTGTTTGTAATAGACGGTTTGAAGCTAGAGTTAAAAGTTAAAACTGCTTGTAAAGCTTCTTATTCACTGCAGTTGATCTTCGAAGGATATCAACATCAAAAGCGTCACTAAAGTTTACTTAATTTAAATTTCACAGTGGTACTTCGAATCAAAAAAGTAATTGAAACCCTTCCTTTTGTTTTTCCTTTAGGGAAAGATCCTTTTTTTGTGACTATGTGGTAAATATACTTTATAGCTCACGAAATATACGAAACATATCATGGTCATGAGAGCAAGGATAAAAAGGAATAGAAATAATAGAATTTTAAGTTAGTAAGTGCGATACTAAAAAACCTTCGCGGTACATAGATTAGATAGATAGAACGCCGTCGAAACCAATATCTTTCGCTTAGCGAAATCTAATAATAAATGAAAGCTATTTCGAGGACAGATTTGTTCAACATCAAGACCTTCAAAGTCTTAATCAGATGTTATGCAGTTTATATTTTCAAATTGAAATATTTCTAACTTTCTGTATTGCGCGTTCACAAACAGAAAACAGTAGTCACCTTGTGACGTCAGTAAAAAGTCACGTGATATTTTAAAAGCTTATTAGAAGACTTTTAACAAATTTTGGAAAATGCCTTTCTTTTTATACATGTGTAATGAGTTATTTAAGCGAAAGTTATTTTTTTGATGTTAATTATTCTCCTTTAATATTTTCACCAAAAATATTTCACGGATTTGCAGCCATTTTTCCTTTTCGTTTCCAGAAAAGTGAACCTGAAGGGTGCTCACGACTTTTTATATAATGAAGAATTATAAAGTCAGTTTGGGTTTTGTTTTTAGATGGATTATTTTTTCTCGTAAGTTCATATTCTATTCAAGTTAGTTTCGGTTTTGTTTTCAATACAGATGGTCTTGTGATTTTTCTTTTTGCTTGCTGTGAAATTAGTAAAGAAACGTTAACGCGTAGGTTCTTTCTTTCTATACTACATCTTCACAGAAAATCCCCTGTGGCTTTAAATCTTTTCTAAATATTGTAACTTCTTGTTCCAGATAACACACTATTGATTTATAAAGTATCTAGTTTCTGTTTTATTACCCATTATTCTACACCAATATTTTTACTGGAATAAACCAATCAAGTTTTGTTGACGTTAACATCTTACACGCCGGCATTTTTTTGCCATCATAAATAATGATCTGCCGTCGCAATTTTCAAACACGACGGCATTTTTTCACTGTCAGTCTTTGTTCCTAATTCAGAGGGCTGAACATGTTTACCATCAAATTTCTTCCAAAACATGATTCTTTAAAATCTAAGTGAGGTAAAGATGGAAGATTGGCCTCGCTTCAACTTTGAAATCCATATTTTTTTTAAATATGAATTTTAGGTATATAATCTAAACAAACTGATGTTCTGTCCTTTGGTTGAGTCACTTTCACATCCAACAGCAGCACAAATAACCATGTTTTTCATTAAATTTATATAAAAAAAATACTTAGTTATTGCTTGAATTTCAAAGAACACTCGCTCGATTTGAATGCATCGCATCAACACTGAATATAACTTCTTCAATGACGTCACATTATTATTATATACTAATTTATTCAGCGTTTTAAGCCTATGTTTTGAAGTGGCATTTTATAGCGAAAAAAGATTATTTTTTTTCCAAATTGAATTTATTTTGTAGTATCTACATTAAAACAAGGAATATATGAAGAAAAAAATTTTTTCCAATTTTCATGACACCACTCCTTTAATGGCTCAAAGCATCACGAAAACTGCAAAAGTAATCCAGAAAAAATAAAAAATCAGAAAAATTATCACAAAAATTGCCTTAATATTGATTGTGTTTAAATTAGTTCTGATGTAAAAATCAAAAGAATGTAAATATAAAAAGGGAAAAATGATGCTATGGTGTTTGTGTAGCGCTAGCTAGATTTCTCTAACACAAAACACTACATCACACGTGCACGTGTTAATAACACAAATTAACATCATAAAATTCAGCATTACCGTAACGTTCATCCTCAGTGCAATCACGGAAAAACTTACCATTTTTACAGAAATTTAACAGCAAAATATGGAATCTCTCTCTTTATTATTGTAGCTTGAAATTTCCAAACAACCAAAACAAAAAGATGGGAGCTTGGAAATAAACATGCAGATAATGAAATCGCAGGACAATAAATTTCTAATGGCCCCATATTGAGTATTACTCTTCATTATGGGTAATCATTAATTTTCGATATCGGTGCGATGTTTTTGCTGTCTCTTAATGCTGGTTGAAAGTCACGAGAATTGCACTCTTACCTTTGTATTTTTGACGCAGCGAATCGTAAATTAGAGTGAGGTTAAATGACTATTACTAAAATCTATTTTACCTTTTATGTTTTTGCTGCTAAAGCTGTTTTGTGACTTTGTAATTCAGTGATGGTTTTTTATTTAAATATATAATTTTTTTTTTATTTTAAGAGTCTTTCACAAAAAAGCAAATAATAATAATAAGCTTATTAGCCAGCAGCACTCTCATTTTTTTTTCTATTCTCTATGTATAGATATAGGTAGACGCAAATATGTCAATGAGAAAAAAAGTAAGTTTTATCTTGTTTTCTTTAATATTCATATCCATGTCTATGTATATGATAACACAGTCCTTGTGCAGGACTTGCGAAACACCGCTGATCAAATAACCAATAAAAGTAAATTAAGAAACCCTCCTTATGAGTGTAATTATTACAAATTTTTTATTTTTTATGCCAACTACTTTGCTAGGAATTGATCAAGGATATTAGTCTATAGTTAGAACAGTCCATTTTTGATCCCTTGTTTTTGCAGAGGGGGATACTTTAGCTATTTTCCAATCTGATGGGAATTTGCCTGAAGAAACACTGCACTCTACTACTCGTTGAAGACTTGTCATTGATATTTAATCATGAAACATATCATCAGAAAAGCATTTTTATAAGCTATCGAATGGTATTAATGTTATTAGAAAATTTTGTACTAGTAAGAATTTAGAAGGCTTGGAAAATTTACACCACGTCTTCACAAAAGTGACTTCTTTCACAAAACTACTCAGTGTTTCCAGAGCTCATTCCACTCTTCATAAACTTACAAAAGATTTTTATTATTTTTTGTAAAAGTGTCTTAAGTTATTTCATTTTTCCGTCCAAACTTTAAACTTTATTTCATAATAACTTTTCAGAACAACAACAACAACAAAAAAACGTTTTTAGAAAAATCTGTATACTTGAGCTTGGTGGCAGTCTCCTTGGCAGAGCTTTTTCAGTTTTTTAAAAGAGTTCCAAGATCTAGGAGGAACTTTGCTTAAAAAGGAACACTGAGAAAAAGCGCTTTAAAAGTTTTGCAAAAGATCACATATTAAGCATGATCATAATGAAGATTAACAACTTATAGACCAAAAAAAAAAAAATTCAAAATGTATACACAAAAGAGTATATAATCAATTTTAAATAACTTATGTTTACACAAAATGTATGAAAAGATCAATCAAAGAAAGTCAGGATTATTTAATAAGAAAAACTTTTATTTGGAAATAAACCTCTTTCCTGTGAAAAAATCCAAAAACTAGCTTTACCACTGAATAGCTTAGACTTTTTTTTAGATAGATTGCTGAAAAAAAATTTTTTTTGATTTTTTTGATGTGTGCAACGTATACCGTATCCTTAACTGTGGATTTGGAAGAATGTCCCAATGTCAGACTTTACCTTGTAAATCTTCGTTATCTACACATATACAATCAACTGTGGTAATTTTTCAAGTTCATATTTTGAAAACCTATTACTTTCCATGATTGATTGTCTTAAGACATTATTTTCAATGTAGAAGCAAAAATATATTCTGCTCAATTTGATTTAAAAATAACACTTTTTCATATAAAACTATGATGAAGTAAAGTCAAGAAGATCTCCATGTGATTTCACAAAATTAAATTATCTATATATGTCAGTTGCGCATGTTAATTAATTAACCCCCTTTTTGGATAAGCAAATCATCGATATGATGAATGTTAAAAGCACATTAAGATGGTACACAATTTTATAATTCGCTATTATAACCTAGACTATAGAATGTGCAATTGTTATTAGGCAAGGGCACGTATTATTTCATCAGTGTGAGATGGTTGAGATACTTCCAAAGTTTTGTTTATTCAAACTTCTACCTGGAGAGTACACAAATATTTATTTAATTTATTTGGAATTAAATTTTAGGTTTTGTTGATGGGTAAGAGTGGTGCTGGAAAGACAAGCATGCGTTCAATAATATTTGCAAATTATATAGCTCGAGATACCAGAAGACTTGGTGCAACAAGTAAGATCAAGGATGACTATGGCATATTTCTTAAGTTTATTATTTCTATACATGTCTATGTTCACAGAACACTTCAGCACAGAGGTGGTGAACTTATCCGCATCCCAAAAATCATGAAATTTTTGTATCAAAACATTGTATTTCGCATTAAAATACTTTCTTTTGAAAAAGGTTTTTCAACATCAATTTCATGTGTTCGAAAATTTGTTCTGAAATCTTTTCAGTGTCATTGGGATGGTTTTTACTTATTGATAATGGGTTCGCACGGTTCATGAATAAAACAAGTTCAGTTTTACCTTAACACTGAATTTTTTTAATTTTGAGGTCAAAATACTATAGTTGCCGTGAAATAGACTAACTAAATATTATATTTAAGATTTATACTGTTATGTACATAATTTTTAGTAAGAAAGCATCCAAAGTTAAAAGTATAGAAGAAGTTAATAAATAAAAGACGAATTTTTAAAAAATTGCATTTATTAAAATACAAAGCTACTAACCCTACTAATACTAACCCTAAAAACCTGATGATGTGCTTAGATTATGGCAAGTTATAACTTATAGAAGAAGTGTTGTTTTTGTACCTTTCATTATTTTGTTGTATGGATTTTCAAAACAGTTTCATAACCACCCCTTCCGATAAGCGCCCTCCTAAATTTTGGAATAGTCCAGTAGATCTAGAGTAGGTAGTTCAACCAAGAATCATATAAGGATGTATTATATACCATTGGAAAGATAATTTTATCAGCTTTCTATGGGTGGATAGAGTCAAAAATTGTGAAAAATTGCCAGTTAAAGGGGGGGGGGGGGGGGGGGGGGGGGGGTTTATAAGCATATCATTTTTGGCAAACAGGCTCAGTTATGCTTAGTTATATTTTTGAATTAAGCTCAAATTATGCTTGTGATAAGCTTATTTTCTCCAAATTTGCAGTTAAAATTTTGTTTGGACAAACTGGAGAGAAAAAATAATTTTTCTACATAAACACCTCAATGACCAAAGCTCACCAATATGCTTATGGTATGCTTATTTTTTCACCAAATTCAGGTCTTGATATGCTTAGAAACGTTATGCTTATAAAAAAAAACATGTATACAAAAACTTTCAAAGTTTCTTCTCTTTGAAAAAATATTGCCTGCGGCGCTACAAAATCTCCTTTTATTGATTGATATAATTTGGTTGCACAATGACAATGTAGCTTAAAAACTTAGTGCACATTAAAAAACATAATAATGGCTATTACTTGATCTTCTCATTACATTTGATTGTGATGGTGAAAAACGTTTTTCGATTAGACATCAAAGCCACAAAAATGGCTTCAGTTCGGACTTTGGAGCTATTTGCATAATACCATCCTTGAAAAGAGACATCGGATACGGCGACAGTTCGTATTTGAAGTAATCGACAATTTCTTTTTCTGACTTCCTTTCAACAAGAACTATGTTCTGCTGTGTTTGTTGCTTCTAAGTTTTGAAGATAAATCTATCTAACCACATTTTGAGCCCTGAGTGAACAATGTATTAAAAGGGTGGCCATTTCCATTTTCTGGGTCCCAATATCTGTCAATTTGATTTAGAATACTTTACAGGGAGAAAGTTTCACGGGGAGAAAGTTTCATGTTTTTTGGTCATTTTCGCAAAAGTAAATCCTACAAAAAGGACTGACATGCAGATTCGTGAAAGTTTATCCCACGCGAAATGGCCTAGGAAGTTGATTTGCGAAAGTTGAATTGAAGAAAAAGAACCCTCAGATGTCATTACGTTTTTTCACATATTTTTCTTTTGACAACACAAATATTACCGTAATTATCCTAATTTAGTGCACCCCCTAATTTATTGTACATCCAATTTGAGAAATTTAATTTAGTGCACACTTCATACTTTTCTGCAAAGTTCAAAGAAAAATTACTCGAATTGCATGAGATTTTATTTTTCTTGTTTCACAAAGTTTGCAATATACAACATAATAATTATTCTATAAAAATCTACTTTGTTTTATCGTTGATTTGTTGGTACTCCTCAATGAGACAGTTCCTCAAATGAAAGTGTCCCTAATTGACAGTGCGCACTTGACTAATGATTTTTATGTACCCTTAACTTAGTCTACACATTTTTCAAAAATAATTGTAATAATAACTGCTAAAAACCGTATCGCTCCTGTAAAAATTGTTGACATCATTCGATTAGAGTTATGCGGAGCAGTCGCTGGTAAACAAATACGTTCCTTTATACTTAAAGAATCAAGATATCAGTTTGAAAAGATTGTGAATAATAATTATATGGCGCGCACCCTATAAAATAATTATTTTTCGGTGCGCTCTAAATTAGAATAATCATGGTATCAATCTAAGTCCATAAATCTATGTGTTGATTCTCAAAATTTCAAAATTATTTGAAGAAAAAAATTGGACAAAAACCGAAAATCAAGTAAGTTTGTCACACGTGAAATTCACTTTTCCAGTTGAATGCGAAAGATTATTTTATACGAAATAGACTTAGTCACTCATTCGCGAAAGTAAATCCCTAAAATTTAGCGTTTTGTTTTCCTCGCGAAACTTTCTCCCTGTAAAGTATCTCCATCTTTTTCCCCTTCGCCACATATCACATACTTCTTTCAACATCCATAGCTAACGTCACATTTTCCAGTTGAATCTCTCTAATTCAAACCTCCATAATTCGAACTCTCTCTAAACCAGGATTTCCACTTGTATTTTGATATTCGTATCAGCACGTATCATTTTGAGTTCATTGATTGGTTCTCGAGATAATTATTTATAATTATTCCGTTGTTTAAAAAAGTTTCGATGTGTGTATTGAATTGAAAAAGTTGAATCAATTATAAGTTTTTACATTTCGTACCGAAACGTATCAAGTTCAATCAATCTGGCCAATTAGATGTGAAATTTTTAAGTGGAATACCCGCTTAATTCGAAAAATTTTGTTGTCTCTTCTCCAATCATTTCTTTGTGAATGAACCTCTGTAATTCACTCACTCACTTTTCACAGTTATTTTTTGCTGATGTCAGTGATTTTTGAATTTCTCCTAACTAACCTAGTTATCATAATTTTATACCCAAATAAAGCACCTTTTGTTCACATTGGAAACATGAATTTCAAATGATTCTTCATTTTGTTGAAATTCTAACATCAGCAATACTTTTTTGAACATGTTTATGTTTTTATTTCTAGTCTTACTCCATATCATATATACAAGCTTCATACAAAGTTTAAATGTTAGAATATGTCCTGATTCTGAATTATTAAGGAATCTTCAAAATCTTATACTGATTTTTCACAATTTTGGGTTTTTACCCCCTTTTATTCTTTCGTTCATAACTTTTTTTTGCCTAAAGGTAAAAATTTGACTCTAACCACCATCAGAAAGCTGATAAAATTATCTTTCCAACGGTATAATGTACATCTTTATATAAATTTTTTCTAGGTTCAAAAAATTTTGGCCAAGTTCTACTGGACTATAACAGAGGAAATACAGTATTCCTAAATCATGAAAATTAAATTATCAGTAACCATCAGTATTACTGATTACCAATCAGAATTACTGATTTTTACAGATAAATTTCTGATGAATTACTGATTAATTTATCAGTATAATAATTTGTTATGATTTTCCCTCAAACCGTCATAATATATGCCATTCTGAGGATATTCAGTGAAATATTTCTCCAGGTTATAACAAATCATATTATCTTTGAAACTTCATGATTGTTTTTTGTTTTCCAGTTGATGTTGAACATTCACATGTACGATTCCTTGGCAATCTTGTTCTTAATTTATGGGATTGTGGAGGGTATGCTTCAATTTTTTTCAATATTTTCACCTTCTTTACTGAAATTTGAGCTGCCATACTGTATCGTATCATTTAAATGTCATACCTTGTGTGTTCATTTTAGCAGAAAGCTTGCCTCCAAATAATCAGGACTTTTTTGTAAACTTTTTGCCGAAACTGTTGAAATCTATCTTTTTTTCCAGTCAAGAAGCATTCATGGAAAATTACTTTGCAAGTCAGCGGGACAATATTTTCAAAAATGTGGCAGTATTGATTTATGTATTTGATGTGGAAAGCAGAGAATTGGAAAAGGATATTCATTATTATCAGTCATGTTTGGAAGCAATATGGGAACATTCCCGAGAAGCAAAGATATTCTGCTTGATTCATAAGATGGATCTTGTACAGGAAGATCAGAGGGAAGCTGTAAGTTTTTTTTTGTATTTTTTTTGGTTACTTTTTTATGTTGTTTTTCTATCTTTATGCTTTAAAGGCTTTATTAGTGCAATGAAAATATTTGAGGAAATTATGGCATTGTCTTTAAATGAATAATTCTGAAAATATTAGATATTTGGCAAAAGACAGGCAGAACTAGCTGAGCTATCAAAGCCTTTAGAATGCACATTATTTCCAACATCAATATGGGATGAAACACTATACAAGGTTAGTGGAACTTCAAAGAATGTAACTCTTTTTCTTTCGATATAATGAAGCTGTGATGCATTAGTTGTTATTGTGTGCAATTGGAAAATCCAATTCAGGACTTAGATGCAACAACCCCACAGGAGCTAGTCTCGTTCTTCTTTGATGTTTCTTCCATAAGTCTCTGAAAAATCATTCCTTGATTGTCATATTCAAGATAGAGAAACATCCACTAGATTTTAAGATACACACTGATATATATACGTGTTCTTTGTTAAATTAAATTTCAATGCATGGGATTTCATTAATGTGAATGGTAAAATATGAACCAGTATATATAAATTACATACTACCTTAGCATTTTAAATGACCAGTGTTCCATAAAAGAAAGAATATGCCTTGCAGACTTATCATGATGAAGTTGCTTGTGCAGGATAAACTAAATATCCCTTATGGGATGTGCAGTCAACCTACATAACATCTTGCCTGTGTGGACGAAATTTAAAATGTTTCTTTTCAGTCTACCTAGTTTTTATAAACACAATGTAATGATGCAACGAACAGTTTGAAGCTTTAAGCAGATATTGTATATATAGTTAAAATAGCAATTTGATATCTTTTATGAGATGTTAGCAATGAAATGATTCTCAATTGAATTATTTTTAAGGCATGGTCAACCATCGTATACAAGTTGATTCCTAATGTTTCTACATTAGAATCCAATTTGGCACGATTTGCAGAAATCATTGACGCTGACGAAGTACTTCTATTTGAAAGAGCGACATTTTTGGTGAGAATGCTCATATCTATTGTCATTCTACCGGGTGTCACACAAAAGACTTTAAGTCTTTGATTAATTACCGATTTTATATTTAATTTTTTTTCCATCGTAAAGAGGATGCTTTCACTTAAATTTTGACGTATCAAACTTTAAATTTGGTTCGTTGGTTAAAAAGTTATGACCGAAAAATTAAAAGATCAGTTTTCAAAAATTGTCAAAAAAGACGAAAGGTATCAATTTTATTGTATTTCGGCCCTGGTAATTAATCAAAGACTTAAAGTTTTTTGTGTGACACCCGGTACTAAGCATGTATAATTTTTTTACTGGATAGCCTCTTCAGTTTTGTAAGGTACTGTTCTCAAATGAGGATCCTGCGAAGGAGGTCTTAGAGCATTTAAAGCCCCCATTTTGGGATACGCAAACTGTAATAACAGGAACAGTTAGACTAGACAACCGCCCTACACATCCATTCCTACTCTTTTGCTGGGTGCCAAGGAGAGAGAAGTGATTCACACTGTTATAGGTGCTGGCATGTGTGGAATTATTTTGAGTTAATACGGAGATATCATTTATATCAAGGTGCATTGAACATTGAAAAGTGATGCAACACGTGTGAATAAAGTATGATATATACAAAGCTTAATGCTCTTGGGAAATATACGTAAATGAACGAAATGATAATGACAATTAATTTTTAAAATTTTTTTTAACGATCTTTTGCACGTTCGTGCTACAGCATGGCTCGGTTTGGGATTGAACCCAAGACCTCCCGAACAGGAAGCACAAGGCTACCAGTACATTAAACAACTATAGTTGATTTCAGATTCTATGACGTATTATGGTACAAGAGATGCCTGAATATTTATAAGAACCTTCAAGCTAGTGTAATATGTTCTTTTTGATTTTGTTAGGTTATATCACAGTGCCAAAGGAAAACTCACAAAGATGCGCATCGATTTGAAAAGATTAGTAACATCATTAAGCAGTTTAAATTGAGTTGCAGGTCTGTTGCTCTCCTGTAATCCGTTTCTTTTCGTTCTTAATCATGCCTAAGAAATTCTACACTTTTTTGCACTTAATTATCGTAAGTCAATATAAATTATCAAAGGTTTGAATGATTCGAAGACAGATAGTTGTTTGCGTCCGCCACTGTTTTAGAACTGTTTTGAAAAGAGTTGATGTTTGTGCTTTAGTAAACTACATGCTCAGTTTCAAAGTATGGAAGTTCGTAACAGCTCGTTTGCGGCATATATCGATGTTTTCACGTCAAATACGTACGCCATGGTCGTCATGTCGGACACAGATATCCGTAAGTAAAAACATTTTTTTTATTATTATTATTCATGTTCTTTAAGCAAGCAAATATACAATCAACTAAGAAAGTTATTCCATTCCACGAAATCGTTTTCTTTTTTCATATTTATGACTGCACACCGGCCTTCGGGCAAGTTAGAGAAATGCTATACGTATCTCTGGCAGTAAGTCAACTAATAGTTGCAAGTCGGCGGGCGGAAGAACCAACCATTACGGATGGAAGCACAAGGACTAAAAACTCTCGTTACTTACTTACTTACTTACTTATATTGATCTCTCCATCATTGACATCATTTTTAAGTCGGTATCGGTATTCTAGGTTGGAGCCAATTGCAATTCCTAAAGAGCTTAATGTTGTTTTGAACATTTACGGTTTATAGTACACGGTTTTGAAACGCATCAGTAAATCTCGACTTGGCTTCTTTCAAAATCTCGATAACGTTTGATCGTAGCGAATCATCAGTATCAGTGTAAACACAGTTGTTTTCGATGTTTTTTTTAGCTCCGGCCGCAACGATAATAAATATACGTAACGCTCGTAAATATTTTGAACAATTGGAAAATATCGACAAGAGGCTTCAATGACGAACATCCGTGATGTGTCGCAACACGAAAGACGTTACGACGTAGTTCTAATTATTTGCGAGAATCTTCTCTTCGGTTAGGAAAGTTTCTTTTCATTTTTTTTGGTTGTTTATATTTAATGGTTAATAGATAAGCACATGCGTAAAAGTATCTGATCTTGAGTATCACCATTTCGTATGAAATTTTTTTTTTTTTATTATGTTGCCCATTTTCTAATATTATTTTAATCTTTTGGGTATCTCGAACAAACGCAAAATGTGACGTCATTGCGTAACTATGTTTTTACACTTTGTGGATATTCTGAAATAATATAATGATCTCTTTAATACATAATTCTGTTGTCACAGTTATATAAGAAATGACTTTAAAAAATGTTTGCTGAGGGGTTTGATGAGGGCTTCACGAATAAGAATAATTTTTTATATCTATGTAGAACTTATCCTAACAGCGCCTAAGGTAATCCTAAAACAAGTATTTTTAAAATTTCATAACTGTATAACTGTACCGAGTAGCCCTTGAGCGAGGTTCCGTTGAGATCAGGCACCAAAGATTACGATCTCATGTTTAGTTGGTTTTGATAATTCCACTGGAGAATATTGGTATTTACACGCTGTTTAAACAGAAATTCGAAAAAGATCTACGAAGTTTCCAAGATGGAATGTTGACATTTTCTCAGTGAAAGAAAAGAAAAGAAACATCAAGCAATCGTCACAATCGAAATCAGTAGCTAAACTTTGTTTTTGTTGTTGAAGCAGTCTTTCCCGAATTTCTGTTAAAACACCGTGTCAACGTCCGGTGTTCAAGCTTCGTCTCGTTTCTATATATTTTGTTATTTTTAGTACTTCCTTTTTTTAATCACTAGCAATATTCACTTATTAAATTCCGCAGTGGGATAATCAAAAGAAATTCAAATCTTTAAAACGAGTCCATACTTGTTGGTTTAACTGTAATGCGGTGTTAAAACTGAAATTCGGGAAAGGTCTATTTTGACTAGTAAATAAAAAAAACATGAAAGCAAGATTTAAGAAAATTCACGGATTTTTACCTCAGAAACGAATTTACATTAGCAATGCATTGCATAAAACACAGTCTGGCTCGGCATTCATGAGATAAAAACTTCACCAACAACTCGTTCAGGAAAATGCTTTTATCAGGCTTTTCACCGAGATATCCCATTTTCACCGAGATATATTCCATTTTCACCGAGATTGTCCCATTCACTACTAATGCCGTGCACTGGTAACCTCCGAAATTGTAAACAAAACATTGTATTGTGCATTTTGTCAACTGTCAATTGAATTGTGGGTAGAATGCTTGTATACATTATCAATTTCAACGTGCGGTGGTTTTTCCATCGCGGATTTTTCGCTTGTAGTTATTTTGTTTCTTTTTTTCGAGTAAAAAAGAAAAAATTGATCCTTCCTTTTAGCATGTTGTCAAGTAATTTTTCAGACACACTCTCTCCGTTCCTTTGAAATAAATACATCAATTTTCTGACGTATGTCAAAATGTTTTACCATCAAAGTTCATACGTATATTAGTTTTCTTCCTCGTTACCAGAGTTTGAGTCGACGTTTTGAATCTTTAATAATCTGTTACTTTCGTCATTTATCGTCCGTTTCCGACCGATGTTCGCTTCGTCAATTACTGCGATGTCAGTTTCTCTCTGGGTCAAAGTTCTTGGGCGATTACTCGATTTGCTACTTAGCCGGAAAAATAAGGACGACCATTTTCTGTCCTTGTTTACGATTGTGTCGGCTGCTGCACCGCTTTGCTTTTTATGATTTTTCAGCCAATAGCATAACAGTTTATTGACTTGTTTACGGAAGCCGATGTGCATATAGTAATATATAAACACATTGACACATGAATTTGCTGTGTGGAAAACTTTCAAGAAAGAAAATATTTTTAAGTTTGTTGGGGTGACCGGAATTCCTTGCCTGCCATCAAACCATGAAGCGATATGAATAAAATGGAAAATGTCACGTGGTAGAGTCAGAACAAAAAATATTGTTGTCAAGGTTACCAATATGCGAATAATTCTCGTGTTGTCCTTCTTTCGTTTTCGCCACAATTCACCTAGAATCAAAGCGGTGTTTTTTGACTGCAAGTGAGAAAATATTCGACAGTTTGTGAAGGCAAAAACGAACAACAGAAAGCAATCTTGGATGGAAAAACTTATCATGGTTGGAATACTGTATTTTAGTGAAGTCACGTTCGGGACTAAACAACGCGGACCAACCGTAATTGTGATGTTCATAGCGTAATGAAAATTCAATAACAACGAATAAAAAACCACCATGATGACGCATAGATTAATCCGCTTTCGTGTGTAATGTTGTTTGAACGGATGAACTATCGTTCTCAGTCGATCAAAGGCAATAATGATGAGTATTCCATCTGTTGTGGAGGTTGCCATTGGTCCCAATGGAACAAACAATTTACACGCCCAATATCCAAAATGCCAATAGTAACGCGTTATCGTCCAATAAGCGTAAACTGTGGGATTAAGAATTGACGTTACAAAATCCACAATTGCTAAATAATAAAATAGCATCTCAGGGATTGATCTGCGCATGCGTTTTTTCACACCAAAATAATAGATCACCATTCCATTTCCAAAAACACCGATGAAAAAGATGAGTATGAACAAACACGTCATAATTATTTCCACCGACGTGTGAGGCGGTTGGGAAGCGCCTGCTGCTCTTCTCTTTAATGCTGTACTGGTCATCGTGGTGTTAACATCCATAATTCAGGTTAAATTCTTTAATCTAAAATATTAAGTCATAGCAAGATGGCATTACAGAAAGAAGAAGTTTTGCAAAATAAGCTGAAGTATAAAAATCAAAAAACTGACAATCTTGCAAGAAGTTTGAAAGAAATGGATGCGTAAGTTCTGTAACATAACTGAACATAACAATTCATTTGTAGTTAGCTACCGCTCAGAGCATCAATGATTGGTACCATACAAATATTGACATACCACCATTAAACTTGATTTCATCTGAATTCAGTTTGATCTAAGCAATATTAGATCTGTATTGTTCCTCAAAAACAAAATGATTCTGGAGTATATACTTTGAATATTCTAAATCCTTCAATTCCTTGTATATCTAACTTCAAAGCTGAGAAGCAACAAAATTTGGATTGTGTTGGGATAGCCAACGAATACAAATGTACCAATGATATATGTCGTTAATATAGACATAGACCGTAGTTTCATCCTTTTATTTGAATGAAGACAGGTGTAATTGATGTCTCTGAAGCAATAGAAAAACAACATATTTTGAACCGATGGAATTGTTGGATTAGCTTTTTTTGTAAAGTAAATCCTATGCTCTAACCACAACCAAGAGTTGTTTGTTATTTTGGGGAGAATGGGATTTTTCGATATTTTCCTTAAGAGGAAACGCCATATTTTCCATACTATGAGTAAGTTTTGAATAATAAAAATAAAAATAAGTTTCTATTTATGTGTTTTAAAACATAAGGCCGGAACACAAATACAACAGCAACGGCTTACCGCAGTTCAAATTCAAAGGAAAACCTTTCTGAAATAATTTGTATCGTCAACTATCGGTCCTAAATGACGAGTACCTTCTATGGTTATATTGACACCTGTTCGTTCAAATTCACTAACAGCTTCCTCCAAATGAGTGTCATTAACTACCAACCAACTCTTATTAGGTTTTGGGTAGTCTCGGATACTAAGACCATGATGGAATATTTTTTAGAACCATGAACGAAGTTCTTTCACTGTCCCTATTCCCGTGAAGTCTTCAGCAAAAGCATTTGTTTTGCGAAGAATCGTTATCATAGTTTTGTTGAAGCAGAGGCAATATTCCAATAGCGTACATTGCCATTGCCACAGGATCCCCCCTGCGTTGTGCCCTCATTCGATAATATTTCACGGCCACCCTGGATAAACAAGTTAGCTGGCGTCTGGTAACAATTGGTGATGCATGTGGAAGATTCTGGGCATAAAATCTCCATGTTGCTAAGGGTAACGGATCGGTTAATGGAGTTAAAGGCGTTTGAAGCAACTATCTGCAAAATGCCATCGTTGCTATCGTCATCAAACATATCCACCGCAGCATGAACGGCAATCTCACATCCCGATTTTATCCCTGCGCATAATTGGAGATTCCCAGCTGCTTGCACGATATCCTTCCTCAGGCACGTCACTACCGATTTGCCAATAATTCGACGAACTTTTCCGATACCGATAGGTTTTAACCTGGGTTTTTTTCCAGTGGTACATGTTTACAGGCAATATATGCATCCAAACTTTGCGGATCTGTAACACGATGAGAGCATAATAACCTGGCAAAGTTAGCAAGACAATCTGTTGAAATGAGAATGAGAATGAGGAGTGCATTTCTAAAGAAATATACACACTATTTCAATAAAGATACTCTTCACCGTGGTAGGCTTTCGTGGATTTTTCCCACTGCAAATTGCAGCTCCCATTGAAAAAAAAAATGTTACGCTGCAAACCTGTATATGTAACCAGATCGTAACTAATGCAACAGTGAGTAAAGTTGCGAACATAATAAAACAATAGAGGACATAAAAACGAGGCCAATTTTGAAGAAGTGTTGGATTGAACATTGTGCCAGCGAATATAAGAGATTTCAAAACATTTTGCTATCTTAAAAAAGTCTTACTTATTGGTCAGCGCCGCAAAGTGGCTGATCTGTCATTTCCCTGTGTCTGTCAGTACGTCAGTCAATCGTCCGTGTGTAATATCACAGTGTAGGCTGAAACCATACAGACTTGCAAAAATGAGGCTATTATGGTCCTTGGTTCATATAAGAATCTTTCATGATTGCGCCGCGTAAAAATGATAACGTTCGAACGTGAACTTGCCAGAAGAGCACTTCAGCCTCCTTTCAAACCAGTTTGTTTGCGAAATTTTGAAAATATTCTGAATTCATACGTATTCGTAGGGTTGGAGGTTGGGGGCTTATTCGGGTCCTGAGAGTATTAAATTGGTTCAAAAAATAATAGTTGCAGGGGGAGTAAAAACACAAATCTTACTTTCATATCAAGCAGTTACAACCTTCACCAGACCATCTTCTTATATGTTTTGATATATATTCTGATACAGATTTTGAATTCTTTAAATTTTTGACCATCTTCACAGTGTTTCTTGGCGGAGGCATTACTGTGTTCCCCAATCTAAGATACCGACTTACCTTAAGCAGAAATATATGTAATGTTTGGATTTGAACTGTTGATGATGACAAATATTAGCCTGCTTGAAATTGCACATCTTTGGAAGGGCCAGTATAGTATTTATTTCTCCCTTTGGTTAGCATCACAAGAAGGCTGATCATTTCCCTGTATCTGTGAGTGGTCAGTGAGTCAGTTATTCTGTTTGACATGTCGAAGATATTTGCGACGTTTCAAACATCTGCTCCTGTTATCTTTTAATTTGTTTTCATCATTTCATTTTCAAATCATGCCGTCATGATTTCATAATCCAAGGAATATTCCAATGAAAAGTTTGTAAAATAGTATAAGAAACCTGTTCCTAATTGTGGCCTAAATTTTATCATAATGAATTCTGAGAATCAATCAACAAGTTTTTTTGGGTTTTTGCCTTGTTTTTCGAAAGCATTCTGTTGTCCTTCTCCCGTTGGTTTAGTTGCTTCAATTATATTTTCCCAAAGGAAGAATCCTCTTTTAAGTTGCAGGTGATTGTAGAAGCAATAGTTTTTTTGTTTTTTTACTTATCAGTTTTCCTTTGCACTGACCTTAAGGCATATGGGTCCCTTGTTTAGTTTTGTTTTTAATGGCGAAATTCTCCTAATCGGCAAAGAAAATAATATAGCTAACGACAAATGTCTTCAAGGGAAATTGGATGTATTGATAAGATATATTCACAGATGAATTTACATTAGTTATTTATTCCTATAATACAATTTACCACAATGCATTGCATGAAACACAAAAAAGTCCGTTAACTTGCATTTAAACTTGGCTAAATCAAGAAAATGTTTTTATCAAAGGCTGTCAGCGACATGTAATTATGGAAAACAAAATATCTCGGAGTCTCGGTGATTTTATGAAGGGAAAATTGAATTGTGGCAAAAATACTTGTGTGCATTATCAATTTCAACGTGAGGTGGTTTTCCCATCGCGCATTTTATATACAGTCGTGTGTTTCTAAGAACTTTGACACATTTTTCGTCATCCGACATTGAAGGATGATTGCAGTTTGTTTGTTTATTTTTTTGAGTAAAAAAGAAAAAGATCTATCATATCTTTTTACCATATCATCAAGTAATGTTTTTTAGACACACGCTCTGTTCTTTTAAAATAAATACGCCAATTTTCTGATGTATGTCAAAATGTTTTACCGTCAAAGTTCATACGTATATTGGTTTTCTTCCTCCTTACCAGAGTTTGTGTCGACGTTTTGAATCTTTAATAATCTGTTACTTCCGTCATTTATCGTCCGTTTCCGACCGATGTTCGCTTCGTCAATTACTCTAATATCAATTTCTCTTTGCGTCAGGCTTCTTGATCGGTTTCTTGATTTGGTGCTTAACCGACGAAACAAGGATGTATCATCATGTTCTACAACCGTGTCCACTGTGGTGATGCTTTGCTTTTTATGATTTTTCAACCAATAGCATAACAGTTTATTGACTTGTTTACGGAAGCCGATGTGCATATAGTAATATATAAACACATTGACACATGAATTTGCTGTGTGGAAAACTTTCAAGAAAGAAAATATTTTTAAGTTTGTTGGGGTGACCGGAATTCCTTGCCTGCCATCAAACCATGAAGCGATATGAATAAAATGGAAAATGTCACGTGGTAGAGTTAAAACAAAAAATACAGTTGCCAAGGTTACCAGTAAACGAATAATCCGTGCACTGTCCTTCTTACGCTTTTGCCACAATGCACCTAAAATCAAAGCGGTGTCTTTCGACTGCAGGTGAGAGAATATTCGACAGTTTGTGAAGGCAAAAACGAACAATAAAACACAATCTTGGATGAAGAAACTTATCATGGTTGGAATACTGTATTTTAGTGAAGTCACGTTCGGGACTAAACAACGCGGACCAACCGTAATTGTGATGTTCATAGCGTAATGAAAATTCAATAACAACGAATAAAAAACCACCATGATGACGCATAGATTAATCCGCTTTCGTGTGAAATGTTGTTTGAACGGATGAACTATCGTTCGCTGTCGATCAAAAGCGACAATAATAAATATTCCACCTGAAATGGTGGTAGCGATTGGTCCCAATGGAACAAACAATTTACACGCCCAATATCCGAAATGCCAAAAGTAACGCGTTATCGTCCAATAAGCGTAAACTGTGGGATTAAGAATTGACGTTACAAAATCCACAATGGCTAGATAATAAAATAGCATCTCAGGAATTGATCTGCGCATGCGTTTCTTCACACCAAAATAATAGATCACCATTCCATTTCCAAAAACACCGATGAAAAAGATGAGTATGAACAAACACGTCATAATTATTTCCACCGACGTGTGAGGCGGTTGAGAAGCGCCTGCTGGTTTTCTCCTAAATGCTGTACTGGTCATCGTGGTGTTAACATCCATGATACAGGTAATATTCTTTACTCTAAAATATGCAGATAAAATTTTTTAACATAGGATAAGAAAATGCGTTGATAGGCAGAAAGATTTCTTTGAAGTCAACTGTAGGTTGAAAATCATAAAATTTTGTGACATTCTTGATTTTATAATTCTTTTAAAAACTTTAAGTAAGTTTGAATGATTGCTGGAATACAACATTTCTAGCTTAACTGACATTGCATGAAACTGTATTGCATAGATTGGATTATAATGTGAATGCCATGAAATATTTTGATGGTACAAAACAAAAAGCCGGTATAGATCCTTTCAGATAATGCAATGATAATGTGCGTAACTCTAGTACACTTTACAGATAATGAACTGTTACATGTAAAGCTGAGGGTTGCACTTTGCTGATGTCAGTAGAAATAAAATAATTACGAAATGATCTGGGAACGAGAAGCTGTTTGCTATTAACAATACGCTCCAACAAAAATAAAAAGGTCAATGGCTTACTCGTGGAGGTTATCTCATAAGATACAATTTTTCGACATTATGATAGTTCATTATCATTATCTTATCGATCTGTATTTAAAAATGCTACACGACATAATGAATATTGTGATGGTTTTTGTATTAGTTATTGAAATTTGAGAAACCAGCGGAAGAAATAATTAAAACACAGTTTTTCTCAATACTCAGAGTTTCATGCTCTCGCAATCGTCAGTTGAGAATAAACATTTACAAATTTGAGAAACAATAATTATGGTAATGGAACCTTTCTCGCTACACTCGCGCGGAAGTCCAAATATTGGTTTTTAAACTCAATAAAAACAATAAGTCTCCATCACTCTACAATGTATGAACTCATTTCATTATAACACAACAAGCAACAGAAAATCGCAGTAGCTAAGTTCTTCTTATTGCTGAAAAGATAAGTGTAGCTAATTTACATCTTAAACATTTTCTTGTCATTCATTTTATTTTTAAACAATCTGCGCCATCATAAAACTCAAAACCTATGACGTCTTCAATAGCAAAAAACAAAACAACAGATTGGAGTTCATCTGGCGTGGGCGACGGGTCAGGAGTTTTCCTAAACACCACCTTGCGTTTCAAACAACGTTTTTTTGGCGGACAACCGGAAACTTTTCAAAATTCTTACAAAGAAAAAAAAAGAACACATTTTGATTACACTGACCAATTCAGGACCTTTTTCAACAATTTTTTACAATAGGAAATATAATTTTTATTACACAGTTTTTTAAACATAAGGCTTGTTTTGTTTTCATTTATTTTCACATTACGTTACATCACAGTCAGAATGACGACAACTCCACAACTAAAATTGAATATAACATGGAACATTTTGTTTGATAAAGAAACATAAACCTCTTTTTTAACTCATGAAAAAAACATAAGTCGTAATGAAAAGGACATACACACAGAAAGACAAAAATTTTCCCGTCATAAAAATCAGAGATGTTTCAAAGTTCAGTTTTACAAAAGTTACTGCTAAAAATAAACATACACTCAATCTACCGAAGGCTTTCGATACTGTAACTAACATTTTGTTAAAAGAAAAATTTAAAGATAATTAACTATCGTAAGGTCGAGAAAAAATTGTGTCAGCAGTTTTCTTCTGAGATAGTCTCCACGAAGGAGCCAATCATTATCTTTAAACATTTTTTTCAGAAGCAACAAAATAAAAGGCTTTTAAGTTATCCATGAAAGGGAAAGTAGAACATACTTTATGACAGAACAAAACACTGTTGATTAAATCTAAAGCAGTATCGCAGCAATCACTAATTCAATTTTGGGACCTTCGTTATTCCTTCTAGATGTCAATAATTTATACGAAGCGTCGTTTGTGATTTACCAAATCAATGATTTCCATATTAAAAGCTTTTTTAAATCCGGTAGAAACTTCAGGACACTGTTCTCGATAATGAATAAAGAGCTTAAAAGATGTTTTTCGATGTAGTGGTTCAAGGTTAATGACACCTGATGATAATGACAATTTCGATTTACCACTCAAAAAGAAATATGCCAGAAGCAATGAATCACCCTTCATGAATAAAACCATTGGAAAACAAATTATGTTTCGATCGAGAAAACGTAACATCTACAACAAGAATCCAACGACTCAACATTGCATAGACTTATATTATTCAAAAAAAACAAATGTGTAAAAGTTGTTCGACAAGCAACATCTAAATTTTATTCAACGTTGAATCTTAAACATCTTCACGATCAGAAAAAATTCTGGAAAACCAGTTAAGCCGGTTTCCAACGAAAAAGCCTATACTGAAAAAGTCACAACTCTAATTGAAAAAATTAATGTTATAACTGATAACAAAAACATCGCTGAGATAATGAATGGCCATTACGGGAACATTATTAAAGCTCTCGATATCTCGGACATTCCGCCTGATTGCGGGAGTGATGTGTCGGATGATGTTATTGATAGAATAGTTGAGGGCATCAGTCTCACCCAAGTGTATGTGCAATACGTAATACAAACCAGGTATCCAAAGAATTCGTTTCCAAGCCTTTTACGACTGACGAAATGAAAAAAGCACGTGAAGAAAATTAGTAAAGCGACACCAGAAGGTAATATACCAGCAAAGATCTTGAAAGAGTACAACGATATTATATAATGATGTTTTAACCAAGCCGTATAATAGTAGTTACATGAAACGAGAATTCCCGAAAAATCTTAAAAATCCTGAGACACTCCACTTTTCAAAGAATTCGACAAATATCGAAAGGAAAATTACAGACCGATCAGTAAACTACCTAATATCTCAAAAGTTTTTCAACGCATTATGTATGATGATATAAACGAATTTATGAATGACAGGTTGTCTCCGTATCTGTGCGGATATAGGTATCTGTCTGGATGTAGGTATCTGTGTGGATACAGGTATCTGTGTGGATATAGGTATCTGTGTGGATACAGGTATCTGTGTGGATATAGGTATCTGTGTGGATATAGGTATAATTATTGTTCTCAACATGCACTATTGTCTATGATTGCAAAATGGCATAGAGAAATTGATGTTGGAAAAAGTAGTAGGAGGCGTATTACTGGACCTGTCAAAAGCTTTTGATTGCATAAATCATGATCTTTTGATAGCGAAGTTAGCTGCGTATGGGTTTTCGAAGTCTGCTCTTGAATTTGTTTATAGCTATTTGAGTAATGGAACTCAACGTGTAGGAGTTGAAAGTGAATATATAGCTCTTCTAAAGGTCTTGATATAGGTGTTCCTCAAGGGTCAATAGACCAATATTGTTTACCATATATGTCAATGATTTATTTTTCTTTATACATGATTCAGAAGTGTTCCTCTGTAATTATGCCGATGACAAGGACCCTTCTACTATAATGAAACCTTTACATAAACAAATGTGTATGATTTCCACATTGTATAAGGATAATGGGCTTAAATTAAATGATGATAAGTGAGGAGGAGAAATTATAATATGGAATTTACTTTGAATATGTCAATATTTGCATGACTTAGGAACTACGCCAATATAAGTCCCATATGAATCTCTCTACCTCTATCTCGAGTATAAAATTTTATATCAGCATTAGCATAACTTTCCAATAGAATAGACAATACACAGTGAATGCTTCAGACGAACTTACAGATTTTGTAGACAAAAACGATCCTCACAACGGAATAAACTGACGACGTAATCACTGCCTAAAAATATGAGAGAAAACATAGAGAAAACAATATAGGTATTGTAGAGAAGATTTACCTCCTATCTATCCATCATGCCCTCTGCTACTTGCACAAGCTACTGTGTAAAGTCTCTTTATTCTTATAAGTTTTGGCTGATCCTGAAGGAGCCATGATTCATATTCTCACAATCTTTTGTTATTCCTTCTTATCCAGCTTCAAGGTTAGATGATAACAAACAAATTTATGATTATAATTGAAGGGAAATCGTAAACAAGGAGAAAGTACGTTTACACACTCACTATTCTATAGTCTGAACCAATTAAACTTTTGTTTCTTCAACTCCACAGATTCATTAACAAAAACAACACGAAAAGAAGTGAACAGATAAGATGGCTGTGTGTCGTGTTGAATCTTTGACCAGTGAGTTGTTGTCGAAGATTTAAAAAAACAACATAGAAAAGAAAATGGAAGAAAGGCGAGAAAAAAAAGTTTCTTTAGACACTAATATAGTATGACTTTGAAAAAATGTTTTGTAAAGATCTTCGCTTTCATAAATTTTCTCTTCCTCTTCTGTTACAATATCTATCTATTGAAATATCTGTAAAAACAGGAACTAAAAAATTTAACATAACAAATAGCCTTTGGTCAAATATGATTATTTCTTTCAAGTTTTATCCATCGATCGGGGGGATTTGATGGGAAGGAAATCATTACAGATTGTTTATGAATAGATGTCGAAAAACTGGTTGAATATTGCTTTTGCATAATGAGAAAAAGTACACCTGTGATAGGACTTGATCGTTAAGTAAATAAACTTTGTTTGTTGTTCTTTTACTTCTCAATCTTTTCATATTTTGTTAGTTTCATGAAATAAAGATGGAAATACGACCTTTCTCACAAAAAATCAATTAATGATACAATTCTGGTTGTTCTACCCGCCCTTTACAGACATTTGTATAAAACACCCATCTCTTCTAGAAATAACAAAATCCGATTGAAAAAAGTAAGGTTCTCTTCAACGAATGTCTTCGAATTCACAATAAATTTCTATTGGTCATTTCCCACCAATCACATTGAGAAAAAGAAAACAATAACAAAGATGTTAACCTTTCCATGCCTTGTTACAAAAAATTGTATGTAAACATAAATCTAATGTAGATACCCTTTCCCTAGAAAGAAAATACCCAGAATTGAAATGTAAAAGTAATTTCTTCTATATTTCAAGCGTTTCGAATTCACCGTTGTTTATAATGAATGTTTAATTTGTTCGACGATGTTTATTAACGACCCATGTTGATTTCATTTGCTTATTGAATGATAAACTGAAAATTTATATAGATAAAAAAACCTACTATAGTTCTCTGCGAGGAATTCACCGCATAGAAATTAAGCCAAAGAAGATTGAATCACGATAGCAGATGATTTTTTTATATGCATTTGATTTATAATCAAGTGTTTTCACGATAGAGCGGAGTTTTAAAATTTGTGTTCCTGACTTTTATTCAACTTTCCTGTTCAACGTCTAAAGATTAGCAAGTCTTAACACACCATATTGGCATATGTTGATTTTATCAAATCCTCTAAAAACCATAATCGGCTCCGTTCCACAAAATAAAGCCCGCTAACATTTAAGAAAAGCCAAAAGTACAAAGTTAACTGGCGCTTTGAGTGTGGACGGTCCAGTATATTGATAGATACAGGAAATTCTCAAAATTGGTACATGCTTCAATAAAGTACCCCGATGCTAACTTTGGAAGCATTTTCTGGGCGCACTGACTGACAGAAATAAATTTGTTTAATCTTTTAAATGCCCTCTGTAGCTTCTGTCATATATTTGAACTTTCCATGAGCGCTATTATTTTATTACAGAATTCCAAATTAAAGGAGTCGACCGGTTGCCAGATATGTTTGCGGCGGAATAGTTAAACTTGATCCGGATTTTCCGTGATTAATAGTCCAATTTCAATTTCGTGTTTTCACGCTGAACTGTGGTCGAGCTAGACACATATCTAACATTGTCTATTAGTCACAGTGGAACCTGCCAAGAAATAATATCGCACGCTTTTTCGCTATGAGTGATGGATTTGATATAAAAATTGCCTGATATAAAAAGGTATCGACAAACTCAGCAGTTTCATCACTTAATGGCCTATTTATTGCTTCAACGTGAATTTAGGGAGTATACACAAGGGTAACGTGGATGATGACGTGAGCAACAACAGCACCATGGAAACAGTAAATGAAAATCTAGGGAACTTGTGTTTGTTAGAGAAATTTGTTGATTTGCTAAACTAACAACGATTATGATCGTGCAGCGATGGTGTAGTGGTTAGTACCTTTGAGTGCGACCTCTGCGACCCGTGTTCGAGTCCAGTCATGTCGTATCTCAATATACCACTACAATGCGCTTTAAAACAGCCCATTAGGAACCATCGACTGACTGCACACTGGCCTTTGGGCAAATTAGAGCAATGCTATACGTATCTCTGGCGGTAAGTCAACTAATAGTTGCAAGTCGGCGGGCGGAAGAACCAACCATTACGGATGAAAGGCCAAGGACTAAAAACTCCTGTTACCTACTTACTTACTTATTAAAAGCTATCAAGATACAATAAAATCCAGACATGAGAAAATAAGATTGAACTTTACTTTATGACGCATCTCTGTCATCAGTACAACTTTAAAACATGATTTTTCAAGTTTTGTATAGAACCTGAAAACTTGTTTGATATCATATCAAATTTCACCACAGGTGTCATCAGTAGTAAGCGCGCTCTTTTTAAACAAACTCCACTCCAACTACCCTTTGATGAAATTACGATGCAATTGCTTAAACTTCTTATTATAACGTCCAAAAGATGTTAATCTCACAACGAAATTCAAACGCAACATATATATCTGTATAGTTAAAGACAAATCATAGATGAAAGAATTAACGAATCTCTTCCGTACGAAAATCTGTACTTATTCAATCACCCCAACTGCGCTCTTAAATGAATTCTTTGAATTATAAAATTCTCCAGTAAATTGATCTCGACCATGTGGTTTTCTTAAACGTAGATCAGCGGTGACTAAATCGTACTCGTTAACATATGGTCAATAAAATACATCGTCTCTGTTGAACAGAGTGTAAATTAACTTGAAGTAAAGATTCACAAAATTTTTCAAAATTCCAGTAAAATTTCTTAAGGCGCAGAGATAATGTCTATCTGCAATCCGTTTATCTTACCTCTTTCCTTCCGCAATTATTTTAAGCATCGCATGCTTTAAAAACAGCTTATTAACGATGTAATAGACTTTATGCCAGCCTTTTGACAACTAAAGGCAATTCTATGAATACATAATGAGGTAGGGAAGCTTACAAAATGGAAAACTCTTTGGTAACTCGTCGAGAACCATGCTTAGGATACCTTTAAAACAGAAAGCCACTGCAAAACATGATAACTATACTTCATATCATGTGCCTCTTTTGTTCGCTGTGAATATTTTACTCGATATGTGGTCTGTAAAATACCTTTGATCAGAAACTATTAAAGACATACATCAAGTAATGAGGACGTCAAGGAATGAAGACGTCCTTTTGACGCACATTCTGACATCAGGTTCCACTCTTTGTCACATACTTTTTCAAAAAAAAAAAAAACAAACAAAAAAACAAAAAAACAAAAAATGAATTTATTGGTAGTCAGATGGAGAAAATTTGCCATATGTTCAGATGAGTCAAATTAAAAACTTAAAGTCATTTTTCGATTTCGTGATTTGAAGGTTTAACCAACTAAATTTTCTACTAGCATATAGAGAAAATGGTTTACGACCTACTTCTAAAGCCTTTTAAATTCTATTATTAGAATCTCTTATGTCGGCGCTTCTATGATGTAAACCTCGCCTCTCTTTTCTTTGGATTTTGTTTATATAAGCCAGTTTATACAAAACTTTTCGCTTCATTTCTTATGGAATATGAAAAAAATTAGAGAAAATGGCATTTGCTTACATATCTTCGACTTTCATTAATATTCGAAACGGCTACTGAACTTTTTCGAATTAAATGGAAAATCTTGAAGTGAAATGATTCTGCTGGGTTTCTATGACGACACATGTCAACAGAAGCATGTATTTTACATGCTCCTGAAGGAATTTCAAAACTGCCTTTGTGACCGAAGCAAGCTTTTTTAAAGTAGGTTTAGGTAAATTTGTTGAAAAATCTCTGCGGTTGAGTTCATTTTTATAGAAATATACACAATATTTCAATGAAAATGCTCTTCGACGCAGAGACTTTTTACACGTCTCCGCTCCAGGGCTTTTTGTTTTTTTTTTCAGACTCGGGAAAAAAAAAGAGTTGTATAAGACAGGAATATTCTGAAAATAATGAACGAAAAAAATTATGAAAAGTTTAAAGTTCATACTGTTTATTTTGTTGCCTAGCAATGGAGCGTTAGTTACGCCAAAGTCCATTAAATTCAACAATTGGGACTTTTGACATTGTGTGAAGAGTTTTCTGGGAATAACTTTCGAATATTTGTAGCCACTGAAGTTTTATTCACACAGCATTTCAAATCTTCTAAAAGAGGTTTCCTATCCAAACATATACTAATTTTTTTTCTAAATCAATTTGCGAGAGTTTTAACCGAAAAAAACTGTCGTAAATGCTGACAGGAAAGAAAATAAAATCTAACTTCTCACGTACAAAGCTTTTATTATTTGACTGTCCAAACTTTCCCATTAAATTTGGTCTAGTTAGCAATCACCTTCCATTCGCAAACCATGAAATGTTTTCTTTTATTTTGCTGGTACCCACGATGCAATCCTTCTTGTCATCTCATTTCATGGTCTGGAAGCCCTATATGATGATAACAAAAGCACATCTATCGAAATAATTTGGTTCAGAAATCAAAATAGTTCGTCTGAAACTCTTTTGAAGTCATTGTATTGGAACCCATCTGTTGTGAAGATACATAAAAGTTCGACAAAATGTGTGAAAATAATTTCGCAAGTTCTCATAAAAACACCGACTTTAAAAAAAAACAATATTCAATTCCAAACAGTTGTCACGGGGAACCTTCTTTTTTCCCCAAGAATGCTATGAGAACTTCAGTGTGGTTTGGTTTTCTTCGTGACTGCCTTAGGAAACCATTATGCCCTACTCTTCGTGTTATATTATTGTTACAGATGTGCCTATGGAGAATTTGTTTGTTGACATATTCTGTAGATGTAGAATTCGGCTTCTAATATTTTTGGACGTTCGAACATTCAGTGTTACAGGCCAAATTAAAAAAAGGCAGAAATGACTTGCTAGTTAGTAAGGGTTTATGTTACATCAGAGTTAAAAAAAACCCAAAAAAATAGGAAAATGTGGTTAAAAGCTGTTTTCTTCAACACTTCTTAGAATTTTGGCTAATACGTAAAACGTTGAAAATTTAAGTCTATTATAAAAGTACATTTATGTCATGATGTCATTTGCAAAAATAAACACAAGACGCAATCTTCTCACGATAAAAATAAAGCTATAAAAGCATGATAAAGTTAAGCACAAAAAGAAAAATCTATTAATTTGACAGAATCGTCAATTCAATCATGCGATTGGACACTTTCCAGGAAAGGCGTTGGAAAAATGGTGGGAGATGGTAAAGATAGATGCAAACGCTGGACGTTTGGGTCTGACTCATACCCCTAAATCAGTATCGCAAACTTGCTTTCAAAATACATGCAATGATCATTTGAAGTCTCGGTATTCAGTTCTAGATAACCCAGCCTAAAATCACGCCGCTTTGCAACAAACGTATGGGAATATATAATATATAATGTGTCTGTTTTTACAAGCCATCAATAATTCAGAGCAAAATTGTGCAAATATATAACACTATAATATTGAAACATCTCACTTGCAATAAACTTTATTTTCTAACAGAGTATTGTTCGATAAAATTGACATCGCATAAAATTGAACATTAAAGAAAGTTAAATTTTATATTTTACAGCATTGATTCAACTGGCTTTGGTTTTGGTTTTGTTTTTAATTCTCAAACAGAGTATGGATATGCTTCACTATGGAGGTATAAAACAGTATCCAACGATTTAAACTCGAATCCAGAGTCTCTTGCCTTTCGATATGCAGCTAGCGGCTAATATATGTGGAAAAGGCAGGAGACCTTGGGTTCGAGCTTGGCTTGTTGGATACTGTTTTATACCTCCATATTGAAGCATATCAATACTTTGTTTGAAGATTGAAAAACAAAGAAAGCATGCCCAGCGGGCACAAAGACGTCGTAAAAACGTCGTAAAGACGTCTTTTCAAGACGTCCCTAAGACGTCGCAAAATGGTCGCGAACTGGGAATCTCAAAAGACGTCCCAATTACATCTTAATTGAGACGTCTCGATGACATCCCAACGACATCGTAACGACGTCGCAGGATTATGAAATTTACTCTTTCAAAAACTGTAATAGGCCACAGGCGGACCCGAACCTGGAACCTCTGGTGTACCAGCCGAACTTGTAACCGTTATGCCAGCGCTGCTTGTTGTTAAGACGTTTAAAAACATTTACAATAAATCATTCTATACAGACTGATTGCTTTTGAAAGTTTATAATTGTTTCGAAGGTCGTTATTCAATCCGTATGAAGACGTCCCAAAAACGTCGTAAAAGGATCCCAGTTGTGACGTCCCGTTTCAGACGTCCCTACGACGTCGCAAAATGATCTTAAATTTACAATTGTTTCGAAGGTCGTTATTCAATCCGTATAAAGACGTCCCAAAAACGTCGTAAAAGGATTCCAATTGCGACGTCTCGTTTCAGACGTCCCTACGACGTCCCAAAATGATCTGGAAAGCAAACGACCATTTTACGATTAAAATAAGACGTCTCAAAGACGTCTTGTGCCCGCTGGGTGACTACCTTTTACAATGAAAGTATAAAATAGAAGGAGAACGAACTGCTTCTGTTGTATTGTCCGTGATGTGAATTAGCCAAATTCCAAAACGCGGTCGCGATGTTTTTAGGGGAAATTTTTTCAAAATGGTAGCTTGAAAGCGGTTTTCATTTTTGTTTTTAGTGAATGTTGACAGTTGTGTTGAGAAAATCAGGGGTTAAATAATATGGAAAATATTGCAAATTTCACATAGATCAGATTAGTGAGTGGCTTCAAAACAATGGTTCATCTGAACATCTTAATCCAGTGTTATCAAACTCAAAAGTCGGAAGACAATCATCTGTGATACAACATTTTTAGCACATCTTTCTAAATCAGTATAAAGACTATCGATACATCAAGCAGGTAGAATTTCAAGAACAGAACAGTTTTTGAACAGAAACAAATAAACATTTTGATGCAAGCTAAAGATAACAAATACACAACATTATTTCAGATAAAGATAAAGTTGTTTTACTACTGTACAATCTTAATTGTTAATATTACCAACAAATTTCAAAAATCTCTGACTTCTACTGGTTCACATCAGTATAATGTGCAAAAGAAGTGGGAAGGCTAAAGTTTACAGAACACATTTGTAACTGAACGTGCTGTGAGGCAAAGAATTGGACTTTTAGACACCTTTTATCAACATAGATAAGTTTGAGATTTTTCATTATGATCATAAAAAAATATCAAGTAGAAACTTTGAATACATCCATTCATAATAAATTTGTTACCATCACATTGTCTTTTAATTTTTTGTTCCAATTGGTAGTAACGCAAGTTAACAATATGACAAAGCATTTGTCATACACTCAATTAGTCCATTTTGTCCACTTTGTCCAGTCTCCAACTTTAACATTAAATGTGGATTCTTTTTTAAGCAAGTTGCACTGAATTTCATTTTCAGTGTCCTTTTGTTTAGATCAGTTTAAGTGAAAACCTTTAATGGCACACAGATCTTGCACAGTAGTGAATCCCCTGTCTATCATTAATTGGTGCTCTTCCTCGAAAAAAACCAGGAATCCATTTCGTGAGGATAATGCATTTCTCACTTTTAATGGCTGCTTCTCTTCTCAACAACAAACTCTCGATTGCTCGATTATTGAGGTGCAGAGATAAAGCGACGAACAAATATGGATCAACAGCACTTCATTTTGCTGCATGTAATAATTCTTCCTATACGCTCACCTTCTCGATAAACTCTGCATCTCATCTCATCAACAAACAATGTAACTACTTGACACAACTTCGCATAGCATCACAGGTTGTTTCGAATGTGTTGAAGAACGCTCATACGTCACGGAGCAGATCGTCATATTAAAAATAATACATTGGATATTACCAATATTTAATTTCTTGCTTGTCTTCAGAACCTGTCAAGCAAATAAAATCTTGATTGTTGGTAGTTTTCCAGATGTGCTTACGTTGTTGGTGCAGCTTTCGAGGTTCTACAGTGGAAATTTTGCTGGGTTGAAGTTGTCAGTTTATTTCTTGTAAAGTTTTAAAAACTAGTTTTTGTCTTCTGTTGGTAATTTACTACAGTTCACAGCTTTTTTATTTGCTCTAGTGTACTTTATTTCCAAAAGCTGATACTGTGATTCAGAAACAATAAGATTTCGGAAAATCGTGCGGTGATTTTCTTTCCCCTGATCTACAATGTGCAGCACATAAAACATTTTTTTTGTCTCTTGGCTATCTATAATACTTCAAGGTCATCCCATTCTTATCTTTTTCTTTAAAGTTATTGAAACAGTGCAATTCCAGTAAACTATTTTGTTTGTACCGCCTGTGTACATCTATGTCTTTTCTGCTTGAATCTCTTATCAATCGCAACAAATATGGCGAATATTGCGAAAATTCCCCACATTAGAGTTCAGACCCCCGATTTGGAATTTGGCTAATATACAAATACAAGCGAAAACAGTAATGTTAGGTCCATTTATCTCATAATCCTCCACTTATATTCATTAACTTGTAAAAAAGGGCGTTCAATTTCCCTTTCGGTGGTAAAAACATCATGGTGAGTAAATATTGAATCATTGAACCAACAATGTGTAGTAATTTTATTTTCAGACTATATTTCGGTTAGTACTAACCATCATAGGCTAAAAAATAAAAATATAAAATCAGAAAACAATTTCCCTTTGTTTTATACCTCCACGGTTACACTTACTCTGCTTAAACGTCCGAAGTAAGAACAGCTAACAAAAATTATTTCTTTAGTTACATAATAGATAAAATGAAATATTCCTTCAAAGAAACCTTTGTTAAAGGTAACGAACTGTTATAGTAGCGCTGAGGGTTGCGTTATGCTGATGTCAGTAGAAATAGAATAACTGCAAAATGGTCTGGGAACGAGCATCTGTTTATTATTAACAATGCGCTCGAACAAAGTAAAAAAAAAAATGATTGGCACCTTCGTGGAGATTATCTCAGAAGAAAACTGCCGACACAATTTTTTCTACGACCTCATTATCTTTAATAAGAAGAAGTATCTTTATAGGTTAAAGAAATATATTGAAAAATCTTTGGACAAGCACTTGTTGCAAAAGCTCTTCAGCTCCATTCCTTGTCAGTTAATGAATTTCGTTGAAAATGATACTTTATCTCTGGTCAATTAACTCTGAATAATCTTACAGTAAAAAGAAGATTCACGATGGGAGAGGAAAAATTCCAACTCCAATGGCAACAACGCTTGGCAAATATAAAATGTCTTCTTATTCTACATTTCCGTCCTCTGCGCAATTTAATGATCAAAATTGAGTTGAAGACGAAAATGAAAAGCATTTCTGTTTCAGCAACAGGGCGCTTTGAAACCGTAGGAGCCATCACCTTCATCTCCCAGCGATGCTGAATTGTGTTATTAGTCAAAATACTGTATTTTAAACAGCTTCTTTGAATTAACTAATACAGTTTGTCAGCGACAAAATTATCTTGCTGTTGGTATGCCTTATGCTACTCATACTTCACCCTCACCACAAACGACTAATGTTCAATGATACGTTTGCCTTTAAAAACGATGAAAATCCACAAATTGTTTAATCATTTATCAGTCATCTATTATTTGAATGAAGTTTTTGAACAGGAACATGAGGTAATTTTTCTTCTTAGAGAATACCATAGAATCGATAATAAACTTGACATTGCAATGAAGGATGCTAAACGTTCAGATCGGATTGTGTTACGAGAATATTGAGGTTTTGTATGACAAAACTTTCCGCCTTTTTGGTAACAATGAACCTTAGGGCAATAATCTTTTAGTTGCTTGTTTTCTTAATAGAAGCTTTTCTGTGTAGCTATACTAATTAAAACAAGAAGCCGCTTGGCTTGAAGACTTCAGGACGCAACACAACGATACATATCTAGTCTCAAAAATACAACATTGCCGAATTGCCAAATTTTGATCAAATCTGACAAAATGACCGCCAAATTCAAAATCAGCATATTCCAATTGTCATCCGTGCAAATGTTTTTGAAAGTAGGAGAAGTTTCGAAATTTGGTCAAATATTGGCCCAAACATGGTGAAATCAAATTCGAAATCAGCACCTTTTAAAATGTGATCCGTACAAATTTTTATGAAAATTGAAGAACTTTCGAAATTTGATCCAAATTTGGTCCAAATTGCCCAACTTTAGTCAAACCTAACAAAACAATTGTCAAACTTGAAATCAGCATCTTGCAATTGTGCTTTGTGCAAGTTTTTATGAAAATTGAAGAACTTTCGATTCGATATTTGGTCTAAATTTGGCCCGAATTACCCAATTCTGGTCAAATCTGACGAAATGACCGCCAAATTCGAAATCAGCATCTTCCAAATGTGATTCGTGTAAATTTGTATGAAAATTGAAGAACTTTCGAAATGTTAGTCAAACTTTACAAAGTAAGTTCATAAATTAAGTGGATATGATTGAATTAGCCATTGACATAGGAACTTAGGTGAATATTTCAAAACTACGATCATTGAAGATTGTTTTTCTTTTCGTTTTCTTTATTTAAGAATGCCGTTAGCCGTTCCGAAAGCAACGACGCCGGTTTGACTGACGGCTGTCCACAGTCACAGGTTGTATTGTTTACTGGTTTCCAATAGCAGATATCACACCTGACCTGACCGCACAAAACACTTCGTCTAACAAATGACGTGTGATGATGAAACTAAAGAAAAACAAGATTCGCAAAAATGCGACTATATATTTCCCCAGAGTGGCGAAACTTTTGCCAATTATTGTGTGTACATTGATAACCATAAGAAAAATATGCATCATTAAATAACTAAAATAGTATACCATCAATGTCATACTCAGATAAAAATGTTGTCCTTACTAATCAGGGTAGAATTGAATTTAATTCCACAAAACAACTTATTTTGAACTTATTAAGAAATGAAGATGTTCATGGTCAAATGATAAGGTTTCTCTTATAAATTTTGCTGAGTAATACTTTCCCTTAAACAACTAAATATCAACAACCGCACCAATGTGTAAGGCAATTTTAGCATAAAAAAACATGACAAAAAAAGCTTGACATCCTTTATACCATAAAATCACGACAAAACAATGTAATTCAACAGAAGACACTTGCACTTGCTTTTTGTAACTCAGATAAAATCTTACAACATTATACAATCAAATTTGTATACAGATTTAAAAAAGAAGAAAAGAAAATTGTCAAACCTAATTTTAATACTAAAGTATATATTAAAAATACTTTGAGGTAGACATATAAGCAAATAACTATAACCATAAGAAAGATATTGGCAAAGAACTCAATACCAGTTAGTAGAGTCAAAGTAAATACTCATTTATTTAAAATTAAAAACATAAAAATACATGACTTTAAGTTTCATGCATATCGCAATCATCAGATGTATAAAATATTGATGTATAAAAATAACTACCAAAAGCAATTAAAAGCACTTCAATTAGCTCTTCAAATTTGGACAGAAGAGTTATTTTTATTTTAAAGTGACAATTTATAAAATTGAATTCAAGTATTCAGAATAAACATTTCTGTTCAAAAAAATATGTGCACACCCATTATTTATTATTTCATAAAAATGACCATTGTAAATCCCAAATGAAAAAAAACAACAGATTTCGGTACTGAAAATAGACTACACATCCATAACCAAATCACTAAAAAGCTGAAAGTAGAAGTTTCGTGTTCTGGTTTGATTTGATTTACAGATTGTTTGTTGGATTGTGCTTTGATTTATATATATACGTTTGTTGTTTGTGTAAGGAAAATTGACAGTATATACATACATCAAGTTTTCCAAAAATATCATATATATATATATACAGTATCAAAATAGTATAGGTGATCATGGAATTAATCCACAGTAAATTATGTTTCTGTTGTAAGATTAAATGACTATATATCCCCAGGGAAGCACATTTTTCGACCAGATTCGATTCTTTCAAGTTATTTGTGTCTCAATCTTTCTGTTATTATACGTAATTGGTTTTCTGACGTTCTTATTGCATATACGACATCACATTTTTACTTGCTTTTTTACTAATGTACTTTTTGAATTAACACTGGTTGAACTGGTTGTTCTCCACATAAAAAAGGTTTCCTTCTATTATAGCTGTACATCATGCTTTCAGTACACATTATATCAGGACGTAAAATACAAATAAATCTTCAGCCTGTATTGATAATGAATTTTCGCCTTTGCACTCAAAACACAGCTTCAATGTTTTGCTGTTCCAAGCATTTAATTACCAATCATCATCAATCATAGCATTTATTTTTGTCATCAACAAAAACAAAACAATATTTTTCTGTTTTTTACACGTTTCTTCAAAAGTTTTTACGAAACCTTTTAAGACAATACTGAACTAAAACGATTTATTTCCATCACTTAACGTTGAATTCTCTTGAATCATTTTAAAAGCTAGTAGGAAAATCAAAAATCTTCTACAGTCCATCCGCACTGACTGAAAAAACATGGCGTCTACTTGACTGTAGACTAGCCTCTATTCTTATCTACTTTGGCGGCTAGGTGAAAATTACATTCTGAACCGCGGCTATAAAAGTGAACGGAGAAGAAGGAGAAGAAGGAGGAGAAGAAAATGCCGGTTTTAACATATATTTCGCCCTATGGGGAAATATATAAAAAAACTTTTTGATTGCACTCAACTTTCATAAGTTCTGAAGATGGATGAGAAAGACGTAATGGTATGAGGTACATGATGCTAGTCTAGAAAGAAAGCTGTAGGCTTATAGATAAACTAGATCTATAATGTCCAAGAATTTTCGTAAAGAAACTTGGAATAATTACCGCCATCACCTCCATCACATCTTGCGTTGCAGTCATGCACATCTCCATCATATCTTATGATGCAGTCATTTAAATCTCCATCATATCTTATGTTACTGTCACTTGCTTATCCCTCACACTTTACGTTACGGCCATATACACCACCTGCGAACGCGTCGTAATACACGTCATATTGTGAAGAATACATATTTGCTGGTGAGTAGATCGGTACATTTGGGACGTAGTAGTTGTTCATATATTCTGGATAGACTGGACCCACTGACCCACAAGTTGGGTACGGGTAATGATGGTGGTGCACTTGTGGCGTTGACTTTGTTGTGGTGCGAGGCTTTGTTGTGGCTTGAGGCGTCTGTGGTGGGTCAGCGAATTTTAAGTGGGAAATCGATTCTTTTAAAGAGAAAGAACGAGTGTGTTTATAAGAAAATTTATAAAGAAGACGCCTACGGGTCCAAAATATTTGTCTGTTTTAGAGAGATATCCGCCTTATAGAGTGTGGGGCGTCTTTTAAGAGAATTGAACCAGAAAGAAAAACGTCATGTAGTAAGACACAAGATTGGTTTCTGGTGATATCCTGATATCATTGTGTACATTCTATCTGGCCAAGAAATAAATATTACGACATGTAGGATTGGAGTAAAAATTTAGAGAGGTGTTCACCCTATGAGATGAACTTTAGAGAGGTTTTAATGTATAGTTTCCATTTACCAGGTGTTTTCTTGCTTTGTTTGCAACAGAAGCGACTTTATCGAATTGCGCATCTCTCAATTTCATTGCTCTAAAAACCAAAGCAGTTAAAAAATGAGATAAAACTGTCCCTTTTCTAACTTAGTTTCCATTCTTCTCTATTCGAAACAGTTTCTTCAATCAACTTCGTGCTCAGGACGGCATCCATCAACCATCACAAACCGAAAAAGGCCTTGGCTTTGAGTTGGTCTCAAGATATCGTATTTACCTTTTCATTACTTCTTTAAGTTGAGAAACTACTTTTACTTCTCCATCATCGTTATGATCGATACCTAGTTCCGATTTCAATCCGACTATGTTGATAGGTGAGATAAATAAATAAATCGGGTTCAGAGAGTCTCTGTTGACATACAGTCCATCTAATAATTTGAGTACATCAAAAGTATATGGTGAAAACCTTGTAAAATTTGTTTGGGTTATTGAGCATTAAGTTGCTTAATTAAAGCGAAACACTTTTACGAGGCAATTCAGTTTGATGGACTGAAATGTTATCAGTGCAAAGGACTCCGTTTTATAGCTAATACAATTTCGCTTTCCCAACCCAAAATAGCAAAGTTTGCACTATAAACTACGTTATAGATGAGTCAGGAGTTTTTGATAAATTTACTTACCTAGTTGTTCTTCCAATTCGTTTTCTGTCTCCTTTATATCCTGCCAAAAAGAACTAAAAAAGTTACATTGTTTTTTAGCATTATTTTGAAATTTATTAATCAGTTTGCAAAAAGTAAATCAAAAGTATTTGCTTTTTCATCAGACGAAAAGAAAGACACTGGCCTTGTATAACAATTTTAAAACACACTTGTGTAACTGTGTTACGTGAAGCTTCGTTGAAATAATATATGTTGCTAATGTGTTCTAAAATTGATATACATTCATTTGGCTGATTACGAATGACACTGGACTTGGATCTGTCATTTTGAGTGACACTGGTGAACTGTCTAAAAGAAAGAAAGACAGAGAAATTATGAGAGTACTAACCAAGCATATTATTTCCGTCATGATGTAAACGATGTGTACGAAATACAAATCCTTTTTCGATAAACCAGATTCGTACAGAAGATCAAAATATCATTTCTTTTGCAATTTTCAGCAGCAAGTTCATGCTCTTCGGAAACGAGTTGAATTGCAATAGCGTTCAATATCTTTAGCAAATACTTTGCAGCTGACTTTATTTGGTTTAGAAATGATTCAATCAGTTCCCGAATACGTTGGTGTTCACTTTGGTAAATCACTCGGGCTGTGGTATAAAAACTCCTGTTCGAATTGCCGGGAAAGTCATCCGGTTGGGGGAGGGGTGTTTCTTGTTCCAAAACGGGATTTATGATGCTTTCAATATCGTCTTCAGCCACTGTGAAGCAAACGTCTCCTTGGGCAGTAGCTGACTTTATTTGGTTTAGAAATGATTGAACCAAGTCCTCAATACGTTGGTATTCACTTTGGTAAATTACTAGGGCTGTGGTATTAAAACTCCTGTTCGTATTGCCGGGAAAGTCATCCGGTTGGGGAAGGGGTTCTTTTTGTTCCAAAACGGGATTTAGGATGCTTTCAATATCGCTTTCAGCCACTGTGAAGCAAACGTCTTCTTGGACAGCATTTGCAGAATAGTTGTAGAATTTGGTGTAATAGAATTCCATGTCACCTTCATACTCGTTATCACAAACATGCCCTGAAAAGACATCGATGTATGTGTTAGTTCACTTGCGGTTTACATGAAACGGATGACAGAAATAACAGCATACAAAACAGATGTCTTAGAAATGTATGATCAACTTTCCTTATGGTTATGCACACCATGAGTTTCATAGGAAGCAGTTCACTAAATAATAACAAATATATTTTAAACACAACTTTCGTTCTTGGTGATCATCGAGGTGTTTATTATTTAAAGCCGTCTTACATCTGGCATCAGTTCACTTGCAGTTTATATGAAACGAATACGTCGTGGAATGGTAAAAACAAAATCTTCAGCGAATTTTGTTTTTACCATTCCACGACACATCCGTTTCACATAAATCGCAAGTGGACTAATGCCAGATCTAAGACGGCTTTAAATAATAAGGCACTTCACACACACCTCGATGATCACCAAGAACGAAAGTTGCGTTTAAAATATATATGTTATTATTTAGTGAACTGCTTCCTTTGAAACTCGTGGTTCGCTTAACCATAAGGAAAGTTGATCATACATTCCTTAGACATCTGCTTTGTATGCTGTTATTTCTATCATCCATTTGTTGTGAATAACCTAAATCACCTTCTAGCAACAATGGAAGCGATCTTGAAACGAACATTTTTTTAGTAAATGATTGAAATTCAATCAAACCAATTGAGCTGTGTTTTCTGACAATGTTAGTGACTGTGAATACAGCCAAATACATTGTCAACATTTTCGCCAATAAAGTCCACATCTTTACTGTTAGAGTCGATCAAGAGAAAGACGCTTTGTACAGTTATTTGACGTCAAGTTAAAAACATTGTAGTTGATGTCATCAGTCAATCTCAAGCCTAGTTTTCTTGTCTTTTTCATAACGGGCGGCGGCGAAGATGTCCGTATATATATAAAAAAATCATTCGGTCCGGCTTTTCATATAAACAGAAAATGAAATTAGTTATAGAATTGATATACAGAAACCAATTAGCCATGGAACGGGGTTAAAATCATAAATACACACAAACAATGCACACTATCAACACAAACAATACGCAATAAGCTCTTCAAGGTTTGAATCTCACCATACCGATTTGAATTTACGGTGGCCTAGAAGAGCCACTGCAAAAGTATACAAGAAAACTTACGGCAAAACTAAAAAACGAATTAAAAAGCCACGGCACAAATTAAAATGTAACGACACAAATAAAAAAGCTACGGCACAAAGCCATGTCAAAATACAAATAAATAAGTAATGGCGCTGAAATTCTAGCAAACACTTTCAGGTTTCAGATGAAGCCTTTACTTTACAAAGGTATCAACAAGAGATTTGGGAAAAGATTTTAAAAGGAGAACTTTTTATTTGTGCAAAAAAGATGACTTAGCAGCTAAGACAAATTTATAGCGACAATGAGGCAAAGAGAATGAAAATTGGCAATGATTTTGATGGACTTTTTGCAGATTCCAATGACTTCATAATTCCAGGTGTTTTATCAATTCAAAGCAGTGAATCTTTTGAGCTTTGCACAGAGAATATTCAGTCTCCTAGTCAATTTGTTAAATTACAAATCGACATTATGTCAAAGGAAAATCTCACTGCTGATTCATCATTATGATGTTCCAAATACAATTAAAGACATTGTATTGCTGCTTAAATCGGAAGGTGAAGATGGAAGACCAATTCTTCTTTGTTATCAGTAGAAATGCATCTCTGAGTAACCTTTTTACTATATGGAATCGGGAAATCAAGAAGCAGGGATTGGAGAAGTGCCTGATGATTCATTTTCACTGCAGAAGATGGTATCGATGATGGAGCACTATCAATAGCCTTTACCAAAGCTATAAATGAAATTTCCACAACGTGTTTTTCCAATGGCACAAAGGACTAAAAGTCCAAAAGACCAAAGGACTCCATGCTCCGTGTTCAAAATAGGGATTTTAAGGCATGCGGGCAGATTGTGGCATACAGTTTAGGCCATGGTGGTCCTCCTCCATGTTTTTTTTACTTCCAACTGTTGTTAATCTGCTTTTTGATAGAGACATAAGGAAAATTTAGACATCAACAAGCATGTCACCAACGCGAAAAGAGATTTTGTTAACATAGTTGCTGATGATCCCGAATCACATGCTTATTACTGCCTTGGCCATGGATATACTGGCGTGATTTCAAGGTCGCACGCCAGTGAAATCATTCAATATATAATGGTAAGCATCATCACACATGGTCTTAGTTTTTTGGAAGAGTTCCGTAAAGGAACGTCAATATTGGATCAGGGATGTAACCTTACAGGTTTACCACATTTAATCTTTTTGTGATGATGGCGATACTGGATCATCCACAGGACAGTCGTCCTCGTCACTTATGGCATCAACGAGTTTTACTGGACACCTCATCTCAAGCTGTCTTGAGCATCATCATCGCTTCTAGGATCGATGCTTTTGGCAACTCTGTATTCTTTTATAACGCTCCTATGATCTTACGAATGTCAAGAGATCAAATTCGTGAGCTGTCTCCAGCAAAATTGGACCATTTTGATCCGATGCCGTTTCAAATATTCCAGGTAGTAAGTGTACTAAATGGAATTTTGTATTCCTCTATCACATCTTTATTCAAACGTTCCTTTTCTGGCTCCTTTAAAGCATTACATTTCACTTTCAAAGTAACTTCACTATGTTTTCTCTTGGGTGCCATTGTTGTATGTGAACTGTCGTCACCATAACGTAACGCTTCAACAAAAGTTAAAATTACAAAATTGGATTTAAATGATCAAAATTAGATCATGGGACCAAAGAATTATTCGAATTACATGAGTTCGAATTATAATAGGAGTCTTTTCTTTATAAGGGCTTACTAGTAAACTCGGACAGGGCCGAAGACATGATTTACATGATTATTCGAATTATAGGAGTTCGAATTACATAATTGTAATTGTTACTTACAACACCCTGAGCACAAAGTATGATCTCCTGTTGTCAGCTCTTACTCCAGGAGAATAATATTACCATCGCACAAACGAAACTTTGTTTATGGAAAATCATGCATACAGCATATTGTTAAGGACAGGTCTTTACTAATAAACATAGGTATAAGATTCCATTTAAAAACATTTAAAACTTTCCTTTTTCATTATTTCTATGAATTTTCAAGGGGTAAATTAAGGGTAACAAGAGCCAGATGGCGCAAAACGGTAGCAGCAAGTTTACTTTTCAGACAAACGCTTTCGAAATTTTACAAAGTATATACTAAAAACTTCTTTACGGTGTTTTTGGGATATCTCACTGGTGGAAAACAGGCATTAACGACAAATTTGATGAAAATAATTAATTAGTGTAAATAGGGTTTAATCATAAAACACCAGCATTAATTTATTTAAAGACAAAAGAATTATACATGCGTGAGCTGTGTAATACACAAACACAGTGTAGCAGCTAACAAACGAGGTAATAAGGGCCAATAAGAAATTTTGAACTGATAAGCTTTACTAACAAGGAAAGCAACATATCAAGTATTTTCAGCGTAATGAGCTAAAAGTCTCATTTTTTATGTACGCCTATTTGATTAGAATTCGAATGAATTTCGTGGATTAAGTTATAAAATATCAGGCTATGTACTTTTAAAATAAAAGGTAATGTACCTTTAAATGTTTGATATGAAAAGCTTCCAAATTACGAAGGCTGTGTTCCTTCATTAGAATTTACATTGCGCTTTTGGTAGAGTCCCGCAGACTCTAAATCGCAGACTAATTGCCATTTCGGCCGGAGAAGTAGGAGTACGAGTAGGAGTAGGAGTCCACGGGTGTTTTAAAACGGTATTCGCTTGCGCTGCTACCGTAATAAAATGGAACTTAAACACAAAATAACAACGATTTGTACTTTGCAAACATTCTTAACATTTCAACATTTCTTAACTCACGCTACTAGAAGAAAATTTAACAAACTGTAGAACTCAAAAACAAAAAAACTGGTATATGATATATTATCAAATAAGATTATAAACTGTTATTATATGTAGAGCTGAGGGTTGCTCTATGCTGATGTCAGTAGAAATAGAACAATTGAGAAATGATCTGGAAAGGAATAGCTGTTTATTATTAACAAAGCATTCAAACAGACAGACAAAAAGAGAATCGGCTATTAACATATAGATAGTTTTCTAATCTTATAACAATCCTCGGAGCTTACCCACCACATACTCGTGGTCCATTTACAATTTCCACTTATCTTGTTCGAAGTTGTTTATAGTTGTTTTCTTGTTGGTTTCTCCTTGACAATCCGTAAAGTTTCAACCGGGGTATAGTAGTGTTCTTTTGCTAACACGATGACCGTGACGCTATATTCGAGAAGTGAAATCATTTCTTTATGCAAATACGAATCATGAAAGGAAGGTAACCGCTCGTTCTATTAGTTAAGCCGGTTTTCCACTAGGCGGATTTATTCCGCGCGGAGCGGAGCGGACATTGTTTATATAACAATGGCCGCCTGTCAGGTCGCTTCGAATGTCGATTTTCAATTTCCATTAATAAAAAGGCGCGCAAGTGTAAAATCAAAAAAGGTTTTTTCGTTGAGAGAAGATGAGATCTCGTCGTAAGCGATTATTGTTAAAAAAGATTTCTCTTTTGAAATTACTGCTCCTTGAAAACAACAAGAAACGAAAGAAAAAGTATGAAAAAAGATTTTGGATTAGAGAAGTATATAAAGAGCGTAAATCGAAAGGCGAGTTTAGTCTTCTTGTGCAAGATATGAAGTTATATGATAACCAATTGTTTTTTCAATATTTTCGGATGTCACCAACAAACTTGGAAACACTTCTTTCTTGGGTTGGTCCACTAATTACGAAGAAGGAAACCAAGATGAGAGAGCCAATAGGTGCCAGTGAAAGACTGTGTGTCACAATGAGGTACCTTGTTACAGGTGACGCCCAAGTGACAATTGCATCATGCTATCGTATGAGCCCAGCTGTTGTAGGCAGGATAATCTTTGAAACTTGCCTTGCAATTTGGGATGCTTTGTATAATCAGGGTTATCTCAAAGCACCTGACACTGAAGAGGATTGGAAAGTTATAGCCAGAGATTTTTACACGAAATGGAACTTCCCAAACGCTCTCGGGGCAATAGACGGAAAGCATGTTGTGATACAAGCACCTGCCAGATCTGGTTCAGCATTTTTCAATTACAAAAAACAGTTTAGTATAGTGCTGTTAGCAGTATGCAGTGCACAGTACAAGTTTTTGCTGGTTGATATTGGAGATAATGGGCGGCAAAGTGATGGAAGCGTTTATTTTAATAGTAATCTGGGCTTTGCTATTCAAGAAAATCGTCTCAGGATTCCTGAAAAATCAAAGCTGCCCAACAGTGAACGCGTTTTACCATACGTATTTGTTGGAGACGATGCTTTTGGCTTGAAACCCAACATGATGAAGCCTTATCCATTTCAAAACTTGTCAACTGACAAAAGAGTTTTTAATTATAGATTGTCAAGGGCAAGAAGGGTAGTGGAAAATGTTTTTGGAATAGCCGCAAGTCGCTTTAGAGTTTTCCGCAGGCCAATCATTGCCAAAGTCGAGAAAGTGGTTGCCATAACGAAAGCTGTAGTTGGTTTGCACAATTTTTTAATGTCTTTTTCATCTAACGACAACTACAATTATTGCCCGACAAAATTCGTAGATTCAGAAACCGAATCTGCTGTTATTCCAGGTGAATGGAGAAGAGATGCTGAAAATATTACAGGATTGCAAAATCTACCGAACAGTTCCTCTAATAATTATTCAAAAAATGCAGCTTTAATTCGTGACCAGTTCAAGGAACATTTCATGCTAGAAGGTGCTGTTGAGTGGCAATGGGACATGGTAAATAAAATTCACTAGGCTCCAATGTTGTATAAATATTTCATGAGACAACTGTTATATAATGATAAAACTAGTTACCATATATGTAAGGAATATAACATCAAAATGATTAATAAAGTATAACCATAAACATCAGCTTGACTACCATAAAATCAACAACTTTACACAGATTCAACAAAGTTTTAATTAAAACTTGTTTTAAGTCTGTATTTCTAAAGCCCTTTTGATCACCAAAGATTAACTAATGCAATTGTTTGACTAAATGAAGAAAAGTCTATGTCTTAAAAAGAAAAAGGTTTGCTCGTACTATAGCCAGGAAACCCACCTCTACTTTTTGTTTCTCGCCCCATGAGCCGATAAGAGTAGGTGGGGTTCCTGGCTACTCATACAAATTTTGATTAACATGTACTGCCTTTGGAACAAATGTATGTTAAACAAAACAAAGAGAAAGAAACAAACAAACAAAAATAACTTTTCCAAATATCAACACTTTCAAAAAAGAAAGGAAAATTTATATACAAACAATCCGGTACATAGCAAACATGTTTCTGTAGCAGAAACTTGTTTATGAACCGTAGTAAAGTCAAACTTTTAGTAAAAAACTGTATGAGTGGACATACACTTTCAGAGAAACCATAATTGTTAACTATGTGCAGGATTGACAACAAAAACATCTATTCACAAGTTTCATCAAATTCTAACTCAAATAATAACTGGCTAATTTTAATTTTAGCCATTTTGTTCTTTTTTGGCTCCAGTTTCTTTAATGTAGGTATTAGGGACCTACAGAAAAGGGTGTCCTCACATTCTTCTGGCTCTGGTGTTTTTAACTCAGTCTCAAGTCTGCACAGTTCTTTGATAATTCTCTCTGAATTACCCTCTCCTTCATCTGCTGACTGTTTTCTTTTCCTTGATGTGCTTTTCTTACTTGAGTGTGATACTGTCGACAAGGCTGGCGAAGGTGGCATTGACATTGCTTCACTAGATGTTAGCTCATTCTGAAAGGAAAAAGAGGAACTTAACTCTTGATCCTGTATTTCAGCATGGCTTTGTGTTAAAAGTGACAAAACACTTTGATTTGTAAGTTGTCCAGGTTGTATTTGAACTGGTATATTTGATACTGTTGGTGTATTTGCAGTTTTTTCGTGTAAAAATGCCATTTGTTCAAAATACTGGCATTTCGGCAAGGAAGTGGCAGCGGCACCAGACTTTGTTAGACGAGATCTTTTGTCTAAGCATCTTTTAAGGTTATCTTTCAGATACTTTAGTTGCTTCTGAAGAAAATCAACTGAAATGAAAAGTGGAAGATTACAAACATGAATTTTAGTTCAAGGAATAAAAATTACGATTAAATTTACTTACCATCTTTCCCAAACACAGCAGAAATTTTCATCCAAGCATTACTCTTCATGTTTCTGTCCTTAAATTCAGGACAGTGGATGTTCCACAGGCATTGATATTTGCGTACATAAAGAAAATAAACTAAATGTATTAACATATATATTTTTTCTCTTATACCAGTTCTCTTCCTTCTTCAATCTCTGAAGACACTGTAATGATTTATACAAAGTGAGTAAAAGCACAAAAACTTTTTTATATTTAAGTATGTGGTTTTCAAACTTCTAGCTAGCTGTTCTGAATCAAAAACAAAACTCAGTTTTCTACCTCTTCAAGAAATATTTCCTTATCAAACTCTTGGTTTACTTGCTCTTGCTCTACATCAGATGGTGCTAAAGCTAAAATAGCTTGTAATTCTTCTTGCGAGTATTCATTTTGACCACAGTTTTGACTTTGTTGTGCAAAGAAGTTCATGTGCTTGTTCGCCATTTTGGATCTTGAGTTTGTGTTTTTGCGTGTTTTCATTGGTTAGCAGACTTTTCCGCGGCGGAAAAGTTGAACTTGATCCTACTTTTGATTCCGCGCGTAGCGGACCGCTAAAAGCGGATTTGTCTAGCAAAGAACAATACCCGCTCATCTCCGCGCGGAATAATCCGCCTAGTGGAAAACCGGCTTTACACAGACCCAGTTCGAAGGAAAACTCCGAACCAGGCGGGATTTGAACCCACGACCTAGGAATTCTAGTCCTATCGCTCTACCAACTGAGCTACCGGTTCATGGTATTCAATCCTCATTATCGATATGTAACTAGTGTTGCAGAGAAATCCATCTCCGACGTGATGTTATTGTGATTCGTGTTGGAATCCAAAAATCCCAAATCCCGCCTGGTTCGGAGTTTTCCTTCGAACTGGGTCTGTGTAACTAATAGAACGAGCGGTTACCTTCCTTTCATACTACGAAGGAGCGAAACCTTGTATCACTGATTCGATGCTCGTATGCTCCAAGTTATCTCGTGATCGTAGTAGTTGGTGGATTCCAACACGAATCACAATAACATCACGTCGGAGATGGATTTCTCTGCAACACTAGTAACATATCGATAATGAGGATTGAATACCATGAACCGGTAGCTCAGTTGGTAGAGCGATAGGACTAGAATTCCTAGGTCGTGGGTTCAAATCCCGCCTGGTTCGGAGTTTTCCTTCGAACTGGGTCTGTGTAACTAATAGAACGAGCGGTTACCTTCCTTTCATACTACGAAGGAGCGAAACCTTGTATCACAAATACGAATCAATAATAATTATCTGATAATTAATTGGGTTGATAAGGATTGTTGGATATAAAAATTACTAAAAGTTCTTTAAGGCTTGAGTTACTCGGATTCTCTACTGTAGCAATTGGACAACATTAGCAATAGGATAACCTTCCTAAGCCGCATGACTTGAAGATTTCAGGTGTGTGATAACGAAACATATATTTACTCTCAACAATGCAACATTGCCGAATTGCCCCAATTTTGTTCAAATTAGTCCCCGGTGGCGAAATGGGGTATTTCATGGGGTTTTGTTTTATTTTCTCATTATATCGTTCCTTGGGACTTCAAAACCAGTTTTGCAAAGCTGGAGAAAATTTTTTATAGGGTTTTGAATTGGGTAGGGTCATTGCCCTTAAAAAGTCGATTTTCGAAGTTCTTATTAAGCTAAAACTGATTGTACCATCAGATAGGGCTTGAAGAGGAGATCTCCAAAATGGCGTCATTTGTCTAATTTGGTCGACTTAGTCCCCCAGAATTGGACGATACGTCAGCATTTTTGAGAAAATTTTGAGTAAAAAAACCACCTTAATCAGACGCGTCTGGAAGAGTACTATCGATGAGAGGTACAGTTTAAAGGTTTCCATGGCTAGATCGTGAGATATTTGAGTTTGAAAATTTGCTGACTCATGCAAAAAAGGGGCAAAAACGTCGAAAAAAGCCCCAATTTTCCCGGTCTTACACACGCAATCTTCGCAAAATTTAGTTCCATTTTCTTTAGTCAGTGTATCCAAGCCCATGTTTACATATCGTAAACGAGGCTGAATGTTGCGGGGACTAGCCAACACATTAACAAAACGTCTTTGGAGAAGGAGTATTTCAGGTTAAAATTTCTGACAACAATTCCCCCATTTCAAAAATATATATGTTACGGGGAATATGATAAATTGGGAATTATGGATATTCCCCGGTTATTATGCATAATATAACTCTAACCCTAACACTATCAGGAATTACTGGTTAATATGCATAATATCTGAATTTATCACAACTCCCGTAAAATACATGTAAATACAATATGAAGCTCCATGCACCTTCACGCATCTATGAATATAAAGGCCAACGCTTCTCATCTGGGGCGTCTAGGGCGCTGCATTTGCCCAACTTATGGCGTGCCACTACTCTCTCACCCCGATAAGAAATCACCCGAAGAAGGAGCAGCGGTTAAATGGCTTTTTAACGGAGCTATCATCAAGTTCGATTGATTAAGCATAATCAATTGGGATTGGTCGTTATTAAGTAAAGTCAATTCTGATTGGGCATTATCGAGAAAGGTGAGGTGTGATTGGTCAGTATTAAACAAAGTGAGTTGTGATTCGCTAGTACTACCATGAGTATTGGTCGATCGAAGTATATCCGCCAGACGTGGGTCGTCCAGAGACAACGTCATAATCTGTGTTTGACACAGAATGTTTTTGTCGTATCTTTCCAATTCAACTGGGTTTTCAAGTTGCACAACGAATTGCGTCGTACTAACGTCGTCGACAGATTTATCATTTGATAAGAACGGCACAACACACGTCAACTCACCAGCGTCGGTCCTCTGATCCGTCGAAGGTGATAACTCTTCTTCTGGTTTGCTGCAGCTGTCGGCGTCGTTCATACTCCCTGCTGACGACAATTCGTCGAAGCCGTCGTGTGTTGTCGTCGGATTGTTTACAGATGACGATTGATCAAGTGGAGATGTCGTCACTTTTTTACGTTTCTTTGGGTCGTTATTATGGATCTTCTTATGATTACAGAAGTTTCCAGAATCTTTGAAGGTGGCGCCACAATGGCAGACAAACGGTCGTTCTCCTGTAATATACAAGTATTCCCAGTATTCCCAGTAGACAAATTTGATGAAAAGTCACTGCGAAGGAGTGCATTTCTATAGAATCTATGTGTAAATTTTTTTTCAATAAAAATGATCTTTGTGGCTGTAGTTTTTTAACCTGGGACAAAAAGAAAGAGTTTGGAAACTATCGCATTCTATAAATAAAATTGATCGGCGTGCTTGCAAAAAACTGCTATATTTCATTCTCTACAAAGCTGCAACGAAATTTTCTTGAAACATGAGAAAGTTCATAAGGAGGTTGCTCTATTAAGCCTGGTTCAGACAAGGCGATTATGACGATTAAAATTCAGTGTAATCGTCGTAATTGTTTAATGCCAACACTTATGTAAGCGTCAAAATTGTCGCAAGCCCCTGGCGATCACTACGATGAAATATCCAAAAATACTGATTGATTACTTATTACTGAAATGCTTGAGAGTATTCACACCTGGCGATTGCGACGATTAGGGAGATTCGTAAAATCGATGAGCTTGCTACACGAAAAACTTTGATTACTCTTGAGGCTTTTTCACAACTATTCAACTCAGCAGTTACTTTAGGGATTTAAAATCTTTTCTTGTATCAAAAGAAACATCATTACTTTACACGCTTATTTCAAGTATTGATGTGAAGTTTCTAATGACTTTGTAGGGAAAGATTCACGAACAACTCTACTAAGTTGCATATAATTCCCTACAAAGAGTAGTTTCATGGGACAATTTGAGTTCATCAAACTTTTTGCAGGAAAGTCTTATAAAAATGTTTGAAAGAACGAGGCATGACGTAATTTAATGCTCACTGACCCAAGCAAATTTAACAAAGTTTTCACCATGAAGTTTTAATGAACTCAATTTGTCACATGAACTGTATGAAATCTATAGAAAAATAGTTTCGTGTAAACAAAACATGATTTTTCCGAATCCCGCTAATGAGCGTTTTTTAACTGTCGTTTTTAACAGGTCTGAACCAGGCTTTACAAGCAAGACGGACAAACTCAGAAATACGCTCATCAAAACAACAGATAACTACTGTTCATAATTGGTGTAAGAACATGCAAATAATCTAAAATTTTTCTTTTAAGCTGTAATCTGATAAAGTTTTTCGCATTCCCATCTGTTGTAATTTGAATAAAAAATTGGCGAAAAAATCAAATCGATTTGGTTTTGTCACCAATTCTTTTAATTTTATGGTCATGAATAATTGCGTTGAGACGCTGAAACTTGATGTGTTGATGTTAAATTTAAACTTAAAGCCTTAAAACACCTGCTTGAAAGAAAAATATTTTCAAGAATCTTTACGTGTTAACGCCCCTTTAAGATGTGATAAAAATGATAGGATTGTACGAAGGTAACAGTATCCTCGCATTAACTAGGAAAACGGATAACTTTCCTGAAGTAGTTTCCGTAACTTTTAGAGAGATCATTTGGTCCCTTATGAGGTATGGTTAACGAGAGCACACATCGATATGTTGTACCTTTTCCGAATGTCTGTTTAAACACCGAATTGTGGCCGTGTTTCATATCTAACTTCGTTTTCATGCGATTCATTGTCCAACAGATTTCATTACATTATAACTTAATAATAATCTTTGTTATTACCAAATCCCATTCCAATAACTGTTTGCAGTTTGAATATTAAAAGCGAGGTTAGATACGACAACTCGGCCACAATCCAGCGATTAAACAGATTTAGCAAAGGTCTATTAAATTTTCTTCATACAGAAATCTGCAAGATCGTTCGTTTCACTAACTGCAACTCGCTGCAGGTAAGTCAGATCGCTAATAACAGTTACCTGTATGTATGCGCCTGTGCTCTTGACAATTCTCACTTCTACTGAATGCTTTGTTGCAAATATCACAAACGTACGGCTTCTCCCCTGTGTGTATACGAAGATGACGTCTCAGGTATGATTGGCGCGAAAATGCCTTTTGACAATAGCTGCACTCGAAGTCTTTTGTTCCTGAAATTTTTACACGACCAATACAAAGTTAGAACAAATTTTCAAACTATAAGACTTAATACATTTTAAAATATTATATACATATTTAATACAAAAACAACAGCTTGTTCATTTAACGAACGTTCGTCATCTTACGTGACTACTAATGTTGCTAATGTAATGTTTTAATAACCTGATGAAGTCACATAAGATGACGAAAATTCGTTAAATGAACAAGCTGTTGTTTTTATTGTTGTGATTATACATTTATCCAGCTTTTAACCATTTAGTGTAGATATATTTAATATAATATATAATTTGTGTTCATAGAACTTATGGATATAAGAATGGTCTAATACCCATCGATATGTTCATTAACCAAAACAGAAACAACAAGAAAAAGACGAGTGGTATAAATAAACAATTTCAATGATTTGAAAATAGAAAAAGAGTTTTGTTTATGCAAGTAAAATTCTTTCAATAGGAACAAATTGCAATGTCCCAATGTTTCCTATATAAAACTATAAATCACATTCTACTTTTTGTAATAAAAAGTATTTTTAAACATTCCAGAATACCTTTATGAACAATCATATGCTTGGTCAAGTCGCCTTTAATCTTAAAAGCTTTTGAACACTGTTCACATTTCCAAGGTCTTTCAGTAGAATGAGTGAGAAGGTGATCTTTTAAATTACCACGCTGAGTGAATCCCTTTCCACATACCGTGCATTGAAAAGGCTTTATACCAGAATGTGCTCTTTCATGTGCTCGTAATCTCTCTGCACTGCTAAATCTTTTATCGCAGGAACCACAAAAAAATGGTTGTTTCGTATTTTCATGAGCAGTTATATAGTGTTCTTTGTATTTAGTGCTTGTTAAGAATGTTTCTTTACATTTCGGACATGTCCAAGGTGCAATACCATTATGCAAGAATTTATGTCGATCTAAATCCAAAAGACGAGTGAATGTTTTAGCACAGTACTCACAAGAATGACGTTGTTGTTCTTTCCAATTTTTAATTAACGACTTCTCGATGTAATCAGAAGCAAACAACGGTTTTGATGATGATGCCGTTGAACTTTCAATTGCATGAATTTTCTCAGTAGTATGCTCCATACTATGTAGTTTGTAAGATTGTAAGTCTTTAAATGTCAAAAAGCAAAGCGGACATGTGATTGGCAAATGTTTTAATAGGTGCTTTTCAAAAGTAGCTGCATCTGCAACAGTCTCCTTACAAAAATTGCAAAAAAACAATGTCGAGCTCCAACTGCAGACATTCGATTCCATATGATGTTGCAGCACCAATATGGATGAAAACTGTTTTTTGCAAATTTTGCAAAGAATACTATTATCTGAAGTTGTTACAGTATCTCTGGAATCATCATCCATATGAAAGTGCTTCATCTGGTGTTTCATTAATGATATTTTCGATCGTTTAAAGCAGTGACAAATTTCACATTGAAAACAATCATACAGATGGTGATATTCAGAAAAATGTGTCTGAAGGTTTGGGAATTCCACACAACACTTAAAACACATTGTTGCATTTTTTATGTATCTTCTCCTGCGTTTTCTTTTAACATCGATACAAATTACTTTGATTCCTCTGTTTCTATGAACTTTTGCCTTCCTTCTGCAGGACCCACAGTTGCCATGACTCTAAAATGAGATATTGGTCATTATTTTTCAAACTTAATCATAAGTGAAGAGACTGACTCAAAACTTTCAATGTGTATGTAGAGATATAATAGAATACGTAATTCATGATGGAATCAATAAAAGTACAACGATGAGAGAGGGAAGATGATAAACAGTGAAAAGCATCAAATATCTAACCTGGGACAAATTGTCGATGCTTTCAGTTTTTCCGTTATGCATTAAAACATTACTTGTCAAATTTGTACAAAACTGCGTAGAGGTAAATGATATTGACAACCCATCTACAGGGTTTTGTTGAATCAACAGACTATCTTGAATACTTGTCACACTATCATCATAATTCATCAATGTAGATAGAATTGGGTCAGACATTCCTGTCTTATATATATTATGATTTAAGGTATCTATAAAAGCATAAACATGCATCATCATCCAAGCATCTAATATACAAGTAAAGATATGAAAAACTACAGGAAGATCCTCCACCTTTGATGTATGATGTTTTGGTTCATTTAATAAAGGAAAATCTTTTTTATTAATGTCAATAGAAATGTGAGCATAAGGAAAGATTCAAACTAAAAAACGTATTTGCCTGTGGAAATCAAGGCAATAAAGAGCAAAGTAGAATCAAGTTTTAAAACTGAAGCATAAACTGTTCAGTGCTAGATCAATAAGTATCAGTACATGTAAATATCAGATCAGTATATACATGAATCTCCAAAGATTTGATAAGATTATACAGACAGCTTGTTATACTTACTTTACACTTAAGGGAACTAATTTTCGCGGAAGATATTTTTGCAAAACTTATTTTATCGCGTTTTTTGGCCCTTTACGTGAAATTAAGTTCTACGAAATACAAAATAATGGCTTGACCGCGAAAATTATTTCTACGAAATTTAAGATTTTAAAGCCGCTAAGTTAGTGGTTAGATTTTTAGCACCTCTCATGACACTCTGATCCGCTGTTTGCAGCTTCATAATCTAGTAAATCGATATTAAGTTGAGATTAAAACCGTTTCTGAAATCATAAACATCTTGTATATAATCGGGAAAACAAGTATTTTGTAATTTTTTGTTATTTTGTTTGAAAAAAAGGTCAGTATAGTAGTTCTTTTTTCTCTTGGTCTCCCTCCTCCGCATGACATTCTTCAACCACGAAAAAAAGTTCCGCAAAACTTGCCCATTTTGACCCATCCAACTGCGAAAATTTATATACCTGTGAAAATTCGTTCCCTTAAAGTATATTATACTCTCGAGTCCGCAAAAGAGGTCCCGGGACGATTATTTTTTTTCATGAAAATTTCCACCAAAGACGTTCTTATTCCACCCACCCCACCTATTTATTTTTGGAAATTTTTCCACACACCCTATTTATTAAGTTTTATGAAAATATCCATCCGCCCTGGTTATTCCAGCCACCCCACTTATTCCCACCACGCCTTGTATTCCGGACTCGAGAGTACTATAAATATGGTAACAATAATATCCAAAACAATGGATATATCCACAGCCCTCTGAATTAGGAAAAAAGCAGAAAAATGCCCTTGTATTTGAAAATTGCAACGACAAATCATTATTTATGAAGGCAAAAAAATGCTGCGGTGTAAGATGTTAACGATGGCAAAACTTGATTGGTTTATTCCAGTAAGGATATAGGTGTTGAATAATGGGTAATGAAAAAGAAACTAATATATACTTTATAAATCAATGGTGTTATCCCAGGGGATTTGCTGTGAACTTGTCCTATTATTTGCTTGACAGTCAAAGTTAAAAGAACAAGCCTACGCGTTAAGGTTTCTTTACTAATTTCACAACAAGCGAAAAGAAAATCCAAACTGACCTCAACAAAATATGAATTTATCGAGAAAAAAATCGATCCAAAAACAAACCCAATCTGACTTTATGATACTTTTACACATATCTGCTTTCCATTTGGCATTACATGCGTATCGTTGCTTACAAGCAAGAAAGATTTCTGAAAGGAAAATAACCTTAAGGGGATTTATTTTTGCGTGGACTAATTTATTATGAGCTACGGTTTGAGAGCGGTTTGCGTGGATTAATTTTTGCGAGTCAGAGCTTCTCAAGGAAAATGTTTGGAATTATTTTTGCGAATGTGAACAAAGTGCAATACGTGTATTTCATAATATAGCTTAGAAGTAGCAGCAGAAATCACCATGGAGCCTGTCACATTGTGAAACCAATAGGTGTGTGGTACAAGGAAATAGCTAATATACGAAAAGGTACACATAGCCAAAAAAGGAGCAAATAAAATCATAAAATTTTGTGTGAATTTTTTTTTGCAAATTTGGCCAAAATTCGCAAAAGTCGCAAAAATTAATCCATGCAAAAATTGAATTGATACTATGCATTTTTTTGCTATTGTGTAAGTCTTGTTGTAATTTTGATTTATGGCAGCTTGACATAATTATACACCTTTCAATTCATTTTGTCAGCAAAGTATCCAATATAGTAAGCTTATTTGCAGGTAAAAAGACTACCAAAGGCACATCTGCTTTGATATCCCAAATGTGAGCTAAGATGATTGGTTTAATGAATGCTGCTATTCTTAAAAGAAATTGTTGAGTTTGTTCTTGAATGATTTTGCTATTCACATTGTAGGTTGCGAAGTTGCAGCATAATGTAAGAAAGTGGCATAAAGTGAAACAACTGCATTGTACAACAATTAAGGTTTGTGTAGTAAGAGCTGACAAGCTCAGAGTAAAATTTTTTATGCCTGCTCATAATTTTCATAGTGAAATTTTATTGAGGGTGAAGTATTCTTATGCTCAAAAAATAAGGGTGAAATATTCTTAATTTTATTCTTACAAATTAGGTGATTTTCACCTTGATATTCTTATAGAAGCCATTCTTATAAAAAAAAGCATGTATGTATTATATTCTTTTATCTTGATATGGTAGATTTTCAACAAAATCATCGAACATGAATGGAAAAATGGAAAATGTTTAATATATATCAAGATTACCAACTTCAGTCAGTTAATTGATGAGAACAGTGAATTTTCATTTATATATATACTTGTATAGAATGGTAAAAAAGCATGTAATACAGTACAGTGTAAAGTGTAGTTGTATCAGTAAATTCCATGATGGTATGTTGTTTTGATGTTTCTATGATTAAATATTAGAAACATATTTTTCATTATTATTAAGGCCAATTTGTTTTGCACATTCTACCCAGCATGTTTTACACCACGTAGACGTATGAATATTTTGCTGCGGCACCCATTGGAGTCACTAGCTAGCTTGTATATATATATAAAAAGATTTCAAAAATAGTAAATTTCTATGGACCTGTGAATGAAACATTATGGTGCAAAAGTGGCATGATAGCAAATGTAAACATGAGAAAAGATTCATCCCATAGATAGAGTGTGCATTATAAAACCAAAAGTAGCTTGTTCATTATTGCCATTTTCAAGTAAAACGTATTATATATATAAAACTTTATGATATACGATAATGATGAGTCATTATGGAAAAAAGAAATTTCATTTACAGCAACAGGTGGAGTTCATAAGCACACCTCATTTAGCTGGTGAAGCTGTAATAGAAAAGTTTCGTTTTCATTTCATAAAATTCTAGGAAAAAATCTTCTTTCTTGGGTTCCCTATGAGTGTCCAGCAGAAGAAAGAGAATGCAAGTCACCACAATTTTAAACTAACGCTTAAAAACTCAAAAAGGAAATAGGGCGATAATTAATAGCACTTGAAAGTAATCATCATAAAATTATTCAATAGCTTACTAACAAAGGGAAGCCTTATGACAACTATCCATATAAGACGTACGAGTTCGTGTCCATTTTGCCTACCAATGTAATCATTACAAAAGGAAGCAACAAATAAAGGACCTCCTAACTCGTGGACCCGGACCAGAGCACCCTCCAAGAAAGTGGACTCGTTTTATATGACTGTGGGGGATTTAGTTGAAAGTCTGGGTAGTATATTTTAAATGCAATCAATTTCACCATAAATGATTTAATGATAATTTTTCCAGGTTTCTGTAGCGAGAAAAAAAGAAAATATCATCCTGTAGCGGTATCACTTCTCACGAAAAAGACAGGTTTGGAACATTGAGTTTACGTTCAAACTGAAATCACAATGAAATAAATACAAGTAAATTTAGTAAAAACTACATATAACTGAAACAACAGAAAGAAGAAGGAAAAGAACAAAACCAAAACCTACCAGCTGGCCAAGTATATCGCTAGTGATACGCTATATATGTTTGACTTGAGTTGATTTGAAAAATGTGTTTGAATTGAGTTGATTTGAAAAAAATGTGTGTGCAAAAATGAGAAAAACGTTGAATATATAGTGAAATAAACTAAACACCCTAGAGACATCAACTCAGTAAATGACAAAATAATTACTAAAAAAATTAAAATTGATTTAAGATAAACTGAATGCACGAGAGAAACAAAACACTGAGACGCATTAAAAACAAAAAAGAACGTGACAATTACAATAAATATTTTTGTGTGTTTTTATATGAATAGGCGATCGCCTTACACATCCTTGAGAATTGAAACACCCCCTTTTTATTTCGATTTTGTCACTATAATGATGGTCTTTCTTAATAAGCTGGTTGCTTGTGGCAAGCCAAAATATAAAATGCTTGAAGAGTTGATAGACTTCTCATAGAAATCGGAAATTCGAGAAATGGAAAGTGGAAAATGGAAAATGGAAACTGGCGCTATGTTGAAGAGCTTAGGAAAACTGATAAAAATTAAAGGGAGCTAAACTCAAAAAATCAAAATTGATTTTTGTACTGTTTGGAACAATTGATGGAAAACGATGGAGTTTTTTAAAAATAACTTTTCATTCCCGGGAATCGCCATACGGTTTAGGGTCTCTAATACCGTCATACCGTCTGAAGCCTAATACCGGCACGTTCCGGTGCGCACCGGCTCGCTCAACCTCGAACCCAGGGTCTCTGTCTTTTCGATATACGGACCCGTATATCGAAAAGGCAAGAGACCCTGGGTTTGAGGTTGGGCACCGGCTCTTTTATTGGGTCGGTTATTCAAATTTGTCAGATTTTGGAAATCTATTGTTTTAAGTTTTAAGCAATAATTAAATAGATATCTCGGAGGGAAGAAAACCTATGAAAAAAATCGATTTTTGACTGCACACAGTGTATGGTCGTCAATAAACATTGATACTGTCTCTTCACGTGGTTCTTCCTCTGTTATGGGGATCAGATACTTCAACAACTGTTGCACAATCGGAAATATTGGTTGGTGTTTCATCAGTTTCCTCCGGCCTCATCATCTTGATATTTTGCTGTTTGAGCAGCCTGTTTGCAAATATCCAGACTTTATAGGTAATGTGGGAAAGTGCTTTTTCCATTGTTGTTTCCTGTTGGACCGAACGTTGAATTACTCCTCTGGTGTATGCTTTCAGCCCATAATCACATTTGTTCTTCCCGCTTGCTACTTGTACCGGTCTGTGAATACTGCCTCTTTAGCAGTGACTTTGATACCTCGCTGTAGCCTGTAGAAATTCTCAGGTGGTGCCAGCCAGCTTCCTTTGGAATATATAAAGTAGTATGCAGTCGAGGGACTCTTTCATTGATGTTATAAAACTCATTGCATATTGAAGTAGGCTAAGCGAGGTTTTTTTTGGCATGTATTGTCGCAAGGTCAAAAATCTTGAAAAAATGGTTGACGTCATTTGTGAACAATCCCTTAGCAATAATGTTATGCCGTACAGAATTTGCCTGATACAGTGTGTCTCAAAATGACTGGAACCAGAAAAATGTTTTCGCAAAGCTATTTTTTCGAAATGTAACAAATCTTATATGAGAAGAAAGCCCTTAAAAAAATCTTTCCAACGCCGTATTTTTCCTTCATGAAATGGAAAAGGATAAAGAATAAATCGAAGAAAGAAAATACAAAACCGATCGTTAAATTTTTAAAAGTGACGTTAAGTGATTTTTTGAAACACCAAGTTAATCCCAGCAGGCACCAAACGTTATACTAACGTTAGTGTTACGTTAGTTTTTACGTTGTGGTAACGTTAGTGGTTGGTTAGAATGGAAGTCTTTTTTTAATTAGTATAACGTTAAATACTTACGTTAGTATAACGTTAAATACTTACGTTAGTATAACGTTAAATACTTACGTTAGTCTAACGTTAGAAAGTTACATCAGGACAACGTTAAATTTCGTTAATCTACGTTGTATTAACAACATCAAAATGTTATAACATTGTAATGATTTTTGAAGTCATTATAAACAAATCCCGGTGTCCATCCCAACAAAGTAAGAAAAATGACGAATAGTCATAGAAGTTGATATTTACCTTTAATTGACAAGAAAAGCATATTTTTATGTCAATATTTACGCATGCCTAATAGAAGAAAAAGAAACAAATATAAGTGAAGGTGTTAAACGAATGCTTGTGGTTGCGGCAAATTGCAATAAATGAAAATCAACGGAAATTCATGCTATCCATTCTAACCAACCACTAACGTTACCACAACGTAAAAAATAACGTAACACTAACGTTAGTATAACGTAAATTAACGAAATTTAACGTTGTCCTGATGTAACTTTCTAACGTTGTACTAACGTAAGTAGTCAACGTTGGAGTAACGTTGGTTTTACGTTGGTAACGTTAAACCTAGAACCAACGTTAGACTAACGTTGAATAAACGTTGGGTGCATGCTGGGATGGTATTTACGAAACTGACGATTTATTTACAACTAAAATGTGTGGTTGAGCTTGCCGAAGAGTTAAGTGAACTTTTAGCTGATCATGGTCCCTAACTAGGGGATCACATTTTCAATTCTAACACAAGTGAGCATTAAAGGGAAATTAAGCCTTAAAATTTCTTTTCTGATTTTGAGCATGAAATACTTCATTTATCCTACAGGAACACCTTTTTATGTATAATAGGTATTCCAAATGAAAAAAACTGCTAAAAAAACAACTTAGTTAAATCGCCATTACAGCTTTCGTTATAAATATCATGACGTCACAGAGCGAATTTCATTTGCAGAAATATCAGACGTAGGCAGCACATGATGGCATGTTTTTTCCGTCTATGTTCTAAAGATGCGAGAAAAGGTAGAAAAACAACATAAACACGAAAATATTTATCATTCATCAACGTAAATGTAAAATAAGTTTATCAGCAACGATTCAAGAAAAATGTAAACAGTCTGTCATTACCGAGGATTTCATTTTTTATACATCCAAAATATACACATTTGTTTAAAAATTCGCTTACGCACGTATACCTGCCATAAATCCAAAACGTAATACTTTTTAATAAAGGTTTCATATCACGAAGAACTTAATAACTTTCATCAACAAAAACAAAATATTGCAGTTTATGTCATCTTTACAAAAACAGCGATCGCGCTGTGACGTCAAAATTTCCATCTCAGAGCACTGCAATGGCGTCCGTTGTTAGATACTAAATAACGAAAACTGAGTATAATTATCATTTAAAATAATTTTTTATGGTCACAGAAGATTAATAAGACCTTTCTGCAGCTAATATAAAAAGTTTTTGATAAAGGCTTAATTTCCCTTTAAGTGAAAATTAAAACCTTTGGAACGTTTAATGAGTAAACTTTCGAGAGATAATGTACGGTTAGCGCATTTAGTTAGTTTGTTAATAGGAGATGTTGGAAATCTGCATAATTAGCCCCTGTAGATAAAAATCGAATAGTTCCAGCCAATTTAACATGTATTACTGTATACTCTTTTTCGATGGATGGACTAATTAATCTTTTCAAAACTTTCTGGTAACATCGTTGGCAACTTTGAATATTCAAAGTGGTCTGCTGCTTGAAGTTCCTGCGCAAGAGTATTATAGGTTCATAAGCAGTTTCGTTTTTGAAGCCAAGGTTTCATGCCTTTCAGTTTCTGCCTTCCATTTCTCTTCTTTTGTCGTTCGGACATAAACAGCATTTTATAACGGACATTATTTTATTTTATTTTTAGGCTAGTATAATATAGTTTCTTAGAGCCTATATTGAAACCGGTTTTACTACAATCTGAGAAATTAAAAGTTGCTACTAAAACATTCAAACATTGTTACAGAAATTTTATTGATTCGACAAGACAATGATAATAATCGGCCGATAAACAAACTTGAAATCCGAATCCATTATGTGTAACTCCGTGTTAACGAATATATCTCGGAATACAACCATTACAATGGTGCCATACAGACATTGACAGATATCAATATTAAACCGAAAAGTGTGATACTGGCGAAATATACAAAAACAAGAAAAGAAAAGAGTAAAGAGACCCTAGATCAATTTTTTGAATGCACTTAAAACTTTTATTTTACCAAGGATTGTAATTTCCAAGCTTGTGAGTTACAAAGCTGAGATGATTCGTGATCACTTCATCAAAGATTTTTCGTCAAATATGATACGTTTAAGACTCTTAGCAAATCAAACACTAGATCTACAAACTGCTTTTAATAACGCAAGAGCTTTACAAGTAGCCCACCAAAGCTCCATCACGTATTCTCAACCGCCAGTTCCGGACATTAGACGTTCATTCTCAAATCAAAGATCTGGTTGTTAGTTCTGCGGAAACACCAGACATCCAAGAAGTTAATGTCCTTTTGGGAGGTAATATGCCACAGATGTAAGAACGTTGGTCATTTTGAAAAGCTGGGTCGTTCAAATGCAGTAGGGTCAGTCGCAGTTCCAGTGTAAGATGGTGATTGTTCCCTACTAGGTGCCACTCTTGCCGCAACTAACTCATCTTTTGATGTGACATCAAATATTCTTATCAATGACACATACAAAAACAGAAGCCTTAATCGACACCGGCTCTTGGAAAAGAAGCTTTATAAATGAAAATTGCGCAGAACTCCTAATCTTAGTGGTTTCTCCAATTTAACGCGTGGCAATAAATAATTATTTTGGACGCTACGCGTTAAAATTAGAGAAAGATTAATTACAAGATTTCGGCGTTCGAAGTACGCGTTAATAATTAGGGGGAAATAAATTAGACGCGATAAATTAGAGACAAAATCTCAACTCCCACACGTCAACAAATGGTTGATTGGGTTAAGGCGGCATATGAGAATCTTTCCTCCAATGTCACCATGGTTGGAAAGTCGTTTGAGGTGTGCGGGATCACCACATCCGATTCCCAAAACGTTAGGTGTAATGATTTTTATCAGAAGTGCATGGGAAATGCACTTGCCAGTTTAGAGGAAGAATCGGATGACGAAGATCCCTTTGATTTGTAATGTAATCTAAATTTGAGTGTCATTTGAAAAAATAAAAATTAAAAAAAGAATTAATTGTCTTTGTTTGTCTAAGTTTCCATGCCCAAGGCTTGACTACACGTAATAATTAGAGTAAAATTAATTACGATTTTTCGAAAAAATCAGGCCACGCGTTAAATTAGAGTACGCGTTAAATTGGAGAAACCACGGTAAAATCAAAAATCATGATTATTGTTATGCTTCTATACCATTCAATCATCGACTTTAAGAGAAAGTGAAATTGTTAGTAATCAAGCAGCTTGCCACAGATGTCATTTTGGGGACTGATTCTCATGAGCAACACGAAAGCGTAACAATAAAGTATTGTGGCAAGAAACCTCCTCTAACTGTCATCGCTCTCACCAGTACAGAAACTGCACTGTCAGAACTTTTTGCATACGTTATCCCCAATTGTAGACCGATAGCTTCTAAATTCAAACAATGATCATGAATTCATCAAATCTGAAATCGAACATCTATCTCGATCAACCTAGTATGACCCTAGTAATTCTCCATATAGAGCGCAAGTAATCGTAGCCCAAGAGAAAACGGAGGATGGTTGTTGACTACTCCGAAACAATCATTAAGTATACCCAGCTGGATGCATTACCTAAGATCGACGAAATGTGAATAATATTGCCACGCTATAAGTATTCAGCACTAAAGTCTTGAGAGCTGACTACCATCAAACACCTTTATTCAACAAAAATTAACCATTCACTGCATCTGAAGCTGACGGGAAGCAGTACACTAATCGCAAATGGAGAATCTTGTTTCCAAAGGAAAATGGATGAGTGTGTAATGAGAACAACTTAACAGATACGTTTCCATACATGGATAATCTAACAATTTGTGGTTACACCTTGGAAGAACATAATGCGAATTAAGTGAAATTTAGAGAAGCAGCAGAACGCGAAAACCTCACATTTAGCAAAGAGAAATGTGTCTTCTCTTTACTTGGATACTACATATCCCATAAATCTTTCAAACCGGATACAGATCGTCTGGTTCCTTTATTAAATCTAACACCACCTACAGACCCAAAATCATTAAAGCGGGTGCCAGATGGATTAAGACATTCTCAGATAAAATACGTCTCTTAAACACAGTGAAGAAGTACCCTCTCAATAAGGAGCAGATCAGAGCTTTTAACAGCTTAAAGCAAGAGGTAGCATGAATATCAGCATTCTTATAATATTCACTAGGCCGGGAAATGGATATGTGTAACCACAGCTATCCAATCACTCGATCATATTCATGCCTCATTATGTAATCAAAGAATCACTCGTTTCCATCATTTTGTTAAAACGAGGAATGTTCCATTTTCACTTGAAGAAGTAAAGAAAGTATATCAAGACTGTCGAGTATGTCAAGAAATCAAACCGCAGTACCACAAGCCATATAAAATTCATTTGATCAAAGGCACTCAACCATTCGAGTGTTTCTATACTAGCATGTAGCTTTACCTAAAAGTGCCCCCGCGCTCAAGCATTCCAATTTGTACACACAGCAAGCTATACATTAACAACGGAAACAAAAAGAACTGTTTTGGTTGATTGGGGACCTGATAAGTGGCATACGTATTATGCTTAAATATTTCGACAAAGACAGTTTTTAGGAAGCCTCAAAACTGCTCAACACTCGCTCAAAATTGTTTTAAAACTGCCATGCATTATGATCAAAGTCACGAGACAAGTAGCATTGAGGCTCCAGTCATAACACTTGTAACTTTTAATGCATCGAAACAGGCATAAAATAACCCCCTTCATTCACAGAGTTGACAGGATGGCATAAATTGAACTTCAGGACAAACTAGATAATTGAAAAACTATTGAATCGGCCAACGGTCATTTAAAGAACAAGCATTGTTTTATGACGTCATTTCTATTGTTATGGAGAGAACGAGGGTTAGGGAGATCAAAAAGTTCAGATGAAACTTCTGATAACATTGTATAAACGCATAGTGTAGCGATGGCGGTATTTCAAAACCAACGTCCCAGTTAACACATGACGTCAATACAACGTTGTTTTATGGTCGTTCTAACGTCGCAACCAAAAACGATCATTAGCCGATGTTGAGAAAACGTCAGGTTGGTCGCAAGCAAAAACGACTACTAACTGACGTCAAGAAAACGTCGGGGTTGGTTGAAAAAAAAACACTCAAAATCATTTATTTACTTACAGCCAATTCTGACGTTCAAGATTAAGAAAAGATTAAGAAACGAAAAAGTTCGTGAACTTAAAGTTTAAAATGATGTTTTAAAAATCAAGAAAAAATTATATTGCATTTGTTCTTTCATTTTGTCATTTTGTTCTTATCCATCTTAACCGGCTCGAAATTAAGTTGGTGATTTTGGTGTTAGTCAAATACATTAGGACATATCTAGGCGCCGTAGTGTAGTGGTTATCTCTCTCAGAATTCATGTGAGTGGTCAAGGTTTGATTCCCGCTGGTGACTTCGTTGTCATTACCTTTCGTCGTCAATTTGACCATGCTACAATGTCAATGCAACGTTGTTTTCGGTCTTTTGACCGTTGCACAACGTCCGTACAACGTCATTTTTAGGTTTTCTTAATCGTCGTTTTGACGTCAAAATCCGGCGTTGTTTTGCTGTTTCCATTTCGACCATTAAACGACCGTCATGTGACGATGGACTACGACGTCGAAACAACGTTGAAACAACGTCTTTGTGCTTACTGGGTTGGAACTTAATAGATCTAAACTTAAACTTCGCTTACACTCGCTGCGGGGGCAAAAACATCACACGCTATTATGTTCATTAATGTCATTTTTAGGAAGGTCTAGCTCAATATACAGTGTGTCCACAAGAAAGTGGGCACCTAACTTTCAAGGAGCATATCTTATGTTTTTGGTGCTTGTTTTTTTTTCAGTTTTTATACCAAAAGAAAGAAAATTTTTTATTTTTATTCTTATTTTTTATTTTCTCTAAATACACGACCCTTTTAACAGAAAAATAAATTTTTGGGGAATTATATTCGATTTTACCATGAAACTACGCAATTAAATCAATAATGATCAATTAACGCTTGCTTGAATAGGAGTTAATGACTCGAATAATATGGGAAGTCATGAAAAATTAAGATATTGTGATAAAGCTTCATTTATACTTGGAAAACACATATTTCTTTACAAGCTTGAAACATAAAAGTTTCATTTCAAAAAAGTCTTTTACGAAGATTTAAAAAAACGTTTTAAAATTTTTTTTTTTGCTTATAAAGATTTTGGCAAGGCGTTGGGAATACAAAGTTATTAAATCATAATTAAAAATTTAAGTTAAGTTTACACAATGAAAAAAAATTGTACCTATTCAAAATATTCCATGACAAACTTATCACATCACCAACAGCGGTTGTTTCAACGAAACAAAGAGTTAATTGCTCGTTAAATTCTGTTTTATTGATCATTACAAAATTAACAACCGTGTCCAAAGAAAAAATAGTCATTATTCTTTAAAATAAAAAGTTTTTATAAATAACAACTTATATTTTTGGAAAGCTCGTAAATTCTTCTTCCCAACTGTATAAAAACCGCATTGCATTGGCGAAAATTCGAAAAGTTGTTTATGTTTTAAATCAGGTGCCCAGTTTCTCGTGGACACACTGTATGTATACAGATGTATACATCTATTCCGTTATTTATTGTCCAAATCTTCACAGGTCTTCATAAAAAGATGTTTCTTTGGGTGTTGCTGCTGAAAACTATATCTCCTGGTGATGCAGAAAAAGGTAAGAAATTCGTGCCATTCAAGGCAACCAAATTTCACTATGCTGGGGGTCTTAGTCTGATAAAGGGCTGGCAATAGCAATGCTGGGCTGACTCTCCCGATTGTCGTAGCTATGTGAAATGTTGCGTGTCATCATTGTTACTGGCTAATTTAAAAGTACCTCATTAAAATGTCTCTAGGTCAATTAATATGATTTTTTATTTTTAATACAGTGTGTATCAAAATGTCTTATCCACCAACTTTCATATTTTTCACATATCTGATAAAATATTGTGAATTTGATATCACAAGAAAGAGATTTTCATGCCCTATCCATTAATATAAAATGTTTGCCAAAATATTTGTTCTTCGAAAAGATATGGAAGAAAAACTCAACGATTTGGTCCATTAAATTCTTAAAAGTCAATTAACTGACATGTTAATACACACTGTATTTTCAACTAGTGAAAGTAACTAAAATTGTAAATTGTAAATTGAGTTAAAATTTATGTTTTATAATATGTTTTGTGTAGAGCCAGGCAAAAATTTTTGTCGGTAAAAAGTGAGGAACTTTTGTCTAGGTGACGAATATTTATTACCGACGAAATGTTTTGCCGACGAATTATTTTACCGACGGATTTTTTTACCGATATCGATATCCATTCAACATTTTTATCAGAAATTAAAATCGTTTTGATGACGTCATCACGTCATCCAAACATCATACAGTGCAATCGTCTTTCCCCGATTTCACAAGTTTTTGTACTCTAGTCAGTATAGAATTTCTGAATTTTCTAGCCAAAATTAAAAAGACAAAAATGAAGTCATCATCAGTGACGTCATTCATTTTGCATTCGCAATCCTTTTCGGCTCAGAGAATGCAGAAACGTCCACAGTGGACGTTTGCCACTGGATCATGAACGGCTTGTAACGAAAGTACCGATTCATCTATCTACCAAAAGTCTTTGATAAAAAACCTTCCAACCATAACAAAATATCCAGATGATGATTTTGTATAATGTTTTTCGACATTTTGAAAGAAGTGGGGACCTTATTAAAAATAACTTACATATTTGCTGATAAAAAACAACAACAAACAATTTAGAAATGTTTTCAGTGTTTAGGTAGGAAGAAATGGTCCATTGAGGCAGGTACCATTGCGGAAGATTCTTCAGATATGACTGTAGAGGATCGTCACTATTACCGTTGTATGTAGCTTTTGAAGGAGAGCTTTAATGCACCTTATTTAGTATCAGTTAAGATGCATATCTAAGAATTTTCAATAATTTATTATTTATTTAAGCCATCCCTGAAAAATCTACCCCCAAGGAGATTGCCAATGCAGTGAATTTGTAAAAGTTTCACCTGAATTATAAAAAAGACTTTGAAAAGAAAAAAGAAACTCAAAAGTACTTAATAGTTTTCTAACTCAAAGATGTATCTGATGGACCTTGTGATGATACGAGTTGTCCAAAAAGGTGATTTCTTGTTGCATTTAAAAGCAGAGAGAGAAATAGAAGATTTATTTCGCACTAAATCATGTGCACTTTGCACTTTACCTAAAGTAATATCCAGCATATCCTGCTGGTTATCATGCCAGATAAAGGTCAAGTTATGCCAGATCTCGAAAGTGGTGGGTGTGAAGAAAGTATTTTTAATAGTGTTCTCTGATATGCGGAGGCGGGAAATATGAAGCCAGCCCGCAGACGTATTGTTGTTGAATGGACCTTACATGCATGGCAAGGGCTATCCAAAAATCTCATTATTGATTCATTAAAGGTTTGCCCTCTAAGTATCAAGACCAATGCAAGTGAAGACGACATGATTCATTGCTTTAAAGAAAAGCAACCCTGTGTTGCAGGTAAAGATCATTTGAAAGATCAATAGAGCAGCCTGAAGCTGTCACAAAAGCACCATATGCAAAGATTGTTCTACTAAGTAGTAGCTGAAAGATGGAAATTTGTAGATATTAATAGAAACAATTCATGACTCAAAACGAATAATTTCTTCACTGAGAAACATATATCTTTGAAATACAACTAAAATGCTGACAACTGTAAATGCTTTTTCAAACAAACATAAAATATATGGAGCAAAAATCAGAGCAATCCAAGTTTTCTTCTTAAGCTAGATAACCAACGAGTGAATGAAGGAACTGGTATTAACTGAAACTGCATTTAAATCCACAATCAGCTTCAAGTCGACACTGTACAAAAACATCCAACTGTACCTTGTAATACATTTACATTGGTTTCAACAGATAAAGTATACATACACATAATAGTTATGATTATTAGGGTTGGATTACTTGCCAATTTATCAATACAAAACTGAAATTTAGGAAGTACTTAATAAATTTCCTCATTGGATTTATCATCTAATAAATTTTCTTCAATAAATCATTCATATCAATTATTAAATCTAGGAAATCTCTCAGATCAATACATATGTTTTCACTGGATTGATGAAAAAACACACTGTTGCAACATTAGTTTTTTTCAAAACAAATAGTCGGAATATTTGAAACCTGAGTACCTCATTGTTGTACAACTTAATGTTGGTGTTTTTTTCTAATGTCAGTTGCTGACTGGATTGGAGTATTTGCTGAAATTGTGATGTATGCATACTTTGGTATTCTTTGATATTGGCATTCATTATACCTCTAGCACGCACTTCTTCAATGTGGTCGCCCCATGAAGATAACTTTGCCACACCTGATTGTCAATTTTACTGTTCACGTTAATCTCGATGCATTTGTGCTTGGATGCATTCGTTGGTATGCTTCTTCTTTCTAGCGTATAGTCATGAACAAGAGCCACCAATTCTAAGAAAAAATCAAGGAAACAAACAGAAAAAAATTCTTGGGCTTTATGGTTGCAGTGCCTTAGGAGTTCCTAAAGCTTCAAACTTGAAACTTTCAGAAAAGATAGATGAACTATCTCTCTGTTTTATGTAGATTAGGCATTTTTGAGGCGCAAATATTAACTTCATAACAAGCAGAAACGCTGTACCATGATTTTCTTCAATTTTCACTTGTAACATCTTCTAGCAAACTCACAGACATTTTAAAAACGATTAAACATCGTTGTTTGTGGCTTTGAACAATGAATAAAAGTGTTGTGTAAGCTAGCGAGTCCCCTCATTTTTAAATTTTCTGCGTTGGATTGGCACATAAATAATCATTCGCTTTCACAAAAATCCCGTGAAATGCCAGACGCAATTTGGCATCAAAGGGATGCCGACACAATAGATTTTAACAGTAGAATTGAATAGCTATTGAAATGAGTTTTGATTCCTTCTCCTTTTATACGTCCATGGGCCGACTCAATTTTCGGCATTATAATAAAGCGCGGATTAACATTTTTATATCAAATTGGCTTTTCTACTGCAGATAATAGAGTCTTAAGATATTTACGTCAATAATTGAACCATTAACCTTAATGGAATTTGTAAGGTCATGTACACAAAGAACATAGTGTGTGTTAAGTATAAAACGTTCATCACCTTCAAGTAAGAAGTTGTCTAAATGTTATGCTATGCATTTATAAATCTTTTTAATACTAGACCAAATTATCAAATATGTACAAGGAGTTACAAAATCAAGGACGGTTGCCATTACCACCAAAAATAGAACTGCCTTGAAGATAACCACATCATATACATATATATATATCATCATAATACATCATAAAATATACTAAAACACTATATACATTTTTATAGACATACTTTAAAGATTTATTCTTGAGATTTATTTTCTTCTCTTCGTCAGGACGTTTTTGAACATTTAATATTTTTAATGTAATTTAAAACTTTTTATGAAAAAAATCGACCAAGTTAATTCATGCATTCAACTCATGATGTTCATTATGGACGCCATTTTTATTTAGAAATTCATTCGGATGAAATCCGATTGTGACGTCAGAAGGTTGTCCGCGTTAAGTTTTGGGACAAAGAATCCCCCGTGAAAGCGTATTAATAGTTCATTAAAATGTTAAAAGACTTAACATTATGTGAGAATTTTGATGAAATTTTGAAGGATTCTTGTGCGTGACAGGAAAACATAAAAAATTCTGACATCAGCCCTGTTAGACAATAATTTAGCATTTAGATTACAGTTTCGTTTTTGTCGGTTCACAGAATCATGACTCCACAAATCAGGTTGACAATTTCTTATATTTGAAGACAAGTTAATTTTTACGAGGTTTCATTAGAAAAAGCGAGGTCTCCGCAAAGTGCAAACAAAGACAGCATGGCGGGTTTTTTCTTCGTGAACATTCAATTGTCTTTCATTGAGCATTTACTTTGATATTTATCTCTAATATCTTCAGATAAGAATTAAAGGCACATTTCTTCAAGCTTCCAGTAGGTCTTTAAGGAGTAATGAAATCATTACAAATATTTTCTAGTTTAGGTGGTATGCAACAGGTATGATTTTGTAACTCCCTTCAATTCAAAATTCCCAACCTATGATTACGATATGATTTATGCATTCCTTTTATGTTGACATGGTAACGAAATGGCCATTTAACATCCAGTTGATTTCTATCTATGACTAATATAACTTGTGCAAAATAAAAAACAAATGATATATAAACACATGCAGTTTCTGCAGTTTGGACAAAAACTTACCGTAAAGTAAATTGAAATTTATCGTGCAATGGAACTCAAGCACACGATATTTCGAAGACAGTTCAGTGTACTGAAGTTAAGAGGTATAAAGTAGTAGGGTTAGGAGTAGTACGTTGAACGCATTAACGCAAAACAAAATGGTGCAGATGAGGCGTGATTTCTCGAAAACAAGTCTAACTTTACTAGCCTTTCATCTGTACAGGACCAAAAAAATCATCGGCCTATTTTAATACTCTTAACGGTCCCTGAGTAATAACCGTTCCTCTACTAAATTGACAACGAGATGTAAATTAAGCCATTCGAATACCCAAACGAATCAGATACTGAGTAGGCCAACTTTTCACATAATCTTTTCGACAAAGATTCACCGAAGGATGATTTTGTTGATGTTATCTAACATAATTATTAAAGTCTGTTCATAAATTATATGCACTGATTTCAGCTTTTATATAAAAACCAGGCTCAAGGGAATTTATGTAATTTGTTAAATCTGGTTTCCACATGGTAACTGAAATTAGTGCACATATTTTTTGAACAGACTTTAATATGCTCATTTTGTTATTTTAGAAAAAAGTATAAAGTTAATATTTTAGATAAACTTCCCCGGTTTTAATTAGATGAATTTGGTAATTGCTCTTGTTCTATAATGAAAATAATAAACCACGAATTTATGAGTTCGTGTAAAGTAACCAAAATCTATCTTAAAAAAAACTTTATGACGTTCATGATTACCATATCTAAGCATTGCTAACTTCAGAAAAAGATAGCTTATCCTTTCCATCAAAAGAAATCTATGCTTCCATGGATACAGTCATTTTCTAATTAAGATACATTTGTAAAATAAGCATCGAAAATCGCATTTAATTCCTGTAAATCCAAGACGACTAAAGGTTCACAAAAGTATTCGAAAAAATGTTTCTCTGGATGCTGTTTTTTACATTCCTATTTCCTGTTGATGCTACAAAAGGTAAGAAAACTAAGTTAGTAATTCTCCAAATCATGGAATATTCTACCAGACTTCTTTTTCGACTTGAAACAGACGAATTATCGACGACTGTCTAATTAATAACATTGTTATAGACAACAGGAAATACTTTTTAGAGACAGCAAATATTTTGAGTGCGAATGAGTGTCCTTAAACAAAATATGAAATTTGCTTCAAAGTCCTGTAGTTTCTTACTGAAACATAGATTTCTGTAACCTAAAGGATAAAAATTTAAACAATAATCATAAACATGATTTTGATATTTTTTTTTAGACAGAATATTTTAATAACAAATTGGCAACCCGTGTGATCAATACTTTTATGATTGATATTTTGCCCTTGGGTGGTCAGGTTTAAATTTCCACCCGATAGTGTCTTAATGAAGTCTTAGCTAGGTTTTATGTGGCCTGACATCATAGATTTAGGAAAAGTAAAAAAGGAAGGTGGTCAAATTGATAGGTCGAAGTGTTTGTACAATTTCAAAAAATAACAACATCAAAAACATATCAAAAAACGTATTATAACACGTCACTGATAGTTTTTAGTCCTTAAGTGTCAAGCGTAGTGGTTGGTTATTCCGCCCGCCGACTTGCAACTGGTACATGACTTACCGCCAGAGATACGTATAGCATTGCTGTAACTTCCCCAAAGGCCAGTGTACAGTCAGTCGATGGTTCCTAATGGGCTGATTCGCTGATTTTAAAGCGTATCGGAGCGGAGCATCGATATGAGCCATGACTGGACTCAAACATGGGTCGCAGCGGTCGCACTCAAAGGTACTAACCACTACACCATCGCTACACCAAACTTGTTGCCTTGTTCTCTAGATTTTGGACAAAAAGGGGTGAAAATGAAGTAGTGAAGTCATTCAGAATTGAAATGTGATCAAAGTAAAGATAAGATGCCCTGATAGGCGAAATGATTTCTGCAAAACCAAAGACACAATATGCCCTTTTGGAATTTGAAAAAGGTTATATGATTTCCAAAATAAAACATCAAGAAAAAAAGCACACAGATTTTGGACAGGCAAAATGATGTATTTTAATAGACATAAATCAGCATACATAACAGAAATCAGACATTTCTGTTTTACTTTGATTAACAATAAGCCTTGCATTTGCAAACATTCATGACATGTTTATAAAAATTCCTTAAGTTGTAAATGTTGGAAACAGAAAATTCCAAAGTGTATTTTAGAATAAATATACCGAATTTCAAAATAATTTTTACATCAATGAAAAACCATTTTCAAGTTCTTTCGGTTAGTATATTTTTATGAAAAATGAAAGAGTGGTTCTTGAAAAAATAAAGAAAATGTCTTGGAAAAATGTGATTAAATTTTTAATGGTCGATTCTTTTCAGATATCTCAGCGATTACGTACGAAAATCATATTCTTTAAAGATTTGATATGCACTGTCAATCTTATTAATTACGCGAGAGTTCTCTTAAGGGTTCAGCATGCGTTTCAAAAGTCAAAAAAAATGTTTTTCAATTTTTTCTGACAGATGTAATCATTAGGTTATTATTACACAAAATTTGTAGGGAAAAATATTACTTTTTGAGGAAGTTATGGGCATATTTCGTTATTCAACATTTTTAAGTTATGACAATCTTTAATCTAATTTGTTATATACTCATAAAGCGTTTAATGAAATTGGCAGCTCACTTTTTGAATTTATTAAAGGGTGTCATATTGTCGTATATGCGATGAGAAATTATTAGTGTTCTACCTTCTTTGAGCTCCATCTTCCCAGCAAGTGGCTCGTTTCCTTTAAAATTTTTCACGGCGGTAGATGAAAGGCTGTTAACGAAAAGTGTGCCCGCGATTTGAAAGAAAGTTCCTGATTGGCTCAAAATCCGTGTTTGTTTTCAATTGTCTAATAGCGCAGAAGTATGGAAAAAATCTGTTTGTCTCCTGAACAAAACCATTTATTGGGATTCGCGGGCACACTTTGTTTCCACTGATTGTGAGGAATCGACACAACCAAAAAAACATTCAACAAACCTTTTTCTTCGGGACTTGGAGCTCAAAGAAACTCACAAAAGTCCGTATTTTTGATCGTTTTTACAGACTAATTTCTTCCTTATTATTATGTAAATATATCATTTTATACACCGTTGGAAAGAAAATTTATTGCTCTACATGAATTCAAAAAATATTTTACTTAAAATGTACTGTAAAAAGAAGTAACGGTTTTTTCTTCCATCCGATAATAAAAAAAATGAAGCCATTATGTCGCATATGCTTTGAAAAAGGAAGCTTGCAATCGAACTTTCAATCGAACTTTCATTTTATGGGATCAGAGCTTGAAATTTGAAAGTTTTGAAAGTAGATAGTTAATTTGTATAACACTCTTGACGAACGTGATTTGTCAGGCTTTTAAAATGTTAAGCGCGCTTTCTTTAGTGTACAGATACTCATATTTGCTAGTTCGTTTTTTGCCGGACGGAAGGATTCTTTAATCTCCTCATTCTTCAAAGTTACTACACTGGTTTCTTGAAATTTGTCTCAATCTGCCTGTATATTAATGTATTGTAACAATTAATCACATTATTGACAGAATTTGAAAAAAAAATTCCGTCCGATAATATATAAGACGTTCCGTCCGATATATTTCATTCTTCTAACTACGTCCCGTTTCGATAGAATCAAGTATGGAATCTAAAAATTTAAAATGGGAAATTTTATCGATTTCCGTCCGACACTAATATAAAACTCCAAATATTTCTTCCCCTGTAATGGGTATTGCCTTTTTAAATTTAATCAAACAAAATAGACCTATAACCGACTCATTAACGTATGAAGCATCAGTTACTTTCATATCAGTAATTTTCTATTGCCATCATTATCGATTTTTCCGTCCGACATTTAATTAACAAATAAACAGACCCAAAGACAATTTTGTATTGTGTTACATGATGTGTGGTATTTTGAATTTACAGACAGTTGTAATGTACAGACATTAAATACTAATCGAAGATCCTTTTGCATCCTTTTGGTTCTTTGTTGTGAGTTTTTTCGACTAAAATGCATGACACGGAGCTTTGATTACGCGTAAACGCACGTACGAAGTTTCGAAAAACCGCTAGTATTTTTTGCTTTCGCAGAAATCCAAAAAGGTTCTTTCAAAACGATAGACCATAAACGTCGTGTGTAAGGAAAATTCCATCAAAAGTTGAGATGAGAGTTTCATATGTCAACGACATTTAATAAGATTTTAATAATAGAAATCAAAGGCTTGAGGAATTAGTTGTGATTACTTCTCTTTTTGTAGGTCTTCTAACAAATAAATGTGCAAATGATATTCTTCGTTTTAATAAGTCATTCGGTCTTAAACATAATGGCCACAACAAAGACATCAAAACTCTAAACATTTCTGACCCAAATAAACCATCATTGCTAAATCGCGTGTTTACAAATGCAATAGTTTCTATTTTAGAGATCTGATATCAATTCAGTTCAAGTTATTTTATGTATTTAAGTATGTAATATGGACGAGCAACGACCGTATCACATGTTTTATCCAAATAACCTATAATGTTACTGTCATTTAGATTCTTAAAAGGACAACTGTGGTATTCAAATGACTCCTATTTCAGATTAACAGTTAACCCGTGCTCTAAGCCCGCAGTAATTATGCAGTTGTTATTAAAAATGAAATTCACTACTATACAAAAACATTCCGCGGAGCTTTTTAGAATTCAGAAATCTACACAGTTTTCCATCCTGACAAATATAGTTGAACTTGCAACCTTTAGTTCCGAAGTGACCAAAACAATTATATAGCCAAATTTTATTTCACAAATTTTGAAATTTTATAGCTGGAAATATCAGTTCATTCAACAGCAGCGATTCATGCCTTAATGGATATATCCTTCCTGGCGTTCAGTGTCAAGGTACAACTCTTCAAGATTCTATTCAGCATGCACATATACTGTTGGTTTCATTTTAACAAAATATTTTTAATTTTTGTTATAGCAATAAACTTCACTATCAATTTCATAAATCGCACAACAGAACATATCCCCATTGTCCAACCTGCTTCATTTCCGGAAACAGACAAGATATCAGTATGCACTTGGTTTCTATTGAAAGTCTTTCCTATGAAAAGGAAAATTCTTTTTTCGTACTCAACACTTCATTCTCACAGTAGAATAGAAAGTAACTTTTCAATATTTCTTAATGGAAAAGGCGTTTATGGCGTAATAAATGGAACAGAAATAAATTCCATTAGATCAGTGACATTGTTATTGAATAAATGGATCCATATTTGCTGGATATGGCGAGCTTCTGGTGACATATTATTTTACTATAATGGAAAATTGTATCACCAAATACAAACAACATTGTCTGATTTCAACCATGCATTTCCGGAGAGCTCTGGTATGTTAATGCTTGGTCAAGATATACATTATGCTGTTGACAATCTGGAGCAGATGTTTGAGGGAAAGATCAGTCGTCTCTATATTTACAACACAACACTAACTCCTGCTGAAGTCGAAAATATGTATAAAGATAAACCAATTACAAGTGATGTTATTCTAGGCTGGTGGCAATTTAAAAACAAAGCCAGTGGAACCATAATTGTAGAGGAGCAAGGTATGAACAAAATTTATAAATTTATACTTAACTTTCTATTTCATAGATTTCTTACTTTCAGTAGCTGAGCATCTCAACTAAACAGGCAAGTATCGACAAAATATTTGGCAAAACGTTTTCTTTTAGCAAAAAGTAAAGGAAGAGACTCTTCGATTTTCAGACAAATTTTTTGCTGTACTAAGTAAATGTTTCTGTGGAAATCTTACTGTTATTATAGGATAGTTTAAAAAATGGTTCAGCTTTTTATTTTAACCATTTGTTTTTTTTTTTTTTTTTTTTTTAAATTCAAAATTCAAAATTTTAACCATTTGTTTACCGTTTTTTCAACTTTTCATTTGATGTATATGGTACGGGGAATATGATGAATTGGGAATTATGCATGTTCCCCGGTTATTATGCATAATAACCAAAAATTGGTTTCTATTTGGGTAATTTTGCATAATAACCGGCCATTTTCTATAATTCCCATTAAAGTTGGTAAATGTAACAAATATCATGAGGTTCGTTACTTTCACCGGTTATTTCACTTAATAACCATTCGTTTTTGGGAAGTGTTATTTATCAACCTGTTATTCTTTTGTATATGATGAAGTTATAAGATTAATGAGAAAATAAGATTTTTTTGCATAATCGGGATCAATTCACAACTAGCACAGCAGGAATCATCGATATTGCTGATGTCCCTTCAAATGATATATCACTCGAGAATGCGCGGGAAAGTCATCGTTATCTGGTGAGCAAGGCTACAAGCTGTGCAACTGTAAGACAGCTTGCCCAAACAATTCGTGCTCGTGTAGGAAAGCTAAAAAACTGTGTACTTCTAAGTGCCACAGCTGCTTACCCTGTGACAAAAAATAAAAGACATTGATATGTTAAGTTTTACTCTTTTGTAAGTTTTATTTTCTTAGTCTTCTAGTTTCGTTTTGTCATCGTTTGATGGTTATTTTAGAGTAAAAAAAACAGCTTTATAAAAATAGAACGACGTTATTTTTCTTGGAGATACTACATTAACTAACTTGAAAAGTATTTTAACATACCTTTTTTCGCTTTTTATAGCTTCAAAATCTTCTTCCGAGAAGATCTTCTTTTTAATCCGAGCAAGCTCGACGTGGTAAGGTATAGCTTGATAAACGACGTAAAACAGAGAAACGACACGTCTCCTTTCCTTTCAATTCTGTTTTGCAAATTTTACATAATCACCAAAACAACCTAGAAATTATGCATACTAGCCGGTGAATTTGACAAATAGAACACTTTTTAATCACATAAAGTCTGTATTAATCAAATTACCAAATTTGACCGGGAATTATGTAAAATAACTGGTTAATATGCATAATCCCCGAATTTATCACAATCCCCGTAACATGTATATTTTTCTTTGATGGCGAATGTTGTACTGCCAGTAAGTGTCGCAAAATCGCCAGTAAGTGTCGCAACTAAAATTTTTATTCCTTTTAATTTTTTTTAACAATAAATGTCGTAATGTTTTTCTGTGATAGTCAGTGTGTAACAAGTAAAGCGTTATTCATCAAAATAGTTTGTCCTAAATAATGTTTTATCTTTTGAAGTCTTTTCTCCAATCCTCATGCACTAATACTAATACACTATTAATCACTCACAACTAGCTAGAATCAATCAGAACCAAGCATAACCATCCAAGACCAATATGAATCAATTTTAATATGTGGTTTTCTACGTATCTAATTTTCTGTGATGTGAAAACACAAATCCAAATATGCTCCCGTTCATGTTTAATGATTACGATGTTTTTGTTTATACCCTATTTGTTTTCCTTGGGAAGAAGTAATATCCGTCCAAACTCACGGAAAAAGTATGAGCTCTTTTAAAAGATAATTCATTAAGGCAAGCCTATATTCACCTTTCTTAAAAATGCTAAAAGGTGTACTTGGATGGCAGCCATTCCATTTGAGAAGTAGGAGTTTCTGAACAAAGACCAGATTTTGTGCTTTTGCTTGACATTGGTATCTGTATGACTGATTTTTTTCTCCAGATGCATGCGCATTTACTGCCCTGTAAAGATAATGAACAAGACAAAAACATACAATAGGTCGAAGTTTATTTTGATTTTTTAAACACGGAATAGATACAGTCGAGGTGGAAAATTGAACTACAACAATAGCTTTTTCAGTACACACGGAATCTTTTTCCTAATACTTTGAATAAAGCGTGCATCTTGAAGTATCTTCAACTATTTATATTATGGCTTTATTTTTAAAATCAGACTCCACAGTTGGTCAAGCCTCCAAAATGAAAAGGATAGATCTTTCTGTTCAGTTTTAGCAATGATTGAATCAACGCATTAACATTCAAGACATTCTTCATTTAATTGGTTGTTGCAACTTTCCATGTTTTCCTAATGTCATTATGTCATTATGTCACCAAGTCGTTTCCCTTAAAGTTGTGTTCCACAGAAATGTGTTTTTGATGCAGGAAACTGAAAAATAAATTAAAAAAAACAAAACTTTTTAAAATTGACCACAGAATATTATTGTGAGCCTTACTTTAACCTTTACTAGGTCGATATGGATGTTTGAGTGACAGTGATTGTGTCATTAATGCAAAATGCAATCTATCCCAACGAGTATGTGGTTGTATGGATGGATATGTGAATGATGGTTACAATCATTGCAAAGGTGTTTCTCAGTTTTAGTGTAAATATTAATTTTCATGCGATGAATGTTCATCAACACTGAAACTACTACAATGCTACAACATTTAACTCAATGAAAATCAGAAGATGTTTGTATAGGCAATTAAATTTTTCTTAAAGTTTAATTATTGTCTTTTTCCAGATCATCTTCAGGTTCTGTGTCATCAATGACGCTATTATAGGTTTATACTGGTAATTGCCTGCCCAAAATCAATGTATGAATTAATTCAAAATACCACGTAAATAGGAGATATTTGTCATATGAAATTGATCAATTATATATTTCAAGACCCGTTGTCCTGGTGCTTATTTCCTTAAAACTCTGTAAAACTTCTAACACTCTTTTTGAATTTAATTCAATTATTTTTCTAGCAATAAACTTCACCATCAATTTCAAAATACTCACAAAAAATGATCTTCCCACCGTAAAATCTGTATCATTTCCGAAGACAGAAACATTATCAGTGTGCACATGGTATTTACCAATCGTCATTCCCAAGAAAGAAAAATTCATTTTCTTCTACTCAACTCCTGATTTCGACGATATGTATGAAAATTTCTTTGCTCTATGGCTTCATGGAGACCGTATTGAAGCATCCATTAAAGAAAAGGAAGTAGACTCAAGTGGATCTTTGAATATCTCATTGAATAAATGGGTTCACATTTGCTGGATGTGGCGTAGTGATGATTACATATTGCTTTACTATAACGGGAAATTACATAAACGTACACCTACTACACATTTTGAATTCAAAACTGCATTTCCAAAGAGTTCTGGCGAATTGATTCTTGGTCAAGATTTGGACAAAAAAGTTATAAACAACCCTCAGCAAATGTTTGAAGGGAAGATCAGTGGTTTTTATATTTTCAATGGAATACTAACGCCTGATGATGTTGAGAACATGTACAAAGATAAGCCAATCAGTAATGACATTATTGTTGGTTGGTGGGAATTTAAAAACAAAGCCAACGGAGTCGAAATTATAGAGGAAAGGGGTACTTACATTTTTTACATTACCCATACCATTTGCGACTTTAATTTCAATATTTTCCAGGATAAGCTTACCTTGTTAAACTTACGCAAATCTGTTCCTATTCATCACATATTTGCAATCTCTAATAAGTCTTCCATTCAAAGAATTGATATACTCCTGTTGGAAATTTAAAAAACAATAATACCGTTTTCCATTGAACACGAAAATATTTTCCAAACACTTTGCATAATGCATCAATTTTGAAGTATCTCCAACAATTGAAACTTTGATTTCATATACCTGAAGTAGGATCTAACGTAGGCGCTGCCTGGAAATGACACTCATAGATGTTTACGTTCAGTTGCGGCGGTGATCGAATCAACGCATCAATCTTCGAGATATTCTTAATTTGCTTGATTTCTTCAAATTGTCTACAGTTCTTTTATGTCAATTTTATTTATGTTGTATTTCCAAAGATATGTCAGTGCACACGCGAATCCTGTTGTTGATCTTATAACATCGTGATTAGTGTTCCTTTTATCATTATTAGGTCGATATGGATGTTTGAGTGACAGTGATTGTGTCATTAATGCAAAATGCGATCTATCCCAGCGAGTATGTGGTTGCATGAATGGATATGTAAATGATGGTTACAATCATTGCAAAGGTGTTTCTCAGTTTTAGTATAAATATTAATATCCATCCGATGAATATTCATCAACACTGAAACTGCTACAATGCTACAACATTTAACCCAATGAAAATCAGAAGATGTTTGGATAGGCAATTAAATTTTTCTTAAAGTTTAATTATTGTCTTTTTCCGGATCATCTTCAGGTTCTGCGTCATCAATGACGCTATTATAGGTTTATACTGGTAATTGCCTGCCCAAAATCAATGTAAAAATTAATTCAAAATACCACGTAAATAGAAGATATTTGTCATATGAAATTGATCAATTATATATTTCAAGATCCGTTGTCCTGGTGCTTATTTCCTTAAAACTCTGTAAAACTTCTAACACTCTTTTTGAATTTAATTCAATTATTTTTCTAGCAATAAACTTCACCATCAATTTCAAAATACTCACAAAAAATGATCTTCCCACCGTAAAATCTGTATCATTTCCGAAGACAGAAACATTATCAGTGTGCACATGGTATTTACCAATCGTCATTCCCAAGAAAGAAAAATTCATTTTCTTCTACTCAACTCCTGATTTCGACGATATGTACGAAAATTTCTTTGCTCTATGGCTTCATGGAGACCGTATTGAAGCATCCATTAAAGAAAAGGAAGTAGACTCAAGTGGATCTTTGAATATCTCATTGAATAAATGGGTTCACATTTGCTGGATGTGGCGTAGTGATGATTACATATTGCTTTACTATAACGGGAAATTACATAAACGTACACCTACTACACATTTTGAATTCAAAACTGCATTTCCAAAGAGTTCTGGCGAATTGATTCTTGGTCAAGATTTGGACAAAAAAGTTATAAACAACCCTCAGCAAATGTTTGAAGGGAAGATCAGTGGTTTTTATATTTTCAATGGAATACTAACGCCTGATGATGTTGAGAACATGTACAAAGATAAGCCAATCAGTAATGACATTATTGTTGGTTGGTGGGAATTTAAAAACAAAGCCAACGGAGTCGAAATTATAGAGGAAAGAGGTACTTACATTTTTTACATTACCCATACCATTTGCGACTTTAATTTCAATATTTTCCAGGATAAGCTTACCTTGTTAAACTTACGCAAATCTGTTCCTATTCATCACATATTTGCAATCTCTAATAAGTCTTCCATTCAAAGAATTGATATACTCCTGTTGGAAATTTAAAAAACAATAATACCGTTTTCCATTTGAAGACGAAAATATTTTCCAAACACTTTGCATAATGCATCAATTTTGAAGTATTTCCAACAATTGAAACTTTGATTTCATATACCTGAAGTAGGATCTAACGTAGGCGCTGCCTGGAAATGACACTCATAGATGTTTACGTTCAGTTGCGGCGGTGATCGAATCAACGCATCAATCTTCGAAATATTCTTAATTTGCTTGATTTCTTCAAATTGTCTACAGTTCTTTTATGTCAATTTTATTTATGTTGTATTTCCAAAGATATGTCAGTGCACACGCGAATCCTGTTGTTGATCTTATAACATCGTGATTAGTGTTCCTTTTATCATTATTAGGTCGATATGGATGTTTGAGTGACAGTGATTGTGTCATTAATGCAAAATGCGATCTATCCCAGCGAGTATGTGGTTGCATGAATGGATATGTAAATGATGGTTACAATCATTGCAAAGGTGTTTCTCAGTTTTAGTATAAATACTAGTAACCCATGTAAAAATTTTTTACAGGTTTTAATCGATGTGAGCTGAACAGAGAGAAAGGCTTAGTATAATGAATTTTAGTATGATAAAGTTTAAGTGTTTAGAATGTAGTATCTCGTTTTAAACAGCGTGTAGAACATGGGTTTTAATTCATCAAAAATAAAAATACGCGCTCTGCATCCACTTTTTTCACTTTTTACATAAATTGTATAAATTGAAGATGCAATGCAATGGTTCCCCATGATTAAAGATAACGTCATTACAGAAAAACTCTCCACTCATTTAATTAAAAATCTCTAGGTATTCCGGCTAAAGCATATTTAGTTCATCAACACTGGAGTTATGAGTAGAAAAACTTTTTAATCAGAAGATCTGAAACACATCAAAATATTCATAATAAATCTTTCACGATACGATATATGCAGTAGCAAAAATAAATTGTGCGTACAGGTAAACAACAGAAAGATTAAAATCGCTGTAACTGCTCACGGAATCCACACCCCAACGTAAATAAAAGCCAAACGCGAAAGTCGTAAAAGTGTCAAAATCTGAATTAAAAACAATTGCGATTTTCTTTACGAACCCAGACCGTCATGATTAAAAACCATGATATTCATTTCTTCAATCGCGTATTATTTGAAAAGTAATGACGCAGAAACCCTATGAATACTATAAGAAAAAACAAAACAAACAAAAAAAAAAGTTCTAAAGCGTACTTACCCTAAAAACATTAATAAATCTTCGCGCAATACTTTCGTTGTTGTCTTTCGTTGTTGTCTGATCTCGCGAATAATCAAAACATTTGAAACGATTAAATGCAATGCAATGTTTTCCCCTATACTAATCGCAGAAAAATATTAACCGCCGTGGTCTGACACTTCATTATGAATCAGTGACCGCAAAAACGACCCGAAATTTTAGAGAGTGAAAGCGTGAAAAAAGCGGATGCACACTCGTGATTAGTATATAGATTAATATCTATCCGATGAATATTCATCAACACTGAAATTGCTACAATGCTACAACATTTACCCCAATGAAAATCAGAAGATGTTTGTATAGGCAATTAAATTTTTCTCAAAGTTTAATTATTGTCTTTTTCCAGATCATCTTCAGGCTCTGCGTCATCAATGACGCTATTATAGGTTTATACTGGTAATTGCCTGCCCAAAATCAATGTATGAATTAATTCAAAATACCACGTAAATAGGAGATATTTTTCATATGAAATTGATCAATTATATATTTCAAGACCCGTTGTCCTGGTGCTTATTTCCTTAAACTCTGTAAAACTTCTAACACTCTTTTTGAATTTAATTCAATTATTTTTCTAGCAATAAACTTCACCATCAATTTCAAAATACTCACAAAAAATGATCTTCCCACCGTAAAATCTGTATCATTTCCGAAGACAGAAACATTATCAGTGTGCACATGGTATTTACCAATCGTCATTCCCAAGAAAGAAAAATTCATTTTCTTCTACTCAACTCCTGATTTCGACGATATGTATGAAAATTTCTTTGCTCTATGGCTTCATGGAGACCGTATTGAAGCATCCATTAAAGAAAAGGAAGTAGACTCAAGTGGATCTTTGAATATCTCATTGAATAAATGGGTTCACATTTGCTGGATGTGGCGTAGTGATGATTACATATTGCTTTACTATAACGGGAAATTACATAAACGTACACCTACTACACATTTTGAATTCAAAACTGCATTTCCAAAGAGTTCTGGCGAATTGATTCTTGGTCAAGATTTGGACAAAAAAGTTATAAACAACCCTCAGCAAATGTTTGAAGGGAAGATCAGTGGTTTTTATATTTTCAATGGAATACTAACGCCTGATGATGTTGAGAACATGTACAAAGATAAGCCAATCAGTAATGACATTATTGTTGGTTGGTGGGAATTTAAAAACAAAGCCAACGGAGTCGAAATTATAGAGGAAAGAGGTACTTACATTTTTTACATTACCCATACCATTTGTGACTTTAATTTCAATATTTTCCAGGATAAGCTTACCTTGTTAAACTTACGCAAATCTGCCCCTATTCATCACATATTTGGAATCCCTAATAAGTCTTGCATTCAAAGAATTGATATACTCCTGTTGGAAATTTAAAAAACACGCGAATCCTGTTGTTGATCTTATAACATCGTGATTGGTGTTCCTTTTATCATTATTAGGTCGATATGGATGTTTGAGTGACAGTGATTGTGTCATTAATTCAAAGTGCGATCTATCCCAACGAGTATGTGGTTGCATGGATGGATATGTGAATGATGGTTACAATCATTGCAAAGGTATCATTCACTTTCATTTTGATAGGACGCTTTGAAAGTTTTTGGGGTTGGTCAAAAATATGGATGGAAGTCACACTGAAGCCTAAATCTTATCAAGAGCTTTATTTGTATTTGCTTTTCGTGGAATTGTTTTACGATCATGTTAAACGAATTTTTATATTGGTGAACCAATCTTTCAGTAAGTAACATTATTTTAAAAACTGCATCTGAAGAACTTGAGGTGTTAGTGTTGGTTGAAATATCAAAACTTTAACACTTAATTATTAGATTGGACTTGAAGTGGGAGTAATTTCATTATCTCCATGAAAAATTTGTTCATCATTGAACCCTATTAGGACTAATCTTTTTGGGACTCTGAGGAACTAGAGAGGGGGAAGGAGGTGGGTGGTGGGGTTTGGAGAGCATTAGGGCCGCGCTCCATAAAATCTTAACGAATCAATATTATTCCTTGAAATTTGGAGCAGTGGGACCTTTATTTATTTTGTACATTTTGCTATAATTTTTATGAACAGGTGGCCCATTGTTCTATTGTTATGACGTCATTATGTACATTTGGTAGGCAATTATCGAATTTGTTTGTGAAATTGGTGAAGATTTTTGAGTGGATGGAATATATAGGTTTACAAGTAAATAAGTTGCTTAAATGAATTCAGCATGAAAATACTCTTCCAATGATCTATCACATGAGTTGCCTTCAAAAGAAAAAAATGCTATTTTTTTGGTACCGCCAAATTTAAACAATGAGCATAATTTTTTTAATAACGTTTTAGAAAGTTACGAAAAGTCACAAAGGTTCAGAACGATACCCCTAATATTAAAAAAGTCATTAGCAAAACAATCGGTGGGGGCCACTATGTCTGTCCTAATAGGGTTAAGTCTGTTTTGTGCTACAAGAAAATTCAAGAAATGAAAAGGTCTACAAAACCGTTTTTCTGCTGAACAAAGGTATTGCTTGGGATTTGCAGACAGCATTTGTTTCTACTGCTTGTCAATAATCTAAATAATTTGAAATAAATGTAATAGAAACCTTTTTCTACCAGAATATGTGCTCAGCAAAAGAAAATTCGCGCCTGTAGAACAATTTCTTCTCTATGGTTGTTTAAATCTATAATTTTATGCAACCATTTTAAGAAAATTTATTGATCTACCCGAATACACGGAAGTATTTTTACTTTAAATACAACAGTCAGTCAAAAACTTACTCAATGCTGATGTGAGCAAAAGATACTATGAACCTGTAACTTTTGCACTAATTTCTAAAAGTTGTGAATATCTATTTTAACATTGAAATTAGAAATCCTTAAGAATTAAGTTAAAAAATTTCCGCCATAAAATATAAGGACAAATGGGAACTGATCAGTTGTCTTGCCGTGTATTTCCTACGTCTTTATGGCAACAGTTCATACACATAGATTTTTAAGACTTCTCATAAGTATTTTCCCATGTAGTATGTTAAGACTTCTCATAAGTATTTTCTCATGTAGTATGTTAAGGTTATAATATTTTTTCTTTAGGAATAAATTTTACCATGAATTTTCAAGTTCCTACAAAAGCAAATATTCCTACGTTACCATTCGTTTCATTTCCGAAAACAGAAACACTTTCCATATGCACTTGGTTATTTCTGAATGCTTTTCTAGATGACAAAAATAAATCGATTTTCTATTATTCAACAGCTCCTGATTATCCAGATTTTACGTTACAGCTCACCAGAAAAGCAGTTGTAAGTGTCATTAGAGGAGTTAAGCATGACTCATCTGGGCATTTTACTATTTCTCTTTACAATTGGACTCATATTTGTTGGGTATGGAATGCTACTGACGATATAAAGTTTTACCATCAAGGAAGATTACATCATAAAAGTCGATCTCAACAATTTTACTACAAAAATGCTTTTCCGAAAAGCACAGGCACATTAGTTCTAGGTCAGGAGATGGAAAACGAAATCGTAGATGACCCTAAAAACATGTTTGAAGGAAAAATAAGCGGACTTTACATTTACGATAGAATGTTAACATCAGAAGAAATAAAAAATCTATATGAAGATCAGCCGCTTGCTCAAAATCTGATTGTTAGTTGGTGGCAATTTAAAGGCAAAGCTAATGGAAAGGAAGTTTTCGAAGAAAAAGGTATTAATTAATCTAATGAATTCTCCTTTGATGCACAAGTTGGTGAATTAGGATGAAGCACGATTTGGTCTGTTACGAAACGTGTTGCATTTTTTGATGAAAATAGAACTTCACAGTTACAAAAAAACATGGTCATACTATTTGATCAAATCTTTCTAATTTCTAAAAATCACTATATCATTAACGGTGGACGTTCACTGAACAAGATAAACATGTATTGGATTTTTTTTCATGTCGCACGGACATTTAAAGTCATTCAGATAAAAGCTTTACTTTTATTACTTATGAAATATTTTTTCAGTAAATTGCATCACAAATTGTGTATGGGTTTCGCCAATATATTTCAAAAACGTTGGTATCATCTTTTGCGAAATATATCCATCTAACACATTGAAAAGAGACTTCATTAAATTTTATATTAACTCGTGCAATTCGAAAGCTAGTGGATGAATCCTTCAAGCCATTAGTAAATGACTCAAATATATCAAACTGGTATGTTATTGTCTATTTGGCTCTGAAGTTAGAGAAAAAACGTGTCCGTCCGACATAAAAATTCTAAAAGTCGTTTGAGGGAAAATCGCGCGTTAATATAGAATTCTCTGTATTCGAATGTTCCATTAGAGAGATAGCAGTTTACGTGTTCTGGCGCAACAGTCAAAATCAGAAAAAATGACAAAGTGCGCACCCCTGCTGCGCATGCGTCGAAAATCGCTGACATCAGCAGTCACGTGATTCAATCTCGAAAACTGCTGCGGTCATCGAAAACTACGCTAGGCGAAAACCATTGACAACGTCATCATGCCCAACATAAATTATGCATACATCAAATGAGTCAAAGGAGAATTCCTTGACTTATGCGCTAGTTCTTTCCACTAGTAAAACATTTCCAAGTTGAAAAATTCTATATATTAAAGGATGTCAAGTTTTTTAAGAAATGCAGTATCTAAATTATACAACGCTGTTTCACGCCTGTAATAGCAAGTCGTAATGCACTCGCTGATCGATTGCAGAACATTCGTAAGTCTGTTACTTCTTTATATAATTGGACTAGGGAGAGAGTAGGGTATGGACAGTCACCACTGGTTAGAGATTTTGAATATATAGGTTTGGAGGAAATCAGACACCTATATATTAACAACACAGGTATTAGTGGTGATTTTCTACCTTTGAAAGATGAGCTTTTGCATACCTGGTATACCAAAAGCTGATGTTGATGGATACTTCACGCTAGAGTGAGATCAAATGTGAAGAAATTGATGGAAGAGCAGGTTGAAGACATGGGCTCTGCTAAAGTGCAGCGTTCTCTATGGATCATGTGGAAGAAACGTATCAAGCGTGAAATCCAACTTGATGATGACACACAGGGAGATGAAGATGCATACGTAAGGACAGAAAAGGCTTTTAACAGCTGGATGATGCAATTATCCCAAAGTAGTGACATGGAAGAGATATTAGATGACATGTTTGCATATATCAAATCACAAGTAAAGCATCTTGCATTAGCACAAAGCGGTTTCACCATCAATCATGTCATGCACCTGAAGGTAGATTTTCACAAGCAACAGCTGACAAGAAGATCTTCATACATTAAACTACCATCCTGGATAGCATCGAAAAAGGCATTCATCAACCATAATAACGACAATGATGAAGCATGCTTTCGGTGGGCTGTGATGCAGCACTACATCATGAAGAGACAGGAAAAGCAACGCACTTCGAAACTGAAAAAGTATGAGAATGAGTACAACCGGAATGGTTTAGAAATCTAAATCTCTAGCAATTGATAAGATAGACAAATTCAAGAAGAAGAACCCTGTTAAGCTGTTGACAATTTGTGATGAAGAGAAGGAGCACTATATAGCCATCAAGAATCTGTTAAGGTTGTTGATGAGGGAGCACACACATTTCAAACGCACATACCACTTTTTCATCGACTGTCTACATGGTTTTCACAGTGTATAGTCAAGAGAAAAAGTCGTACTTGTCTCTTGACTCTAATGAACATGTCAGAGTAAAGATGCCTGAAGAGAAAGAGAAATGGTTGATGGATGGATGCAGTTCAGAGTACCATTTGTCATCTATGGAGATTTCGAGAACCTTATTTTGTAGCTGTGGAGGAAGATGGAAGAGAAAAGAACTATCGAATCACGTCCCTTCAGGATGCTGATCATACAGCAAGTATGCGTATGGAAATGTACTCGATCTTCTAACAGTATATAGAAGTAAGAATTGCGCAAATAAGTTTGTAGATCATCTAGAAGATGTGGTGAAGCGATTGCACACGACATTTTAAGAGCAGTCAACAGAACTGACAGATTTTCAGAAGCGTGATCATTAGGACGGAGAGACTTGCCATATATGTATGCAACCATTCTCAGATCCTAAAAATTGTAAAGACAGAGATCACTGTCATTACACAGGTTTATATCGAGGTGTTGAGCATAACAATTTCAGCCTGAGATACAAGAACCCGCAACATATCCCCATCATCTTTCACAACTTAAGTGAATATGCGCACCTCTTCATCAGAGAGCTTGGAAAATAGGCAAGAAAGACGCAAGATATAGGATTTATCGCCAAAAACATCGAAAAGTATATATCCTTCAATGTCAAAATAGCATTATCGCTTGCTGGTGTCTGGTGCACAAGTGTCCAAGAAGATCGAGCTGAGATTCATTTTTACAGCAAACTGAACATGTGTGGTATAAGCGACGAACAGGTAACAGGTATGTAGAAAAGTAACACCAGAAGGAGACGTGATAAAAGTTAAAGAGTATCACGATGTGTATTTGGCAAAGGACGTTCTACTGCTAGCAAATGTGTATGAGACGTTTCGGGATACGTGCGTGCATCACTACCAATTGGATCCACTCCATTTCTACACAGCACCTTGTTTGGCGTGGAAAGCAGCCTTGAAGTATACTCGAGTATGGTTAGAGTTGCTCACAGACACAGCCATGTTGTTACTGTTCGAGAGAGGTATACGAGGCGGTATGACACAAGCTGTGCATCGTTATGTAAAAGCAAACAACAAGTATATGGGCATTCAATATGATTCGAGAAGGAATCATCGTATATAATGTACCTTGATACAACCAGCTTTTACGGTTGGGCTATGAAATTAGAGTTGGTAACACATGGATTTAGATGAGTAAAAAATGTCGAGGACTTTACACCTGAGTGTATTGCGAAGCTAGCTAAGAAGAACGAGTATGGTTAACTGCTGGAGATGAACATCGACCATCCAAAGAGGCTACATGATGCACATAATAAATTGCCCTTTCTACCTGAGAGAGTGACGCTTGCAAAGGTGGAGAAACTCGTACAAATCTCCACAACAAGCAAGAGTATGTCATGGATATGAGAACGAAATGGAGTACCTGAAGTACGTAGCGAAGCCTAACTTTAAAGATGTTAATTATTTCCTGAGATAGGAAGGCTTCTGTCACCTTGACCACTTGAACTCTTTAGTTTTGTGCTTGTCCATCCTCATGGTCTGGTAAAACGGGATATAATTCTCCGTATTCACGTCGTACATTGCCATCTGTTTATTTAAAGACAATAAGCATGTTGATGGCTTGTAAATTCACTATCTTGATCATTGCTGATGTAAAAACTCAGCGTTTGCGTTGAGGAACACAATGTGGCGGTGAACATTGGGACTTCGTGACATGATGTTGCCTTACTTGTACTGAGGCTTCTGAAAATCAAAACAGTGCAAGATGGCCACCCCTTCAGCGTCCGTTTTTACTTGATTTTCAAAAATGATTAATCTACTGTGTTTAACTAAATTTAACCACCCTACGTATAACACTGCACGTTTTATTGCATTCTCTGTGCCTGCTTTTAACTCTGTTGGTAACTTGGTTTCCCCATGATGAGGGTGTTTAAATATGCTTCACACATTTGTTTTAAAAGAAATTACAGTATTCGAACTTAACTACAAGACAAGGTATATGCTCATATTCGGTCAACCAAGTACGCTCTTAGCCGCTAAAATACTCTTGGAGCAAAGGATTGTCGTGGATCAAGGGAGAATGACAAATGGTTCGATATCGACGTGGACATGTACCCAGGACAGCTACCTTTTCCTACATGGTTAGCCACGACTGGTTGCGACATATCAACGCCAAATCTACACCATAGAAACCCTATAATTGGGAGCATTTACCACCTTCACGTCTATTTTCAGATACGACTCATCTTGAAGCAACTCGAAACTCTCTACCAAGTGAACTAAGCTTCAATCTACGAGATAGCAAATACAATTCAAGCGCGTTCAAGACACTCTCTGCAGATTTAGACATACCACCTGACAAGTTCTTCTGGCGATGCCCGCTCACATGCGAAAAATTAATAAGAGCTGGGAATTCTACATTAAAAAATATGTTTAACGGGTTAAGTAGAGCTGGAATACAACGCTTGTCGCAAAGTACACCGGTGTACGCGCGAATGTTTTTAGAATCAGGCGAGTGCACGTTCCGCCATAGCGGGCGACACTGGACGTGCCTTGGATGCACCAAAGACCTTTATGACGGCGGCAGAACAAGCAATCCTGAAAGGCACCTCTTTTGCGAAAGAGATGGTCAAATTCCAGAAAACCTTAAATCAGAACCTGATTTTGGAGTTGCGGTCGGTAAAAACCTGATACCTAGCGAATTAAAGCTTGGGAATCTTCACAACATATTTGATTTTTTGACCAATTGTTGTTTTGTTATTGTTAAGAAAGCAACACCCATTTCAAGGCCGCAGAACCTACGCGTCTTCTCCCCATTCACATACCGTCACTTCCCTTTCACTGACACAGTCATCTCTCACCACCGCTATTGAACATGAAGAAGAAAAGCAAGCTCTCATGTGGGGGTGGAATAATTGCGCTTCTTTTGTATTTGAAACCATGGCCATACCAACCTCCAAAACTACGACTAGTCATGCGTTGCTTGCTAGAGCTACGACAACTTTCTTCAGAAAGTGTAAGAGCCAGCTTACAACACTTTCGATGATCCCCAGCAACGTAGCTCCAAGTTTGCTCGCAGATTTCTTGAGAAGGCATCCAAGTGCTTCCACGGCTTCTTCACCCATTGCTGCACACCGGCTCTTCCAAAAGCCTCCTTGATGCGTGACAACTGCTTATTAGACAACAACTGCTTGCGGTTTCTACTGAGCACATCTCGCTATATGAGTATTAACTTCGTCTTGTTTTGCTAAGTTGTTCTCCAGCTCCCAACATATTTGTTAAGGTGCAACGTCTCAGCCTCTAAGTTCACGCAAGCTAAATTCAGCCCCTTGGTTGAGTAAGAAATCCTCCACATCTAAGGTTTTATGGGTGCCTTGCTCGAGCAATACCTTTTCAGATACCTCCATCACATCTGAGATTTTGCCGATGAGTTCATTATCATTCATCCTAACCATTTCACGCTCCGTCGGTACGATATCATCGAGTTGTTCCGCTATTTTACGAGCATTAAGTCTTCTTTTATGCATCCACTCTGGTGTATTATCAATACTGAACTGTGTTTTTATAGCATTCTCACCACCTATAATTTTTATAATAGTATTTTCAGCTAAAAATTTCGCTGTTTTATTTGTTAATCGTTTCCATTCACCATTTTTGAAAAATTCAACTTTCGTGACTTGGTTTATTTGATGATGATATTCGAAACTGATCAAAGTTAGCCAAATCCATTTATAAGGAGATAAACTTTCCACTTCCTGTCTTTTAATTTCTATTCCCTGCAGACTTGATGTGCCTGGTATTTCAGAAGAATCGATAATTTCTCCGAAGCAGATTTCACTTCACATAAGGGGTGACTATTTGTCTTTCAATTCATGTGTTTCGTATGGTTCCATTTCTCGTATAATAAAGACGTACGATATTGTAAACTCATATAAGGAATACATGATTCACTATACATTTATGCTATTCAGGCTTCGAAACACGCTTATGTTACTTATATTACATGCGATGTGAGTTTCTCTGCAGTTAAAAAGTTGTTCAATAAGTAGTTTGTATACTTATTGAAAATATGTCACTAGAAACTTTATTTCATCCTCATCACTGTACCAGTCTCACGTTCTATCAAGACAAATGGCAACTTCCATCAGCTCGTAATAGGTATCTTTCGAGAACTGTCGTTTGTGATGGAATCGTAACATGTCTTCATGTATACTAACGCAACATAACCATTCTTTCAATAGCTTGACGATCTCGATGTGGTCGTATAAAGCTGCTTTAACAATTGCCAAGTCAAAATCCGTAGCACCCCACTCCAGGCATAATTTTACAAGTTCGATGTGACCATTTCTAGCTGCGGCTATTATTGGATTGTTAAACTCCGTTGCAGAGATTAGCGATTTCGACGTGACCATTTATAGCTGTTTCTTCAACTGCACAGTTAAACTCCATCGCACCCCACTCCTTGCAGAGTTTTACAATCGCAACACGGCCATACTTTGCTGCAAAATACATTGCTAGGTTAAAATTAGTCGCACTGCATAGCTGGTGTACTTTGACCAGCTCGATGTGGCCATTCGCAGCCTCAAACTCCATTGCTTCGTTAAAGTTCGTCTCACCCCATTCCTTGCGTAGCTTGACCAGCTCGATGTGTCCGTGTATAGGTGCGACAACCATTGCCTCATCAAACTCCAGCGCACCGTACGCCTTCAATAGCTTGATATAATCATGCGACTGTCAATACCCTAGTCTCTTCCTAGTCCAATTATATAAAGAAGTAACAATGTTTCTAAAGTTATTTATATAATTCTTTTTCAACTTGGAAACGTTTTACTAGTGGACAGAACTAGCGCATGAGTCAGGGAATTCCCCTCTGACTCATTTGATCTATGCATAATTTATGTTGAGCATGTTGACTTCGTCAGTAGCTTTCAGCTGACGTAGTTTTCGATGACGTCAGCAATTTTTGAAGATGAATCACGTGACTACAGAAGTCAGCGGTTTTGACACATGTGTAGCAGGAATGTGCATTTTGTCAGTTATTCTAGATTTTGACCGTTCCACCAGAAATCCGACTCATTCAACCGTGACCTGTACGCATTTACTCATTTGATGTGTGCTTGGCACGTTGTCATTTATTCCGTTTTGACCGGTGCGCCTGAACACGTAAATTACTATCTCTCCATTCGAGGCAATGATGGAGGAACCTCTATACGGCATCAATATGCAAATATTGAAGGTTTACAAGGAACGAACAGGAGTGACGGGGAAAGGCTTTCAGTGTCTCATCGCCACCGATGATGAGGCGTTACACGATCAGTGGTACTAGAAAGAAGGCGTGGCAGAACAATGTGGCCATTGCATTGCATGAAATGCAGATATCAATGAAATCCAATAAGTATGGCCATGGTGTTTAACTGGTGAGGACAGATCGGGTTGGATTGGATTTCTCGACGTTTAGTAATGCTCCACAAAGATCGGATGGTTTACGCATAATGGTGTTTTCGTTTTCTCTAATAAAATTTGTTGCATTCATCCCATGTTCGGTTTAAAATTTAATTGAAGTTTTTGGGAAATTAAAAAACGTCAAACACGCCACTCAAATTTCACGCAGCCATGGAACTAATTTGGATTAACATGGTTATTCGTGAAATGTATCTGTGAAATTTTTTCGTTTGTTTTTCAAATACAACCTTAGGAAATAAATCCCAAATTTTCTTCAAATCCTTATTATTACTAATACAAATCGGCGTTTTAGGTCCTTATACAGTTGACTCTTCTATCTCGACTACTCACTATCTCGAACAAAATGTACGGTTCATTTGTGAACTCTTTAAGTTATTTCTACCTCTTTATCTTGAACTTTCTTTGTCTTAAAAAAACAATTCCTGGTCTTTTGTGATTTCGAGATCTAAAGAGTCCACTGTATTTCCATTTTAAAGTTTTAAGAATTTTTATGTCGGACGGACACATCAATTTATTATTCTAGTGGATAACGGTCTAGAACTTAAGTTGCTGAAATTGCTTTTAAGTTTTCTTTTGTATGTCGGACGGACACAAAGTTTTATACCAATTTAAGAGAAGACCGTTCAATGTACATTGCTCAAACTTTACCATAAGATGAGTAATATTATTTGGCACCACTTCATTTTGAGCTTGTTATGACATTGAAATTTATGTTGCAGAATGTCCGTCCGTCCGTTAAATGATCGTACTATTATCTTCGAAATTTTTCCGAAAAAAAACATTGAACATTGAACAAATTAGGTCTTGATGATGTTAATGTTTGTTTTTGATGTAACCAAAAAATTACACAACTAAGTTCAATTTTGAGATAGAACTTCAATGCTGTTGAAGTCAAGTGACGTCTTGTTTGAGTTTACAAAAAACATTTGGTGGTCATATGAACACATCGGATCCTATGTTGATTTTATTGTTTTCCATTCCCGTTCTTTATTTGCTAACAACCTTATTTTTTTGCTCATGTTTTCATCACTTTAGCTCACAATAATCATTTTTATAAAACCTATGACACATATATACATTTAATAGTACCCCTATTCGTTCTTCGTTGTTGTTGCACCTTCTCAGAATCTGATGATGGCTCATATAATTTTCATTAAGAAACTTTCTTACATAGGTCGACGAATTCATACTAACGATAAAAACTGTGAGATACACAATGGATCATATGTTTGCAAGGGTAAGTGATTTAGCATCAAACGTGGCCATGAAATGTTTTTGGGTTTCTCTCCAAATAATATTGATTATTTAAAGAATGATAGTGTCATTGGTAATTATCTTTTATTCTAAATGAGTTAGTGAGCAAATAAGTGTAGCAATGCTCTAACTTGCAGGAAGGCCCGTGTGAGGTCCAGAGTATCAAGATACGAAATCACTGGTACTGGAACACCGTTTGCAGCAGTCGAACTTGAAAATAGTAACTACTGCGCCGTCTAATGATAAATATTAAACTTCAGAATTTTACTCAGCATAACATTCCGAAAAATATATATTTCGCTGAAAATTTGATATTTCCAGGTAAAGAGAGTAAAAGAGCTTGTCCTGTGATATAAAATTTTCAAAATATTACCAAATAAATATTGAAAAATAAGTCTTGAAAATTAGTGATAAGATATTTTGATACACACTGTAGATATATTAGGCCAGAAGGGTTCAATTAGAGTTTGCAAATATGTATCCAAATATTCTTTCCACCTCTCACTTCGCAAAAGCATGGGATATTTTTTGATGGTGCAATGTGACATCACCAGCAAGTGCTCAATAAAGGCTGACGCAAAAGACATTCGTAAATGAGAAAAGATACTCCAAGCTGTGTACTTGTTTTGATAATCTTGCTCTATTTCCGCTATCGGGGATTTAAATTTTTCCCCAGTTTACTCACGTGGAATTCAGTCAGATAACTATCAGCAAGGTCTGATATTTGTGTTATTGTAATTCTGGCGAGAAAAATATATCAAGGAACCAATGAAACAGCACGTACAGAGTATCATAGTCCGATGCAAGCAAATCTGAACCTATCTTTTATACAACATTGAAAAGAATTTTAACTTTGTTAGTTACAGTTGATTCGTAAGTCACATACAGAAAATTGTTTACGAAGTTGTTGAGTAGACGAGTAAAGAGAACCTGTGTAAAGTAGAACAGCGTTCAAATAGGATAAAAATATTTCTCCTCAATTCTTATCCAATGTTATTTTGATTTTTTAGATGAAGATTCGAAGGATTCAGGTAATCTTAATACGAAGTGCAAAGCACATCAAGAGAAGAATTCTTTATTGATTCATCTTATTGAAATTCACTTTAGATTTCCTGTTAACGATCCTTCTTCCTACATTAATAATTTTCATTGGCATATTGTGCTTACTTGCAGTTTCATATAAAAAATTCAAAAGGAAGAAAAGACCAAAGCTATCATATCAACCAGACACTGAACTGTCCATTAGAAGCAGGTATTTTTCATTAATCGATAAGTTTAATCATTAGTACGCTGAAGGTTCCATGGCTAATGTAATGGCTTAAATATGGCATTTTTTATCTTTAATATTTGTGACATATATATTTGGGCAACATTGAAGAAACTTACCAGTTTTTATGGCGGATGTTACTTTGACAGGAGCTATTCAGATGATACATAGAATAAAGTACTGATGGATGTCATTCACATTTTCATTGAATTTCATCTCGCACATAAATTCTTATAATGAGTTCATTCATTTTTATCAATAACATCATGTACATTCTATGCCTTAAAAAATGAACAATACCCAATTTCAACAATTAAAACTGTTTCTGATGTTAGGGCAGTCGTAGTAAAAAAATATATAGGGACTGCTACTTCTCCTTCTAATACTAATTATTTTATGCAAAGTTTAGACAAACATGTTATTTAGATCTGTTGAAGGTTTCTTGGTCTAATTTAACGTTTTAATTATTGTTTAATTTAATGAATTTTCAATGTTTTGGTTATAATTGGGCAATTCGGGCAAAATGAAAAGTCTACCTATTTCAAATAATTTGATTGTCTTTTGGAACTTGTCAAAATTATTGCTGCAAAATTTACTTATCCTGAAGTCTTCTACATACTTGTTGGGTAAGTCTAAGTAAAGCAGCATTATCCTATTTGTTTCAAAGAAGCGAGGAGGACATTTGTTGCACATGGGCCTTTATCACTTGATGAATTCAATTATTTGTTTTTTCAAAAAATTTCAAAAAAAGTCCGCAAGGCCAATATTGGCAAGTAAGCAATGGTAACTAATTTGATCCAGACGAAATATCGTTCTAATTTTCACAATTACAATAATAAATTCAGGAACCACCACAGATGAGCGACTGAAATATAGGATTGATTTGCCAGTCATTCCGCACTGAAGTGTGAATGGGGATTGATGTTGCATTTTCAAAAATGCAACACATACAGAAAACCGTTGCAATAAAAGCAAGAACCATATGGTGCAAAACGGTAGCAGCATTAAAACGCAATGATATAAACTTAGTCCATCCAAAATACATTTTTATTTTTAGCTATAGGCTAACTTAAACTTACCATTTATGCTTTAAAATGATTTGCAAGTGTAAATGAAGCTATAACCACCAGAATTTATAACAAAAGAAATAAACTTGCAGGAGATGTTTTAAAGAACAATGCGAACCAAATGACAGAAAAAAAAGTGTCCTTGGAAACAAATATTAGTAAACAAAAAGGAAAAATCTTACCTAAATACTGTCAACAAAACAAACAACAAACCATAATAATTTGTTATGGGGATTAAAGTTACAGTTAAAATTCAAAACTGCTTCTAGTGAAGCTTTTTAACTAGGTGATCCTCGAAGCACGAAGGCATTTCAAACAGGTTTTAAGTTTACTGATACTCCGAATTGAAAGTAACGGGAGTCTTTCTTTTTTCTTTATTTCCTTGATGAAATTCATATTTTGTAGCTAACTGGTAAAATATCCAAAAAATACTTTATGGAATGTTTTGATTAGCTTTTGAAAAATCTTTGTCTGTGTACGTTCATAACCATTTAAGGGAACTTCACAGACACTAAATAGTAGTATTAATTCAAGGGTGTTTTAATACAGTATTCACTTGCACTGCTACCGTAGAAATAGAAAAGTTCTTTCGCATTTAATTATTTATTACATCGTTTTGCAATGTTGATATCATTTGAATTTGAGATCGTTCTTTGGGCTGGAAAATCTATCAGATGAATGGGAAATAAGCAAAGGATCGATAGAAGTTATCAAAGAAATTGGAAATGGGTCTTTTGGTAAAGTTTATTGTGCCACTATAGACAGCAGTGCGTTAAAAAGGACCCCATTTTTCCAAAATGTTTTCGCTGAACCAGCACATGCACAATTCGCAGTAAAGTATTTAAAAGGCAAGTTGTTTATTTTGATGCTTTAGCTAAATCAAACAGCAGATATTGTAATTTATTCACTACACCACTTGATCGAGTAAACCTTATTGATATCTGGTGGCTTGGTTCATTAATTTTAGAATTTGCAACTGCTGACGAATTACAATGTTTTAAAATGGAAATCAGCTTGATGAACCGTATCGGCCAACACCGAAACATCATTAATCTAGTTGGTTGCTGCATCATGGAAAGTCCAATGTGTTTGGTGCTGGAATATATGTGCAATGGAGATCTTCTTGAATATCTCAGAAAATGTAGGAATAAGGTGAATTGCTTTTATGATTACTTAGAAGTTAGAAATAATTTTCAACAGAATAACAAGAACGGTCTTCATTTAGTGCAGTTGTATTGTGACTGATTAAATAACTGCTACATGATTACTAGAGTTAGTAAATGAACTTCTATTAAACATAAGATCTGAAAACTAAAAGCTAAAAGCTTGGATATTCTCACCAAATCCTGTTTACTCTTTATCCCTGTGTAATTCTATGAATAGGCCCTGTTTATTGAAGAAAACGAAAGATATGCAGTATTGGAAAGACAGACTGATGTTTCGCCGGAAGATTTACTTAAATTTGCATGGCAAATTGCTTGCGGAATGGTAAGTTGTAAAGCCAACAAATATATTGTAATTGATATATTGTACTAAATATCAAAATATCCTATATTATTATATACCCGTCAGCAAAAGCGTCCTATGAAAGTTATTTATTTACTTAAAAATCTTTATACAGGATAGGTATCTATATATTAATAGCCGATTCTCTGTCTGTTTGTTTGTTTGTTTGTTTGTTTGTTTGTTTGTTTGTAAGTCACGCAAAATTGTAGATGTGAACTGCGAAAGAGAGTCAGCAATGTAAGATCACACATAAATTATTTCTCTTCTTGTGCACGACGTCAGTGTGAAACCATTGTATTGAGACCCTAATCGAATGCGACGTTTAGGGAAAATTATCTCGATAACCAATAGGGATAACTGACGTTTTTAGTGGTCCGCGATACAGGCGATGGGTTTACAAAAACTTTGGGTCTAATTTTTGGGAGACGAGTCTGTGACGTCATCAAAACTTTTGATCGACGATATCTCCGTAACGGTTGGTCGTAGCAAAACGATCCCATGCATTTTTTTGATCAGTTTTTCGAGCTCTACAACATGGGCACACTCATTATTGCCAATTACTTAATTTTATTTTCGTGAACTTAACGCAGGCTGAACATGGGCGGCAAGCGACGCCGCCTTGGCGGCTAGTCTATATATTAATAGCCGATTCTCCGTCTGTCTGTTTGTTTGTTTGTTTGGACGTTTTGTTTTTATCATTATTGTTAATTTTATATTCCACGTTGACTTGGCTTTGAAAACAATACATCAACTAAATACAAAGAAATTAACTGATTAAACATTTTGGACAAAAAGCAGCAGTGGCAGAACGTGGCAGCATGTTCGGTTTGCCACTAACTCTTGCCTGACTGTCTGAGATGGGTGAACTTTTTTTTTGAGCAATCAAAATGTTTAAAAACCGATAGGTAAAAGAAGAGTATCATAAAACAAAATGTTTTTTTTTTTTGCTTTTCTTTTAATAGTTTAATTTCTTTTATTTG